>OY728161.1:1454498687-1455098687 GCA_963277665.1 Viscum album | reverse complement strand
AGACCCGGTTCGGGTCGACCCAGGGTGGGTTGGGCCGGGTCGGACCGGGCACATACCCCCCTTTTTTCAGACCAGATTCGTTTAAACGCTCATAACTTGAGCTAAGGACCACCAATATATGCACCATTAGTTGCATAGGATTCCTTAGATCTAGACGGTCATTTCGGTATATTAAACTCAAGGTTCTGACAAAGTTTGGGTACGACCGGGTTGGTTCGAACCCAAAACCAACCGGGCCCACGGAGTGGAAACGCTTATAACTTAAGGATCGGACATCCGATTGACATGCCGACAACTATGTTAGATTCCTCTTGATGTGACGGTTCTTTTGGCATACTCTACATAGGATTCGGATGTGGTTTTAGCATGGCCGGGTTGGATTGTACCTGAAATACAACCGGGCCCCTGGAACAGAAATGATAATAACTCACACACCGGGCGTCTGATTGACGCGCCGTCTATTGCGTTGAGACCCATATGATGATTCTGTCCCTTGAGATACTTCCATGTGAGGTTATGTGACACTTGGAAGTACCGGCCAATAGCTTGTGGAGCGGACCCTCCTGGAGACCAGCGTACGGAGTGCAGAGACCAAGTAGCTGGTTGAGACTTGACGACTGCTGATTGATCAACTTGTAGTGATTCAGATGGACCTGTGGGGTGTGCTTGGTTGTAGCTGCAGACCCACGGCAGATGAGCGCTTGGTTGTAGCTTCAGACCCACAGTACTTGACAGAAGGAGTACCTCTGTAGGATATGAGGGGGTGTGCTCGGTTGTAGCGGTAGACCCATGGTGGAAAGCGCTTGGTTGTAGCAGTAGGCCCACGGTACTCAATAGGTGGAGTACTTCAGCAGTCCAAGGTTAGTGGGAAGCGCTTGGTTGTAGCGGAAGACCCACTATACTCGATAGAGGAGGAGTTCTCCAGCAGCCGTGGTTTTGACATCATGAATAAAATCCTGGTTTGAGCTGAGTCAATGACCTTTGTGTTTTTCCTCATGATTGATATGGGTTACTTGATAACTTAGGTATATGTATTGGCATATACCTAAGTAAATGTTATCTGTTGAGATCTTATTTGTTGTTTATCCTTGTCGGATTTTAGTGAGACCTTGAGGGTCTCGGGGTCCCTACTGAGTATTGTTATACTCACCCCTGCATGGGCTATGCTCGCACCTCATTGTGTTGGATGCAGACGACGGACAGCGCTAACTGAGGTAGAGTGCACGAGGACTAGATGATACCCGGAGGTGGACACTCGGTGTGACGGTACACGGAGCGGACCGATAAACGCAGAGTACTGACGAGGACATCTGTACCTATCCTTTATGTAGGAACATAGAGGATGATCCAGGAGCTGCTTCACCTTTCAACTGTTGTCTTTTCAGTTGTACTTTTCTTTCAGTTGTAGTGGTACCTTTCTGTTGGTCTTGTATTTCTGGCCCCTTTGTACTTTCATCACTTTTGTTATACTGCTTTACTTAGTGTTTTCTTCCGCTTGTAATCTGGTTGTGTGTGTTTATGTTTTATAAAGGAAATGCCTTCCTATTTTTTAGGGAGTTACGCCTTTGGTGCTAGTCTCCAGCCCCTGGCCTATGGAAGCCGGGTTTGGGTTAGTCACGATACGGGCCCCGGTGGATGGGTCATGACAATATAGGCTACCTAATTAATGTAGTGTATTTAAGAGAAACATACCATAAGATGTTTGGGGTGCTATATTCTTATTGTTTGGTATATAAACTGAACCATTACATGTTATAAAATTAATGTAATTTATTTAATAATATTAAAAGTTTCAATTGATGTTATTATTTCATGGATCTCACGATTCAAATGTCACTCAAGTAGTAAGAGGATTTCTAGTCTCACTTTTATTTCTATGATACTTATGCCTTATTCACCACTTGTTTATTTTTTATGGTGTATATACTTCCTATGAATGTATTTTATGATTATTATAATTAAATATATGGTTATTTACATATTTATTTTATTATCTCTATTTTATGGGGTTTATGGTTCAAAAGTTACCAAATCTGTAAAGTAATTTTGTCTCAATTTGCCTTCTTTGAGACACATGTTATGTTATGCACCTATATTATTTTATGAGGAGAATATACTACCATTTTACATGTTGTATCATGAATATAATTATTTTCATGATACTTTAAGTTTCATGTAATGCTATTATCTCATGGTTATTTTGTTTCAAATCTACAAAAGTGGTAAGAGTTTATTACTATACTCTCATTGTTTATCAGTATTATTTATGATTATGTTTCCATTAATGAAATATTATCATCCATATATCAAGAATTATCATGAATTTTATTCTTATATGGTTATTCATGATTCCTTCAAGTAATGGTACCATTTTCTGACTCATTGGTACTTAAGATAATTAAGAAAATGTTTTTAAGAAAATATGACTTTATTTATCTTTTCAGTCGAAAATATGTGTTCTTCTAAAACTATATTTTCTAAAAATGTTTTAAAAATGTTTCTACTATTATCCCACGAAAATTAAAATAAATTTTTACTCGTGTTTTAACTTTTTAACATAATGGTTTTTAAGAAGGAACATTCTTGTCATTTTACGACTGAGGCACTTTTCTAAACTTTTTACGGTGAAAAAGGAACGTTCAACATGTAAAGATTTATCCTACATCATGACTGTCATTTATTTGATGATTCATTTTCATGTTTATATAAATATTTTTTAAGAAATAATTTTTCCCTAATATTCTTTACATTTATTTTTTTAAAGTGGTTTTCAAATAAAATTTTTTCAAAAAGGTTTTATGTTTAAGAAGTGTTTTAAATGATTTTCAAATATTCCTTTATATGTTTTCAAAGATATTTTAAAAGAAAAAGGTTTTAAAAAAGGTTTTGTATTTAAAAGTTGTTTTAAATTATTTTCAAACCTTCATTTATACTTTTCAAAAGGTTATTTTAAAATAAAATAATTTAAATGATTTAAAAGCTTCTTTTATAAGTTTTAAGAGATATTTTCAAAGATAAAGGTTTTAAAAATGTTTTATGTTATATTTTTTCAAATAAAAAAGGAAATTTTAATCAAGAAATGTTTTAAATTATTTTTAAATCTTAATTCAAAAATTTTCAATGTGGATTTCAAAGAAAAAATATTTTGAAAATGATTTATGTTTTAAAAATTTATTTTAAGAAATTCTCTAAGTGACCTTTCAAAATTATTCTTTATCTAAGATGATATCTTTTGATATAGATTATGATTTATTTGGGATATGATCCAAGGAAACCATTTTTATTATTTGTTCTAATGGTTTATGATTATGATGTCAAGTTGTTTATGAAACCTGTTTCCATTCCATGGGTTATACCATGATAAAAAGGTTATGAAACATACTTAATTTCATGGGTTATTCTATGATTACGAAACTTATCTCTTTTCCATAAGTTATGATATGATGAATTTTTTAGGACACCCATTTCATTTCATGAGTTATGTTATGATAAATGTTTTATTATCTTGTGGCACACATATTTATAATTTATTTATGAGATGAGTGGGACTTATACATCCCCTTAATTAATTGAGTAAATATTTATACATCATGAGATAAAGATGGATAGAATATAGAGAAAAATATATTCAATAAAAGACTTTGTCTTCTAAGATAGTTTTGGTAGTGAACCTTGACTACTAAGATTGTCTTGAGAGTGAACCTTGACAACTAATATGGTTTGGGGAGTCAACCCATTACACTATAAGGAAAGGGTTGTGACTGGAGATGGTGGTGTGTCCCTCATAGTAGGTGTTTCCCCTATCAAGTGACCTAATATGTTTTGATAATGACACTTGAATTATGGGGAATGATTTTATATGCTTATGTGTCTTCCATAATTCCATGTATTTTTCCTATGTTATGATTTCATGGATTATATTCTTGATTACCTTATGATTTATGTCTTATGAAATACCAATATTTATGTCGTGACTCATGTATATGATCTTTGATATTCAAGTATGATCTTAAAATGTTATTCTCATGTTCTCATACCCTTATGCTCATGTTATACTTACGTATATCCCTTATTTACCCTTAATGAGAATCTGATATCAACATTTATGTTGTTTCCTTTCCCTAGTTTATAAAGAAAGGTTTTATATAAGAGTGATAAAGGGGAAGATATTTATGGGAGATATTTAATATCTTTCACCAAATTAGAAGAATGTGTTGAAAGTTTCCAAAAACAATAAATAATTACAGTACTAAAGAATGTAATTTTGTAATATACTAAATATTCATCTAAAATGATGTAATATCCATTTATATTAATCTTGAGTAACTATAGTTAGTATCAAAGAAAAGGTTTAGTCAACCTTTGGTAATTAGGATGAGAAAACTTTTGTGAGATCCCTGGGGATATTTCCAAGGATATGTCTAGGGATGTCTCTAAGTATAATCCTAAGGTGTCATAGATTTTAAAGAAAAAGTAATAATTTAGACATAATATAAGTTATTTTTCAGGATTACATGGTTTTACGATATGATAAGTACTATTCACACTATGATATCTAGTTTTAGTCAATAGAGGAAACTTTAAGAAATTGGGTTAACATAGAATATGATGATCAATTTTCTGATGAAATGTCCAATGGGATGATTTTTGGAGTAAAGGACGTTGTGATCATCACTAATCATTTTTTAGAGAACATGATTAACAACATGTACCTTAATCAGCACTCATAATCACTAAAGAATAGAAGGAAAGAGATTACTGAGATTGTGGTTAAAGGAGATCATAGAGGAAAGAAGATTCGATTTCCTTTGTGTTGAGAATGTGGAAAGAAGCTCCCAATTGAATATCTTAGTAGAATGAGAAGATGTTTTGAATGTGGAAAACAAGGAAAAAAAGAAACTGCAAAGGGAAAATGAAAAGTTTAGTTAACGTAATTAATGATAATAATGGCCTCCCTAAGACATCATCTGTGGTTAAATTCTTTAAATTTGTAATGAATGAGAATTAAGAAAATAGATGTACTAAGTGGAAATATCCTGAAGAGAATTAGAAAGGTGGTATGAGTAATGGTTTTATTGCTGTTGATAATGATACTATAGGTGAAATGTGAAAAGAAAGAGTTATTAAGTAATAGAATGAGGCATCCTTGTTAATTTCGAAAGGATGAAGTGGAATAATCTAAGTGTTTATGTATTTGTATTTAAGAATTATATTATATGAATTGTGAAATATATAAGTATTGTTCAGTTTATGTTTTCCATTAAGGATTTATAGTAATATGTTGAATATTTTTGATGGAATAAGACTTGATTTAATGAAAATGTGATATTCATGGGAAACACATGATTAAGTGAAATATAACCCTTAATATGTTATTAATCTTTAGATAATTTTTTTGGATAAAGTTATATTGGATAAGAATAAAGTAAATTGGACAGTACTGATTACCTTGGAACTGATTAAGTACTGGTTAAGAAAGTGATTTATACTATCAAAGATAGAGTTTAAGACATTTTTAGATTTAATGAATATATCAAATAATATTTGGAATAAGAAATCATGGATTTTTTTATAATTATTTATGGTAATTTAGGTTATTACTATGTTTTAAGAGAATACATGATTAAGATATTCACTTGTTTGGTATGTGAGAATCAAGAGCTATTCTATGATATATTGGGGATTAATGTTAAGATGATTTTGAGAAATTTATTAACCTTCATTCTAAATTTTTTTATTTTCATATTTAGAAATGGTTATAAGGATAACCATTTATGGAATGGTTTAAGTTAAACTTCAGATGAGGTTTCTAAGATTAAAGTATCATCTCACCATATGAGGATTTATTCATATTGGATAAGTAGTACTAACCATTTTTTTGTGATGTTAACAAAAGATAGATGGAATGAACTATAATTATATTTTTTTATCTCATTATCTACTAATTCTTGAGGAATAATAAATTCACATTCATTTCATAGAATAAGAGATGAAGTGGAAATTAATAAAGGCACAACCTAAGGGTGAGATTGTTCTTATAAAATAGAATGAAATCAAGTAAGTAAATTTTATTTTGAAAATTCATTAATTTTAAGAAAATTATCTTGAAAGAAAATTTTGTCCTGTTATCATCATTTTTTATGATATTAATGACCTCTTTTACACCTCTTTGTTTTTTGATTTTTTGACTTTTAACTTTATTTAGATCACCCAATTTCTTGTGATCAGGTATATTTATCAGTATCTATAATTATTTATGCTTTTATTCCATGTAAAAATATTTTCCAATGTTCTCTAATGTAGAAACCTAGTTATGAGTTACTTTGGGTAATTGTTATATTTCTAACTTTCCCTTTTTAAAGTTAGTTTTAGTATTTATTTTTACGATGTGGGTTTCTATGAAAGAAACTTTAAAGTATTAAAACTTTGGTAACCAAAATGATTTTTTAGGGTGAAATTAATTTCAAGGGGGGTATAACGTAACAACTAGAGTTTTTATGAATAATTATTTTTCAATTAATTTAATATTTTTTATATTTTTCATTTCACACAACACTAAATATAGCTTGTGTAATATGAAAGAACCAAATAATTTTTTCTTTATATGAAAAACCAAGTACATATTTCACTACATGAAATAATTATATTATATTTTGGTATACACAACACTATTTTTGGCTTGTGTTACACACAATTCCAAGTTCTATTGATAACTTACATGAAATGCAAGCCCTAGTTTTACTAAACTATAATTTACTATTAATATTACTATTAAAATATTATTATAGTTTTCACCAAGCCATTGAAATGGTGGTTGGGAATAAGATTAGTTAAATTATGAAAATATGGATTACACATGTGTATAATAAGAACTATTTTTTTGACCAATTAACTAGAAATGAAAATAAAACCCTTTTGAAAATATAGGAAATCTTTTTCTGGAAAATTATATTTATGCAATCAAACACGTTTTAACTCAATACATTAATTAATTAAATTTTGATAAATTATTTTAATATATATATATATACATATATATTATATTCATTAAACAATTTAACATTCATATTATGTGTTTTATAGACAAGAGATAAGAATAAATCTAATTTTATGTATAAAGATATAGGTTTTTTTCTTAAAGGCAATTTTACTACCTTTTAATGGCATAACTATTTTAAATATAATTTTGATACTTTTATAAATTTTATTTGAAAAAATAAAATTCATTTTTGAAAGTGTAATATTAATATTTTCTTTGGGTGAATTTTTGGTATTTTTCTGGGAAGTTTCATTTTATGATGAATAATGAAAAACATTGAATTGTAATTGAAAATTGTATTTTTGTCTAATTTATTTATATAGTTAAATTATATTAAAAATTATTTTTAAAGTATATTTATATCAATTATATATATATATTAATAAAATTTAGGTCATTGGAATCTATTTCACTTTGAAATTAGATATAAAAAAATTTCAAACTTTTGAAGATTTTCACTTTAAAAAAACCATTATTTCATCTCGTCTGCTGAATTATTTTAAATTAATTTATTCCACTTATATAATTGAAATTTAGAAAAATGGATTACATATTTTAAATAATAATAATTTATAATTTATATTAAGTTCAAATTAGTTTTTTACCAAAAAAATTAGTGAATGTAATTAAAATTAAATAAAGTGATCAAAGTAAAAATGAGTTTACTTGGTGGTTAAATATTAACTTAAGGGTCTAAATAACATAAAAACATGTAAAAAAGAAATTATATTTTAATATTTCTTACATATACCCCATTTTATAGAAAATGGACCATTATTGGTATCACATGATGTAAGGGAGACCTCCCAACAATGTTTCCCTTTTTATATTTACAAGAATTACACTCCTCCTCCACTATAAAAGGGCACCCACCCCCACTTGTTCACACCTCTCAATCCATTTGTATCATCCAAAAAATTCCCAAATATGATCCTAAATTCACTCCCTTAATTATAGAATCCTAAATTTTGGCATAAATCCTACCAAGGAATCCATTGGATGTAAACCAAAAGAAGTTACCTAAAGAAGTGGCAACATCCTTCAATAATCACTTTTGTTTTACTTATTTTTCCACCCACTAAATTATTATTATTACATGATTATATAATAAACTTAGTATCCTAAATATAATTAAATTTTGTTATGTTAAGTGTAATACATACAATCTGACATATTTCAATCAAATGGGATACACAATCATCATTCACATGTACAAATGACTACCACCTCACGAACCGATGTCATTCGTTCTTCCATTAACACCTCTTAAGGTTGAGAATAATTATGTAATTAATATTTTTATATGATATATGTGATATTTATGATTATTTATGATACTATAATTATTATATAATACAAAATTTCATGCTTTCCATTTTATGAGAATATGATTACATCGTTTGTGGATGTGTGTACTATCGCCTCCTCAAAGCGATGTGACTCATTCACACTTTAAATGAAATATATTAAGTATGAGTTTAATAAAAATATATGATATATATAACATATTAATTATACTGGAATGATAATATATATATACATATATTTAATTTAATTTCTTTCTTTCAATATGACCAGAAAACAAAAATATCGTTCATGCATACGTACGACCTACAGTCTCCATGAATAATGTATCTCATTTTCTATTTCTATATTTCATATATTATTATAAATACATATATAATGAATATATATTATATTTATATCATGTTTTAAATTATGGATATATTTAAATAATGATCAAATAAAAAGGAAAAAAATAACAAATCAAAACATATATAAAAAACAAAGCAAATATTACCCAAAAAATAACTTTAACATGGAATTGTTAACAAACGGGTAATATAAAATAATAATTAAATCATATATGGTATTATATATAATAATATGGTTCTATTTTAGTTTTATAATAAACATATATTTATTATACACGAGGTTTGAATGTGTATGTAGAAAGTCAAGACTTAAGGTAAGGGTTTTCTTGTCTCACCTTTATTTCTGTAAGATATATGCCATATTCACCACTTATTATTGTTGTGTAGTGTATATACTGAACTATTACATGTTATAAAATGAATTTAATTTATTTAATAATATTAAAATTTTCAATTGATTTAATTGTTTCATGGATCTCACGATTCAAATGTCACTCAAGTAGTAAGGGGATTTCTAGTCTCACTTTTATTTCTCTGAGACTTATGCCTTATTCACCACATGTTTATTTTTTATGGTGTATATAATTACTATGAATGTATTTTATGATTATTATCCTTAAATATATGTTTATTTACATATTCATTTTATTATATCTCTTTAATGGGGTTTACAGTTCAAAATTTACCAAATCAGTAAAGTAATTTTGTCTCAATTTTTCTTCTTTGAGACACATGTTATGTTATGGACCTATATTCTTTTATGAGGAGTATATAATAACATTTTACATGTTTTTATCATGAATATAATTATTTTCATGATATTTTAAGCTTCATTTAATGCTATTATATCATAGTTATTTTTATTTAAAGCTACCGAACCGGTAAGAGTTTATTACTACTATCTCATCATTTATCAGGGTTATTTATGAATATTTTTACATTGATAAAATATTATGATCCATCTCTCAAGAATTATAATTAATTTTTTTCTCATATATTTATTCATGATTCCTTCAACTAATGGTACCATTTTACCACTCTTTGGTACTTAATATAATTAAGAAAATGTTTTTAAGAAAATATGACTTTATTTCTCTTTTCGGTCAGAAATATGTGTTCTTACAAAACCATGTTTTCTAAAAATGTTTTAAAAAAGTTTTACTATTATCTCATGATATTTAAAATAAATTTTTACCTGTGTTTTAAAATTTTAACATAACAGTTTTTAAGAAGGAATCTTCTTATTGTTTTCTGACCGAGATAATTTTCTAAACTTTTTACGGTGCAAAAATAATGTTATTCATGTAAAGATTTATCCTCCATAATGATTGTCATTTATTTGATGCTTCATTTTCAAGTTTACATGATTGTGTTTTTAAGAATTTTTTTTCCTCATATTAGGTACATTTATTTTTTATAATTGTTTAAAATAAAAGGTTTTCAAAAATGTTTTATGTTCATGAAGTGTTTTAAATGATTTTAAAAGCCTCTATTAAATGATTTCAAAGATATTTTCAATTAAAAAGGTTTTAAAAAAGGTTTTATGTTTAAAAATAATTTTAAATTATTTTCAAATCTTCTATTATATTTTTTAAAAGGTTATTTTAAAATAAAATAATTTTGATGATTTCAATGGTTCTTTTATAAGTTTTAAAATCTATTTTCAAAGATAATGGTTTTCAAAATGTTCTATGTTATAAAATGTTTTTATCAAAGAGAAAAGGGACACTTTTCTCAAGAAATGTTTTAAATGATTTATAAAGCTTAATTCATAATTTTTCAAATTGCATTTCAAAGAAAAAATATTTTTAAAATGTTTTGTGTTTTAAAAATTGATTTTAAGAAATTCTCCAAGTGGCCTTTTAAAATATTTCTCTATATAATATGATATCCTTTGATATAATTTATGATTTATTAAGGAAATGATCCAAGTAAACCATTCTTATTATTTATTCAAATGCTTTATAATAAATATGAAAAGTTTTTTTTATCAAACCCATTTTTATTCCATGGGTTATACCATGATAAAAAGTTTTTGGTACATACTCCCTTTAATGGGTTATTCTATGATTATAAAACCTGTCACTTTTACCCAAGTTATGATGTGATGAAATGTTTATGATATCCGTTTCATTTAATGGGTTATGATTTGATAAATGTTTTATTATCTTGTGGCAAGCATATGTTTAATTTATCTATAAGATGAATGGGACCTATATATCCCTTCAATTCATAGGGTAAATATTTATATCTCATGAGATAAACATGGATAGAATAGGTAGTGAAATTGGTTCAGTAAATGAATTTTTCTATTAAGACAGTCTTAAGAGTGAACCTTGACTACTAATATAGTCTTGTGAGTGAACCTTGACTACTAATATAGTTTGGGGAGTGACCCCATTACACTATAAGGAAAGGGCTGTGACTGGGGATGGTGGTGTGTCCCTCATAGTAGGTGTTTCCCCCATTAAGTGACCTAATAAGTTTTGGAAACAAGACTTGAATTATAGAGAATGATTTTATATGATTATGTGTTTTCTAAAATTCTATTTCTTATTACTATGTTATGATTTCTTAGATTATGTTCTTGATTATCTTATGATTCATGTCTTATTAATTACCAATATCTATGCCATAACTCATGTATATTATCTTTGATATTGAGGGAATGATTTTAAAATGTTATTATCATGTTCTCATACCCTTATTCTCATGTTATGCTTATGTATCTCTATTATTCACCCTTAATGAGAATCTGATCTCAACCTTTATATTGTTTCCTTTCCTCAGTTTGTAAAGAAAGTTTTTAATTAAGAGTGATAAAAGGGAAGATAATTATGGGATATGTTTAATATCTTTCACCAAATTAGAATAATGTGTTCCAAGTTTCAAAAACAACAAACTATTATAGTCCCAGGGAATATAGTTTTGTAATGTGATGAATATTAATCTAAAATGATATAATCTCTATGTATATTAATCTTGGGTGAAGATAGTTAGTGTCAAAGGAAATATTTATTCAACCTTTGGTAACTAGGATGATAAATCTTTTTAGATACCTAGGTTTCTAAGTATATGTATAGGTATATCTCTAACGACAAGCCTAAGGTTTCATAGATTTTAAAGGAGGAATCATAATTTTGAAATAATATAAGTTAATTTTCATGATTATATGGTTTTATGCTACGATAAGTGATGTTCAAACTATGATTTCAGGTTCTAGTCAATAGAGGGAACTAGATAAAATTGGGTTAACATTGAATGTGATGATCAATTTTTGGATGATTTGTCCAATGGGTTGATCATTGGAGTGAAGGACGTTATGATCATGCCTAATCCGTTTTCAGAGTGCATGATTAAAAATTTATACCTTAATCATATCTCATAATCAAAAAGGAATATAAGGAAAGATATTAATGAGATTTAAGTTAATAAATACCATAGAGGAAAGAAGATTCAGTTTCCTTTATGTTGAGAATGTGGAAAGAAGCACCCAAGTGAATGTCTTGGAGGAACAAGAATATATTTTCACTGTAAAAAATATGGACACAAAGCACGTAACTGTAAAGGGAAAATGAAAAGTTCAGTTAACGTAATGAATGGGAATAATGGCCTCTCTAAGACATTATCTATGGATGAATTATTTAAATGTGTAATGAATGAGAATTATGAAAATAAATTTCCTAAGTGGAAAGCTTTTGAAGAGAATCAAAAAGGTTGTACGAGTAATGGTTATATTGTTACTGATAATGATATTATAGGTGAAATGTGAAAGGAAAGAGGTATTGAGTAATAGGATGAGGTATCCTTGTTAATGTCTAAAGGATAAAGTGGAATAATCTAAGTGTTTATGTATTTGGTTTTAATAATTATATTATATAAATTGTAAAATATATAAGTATTATTCAGTTTATGTTTTCCACTAAGGAATTATAAGAACATGTTGAATAGTTTTTATAGAATATAAAATTGATTTAATGTAAAGCTGATATTAATTGGAAACACATGATTAAGTTAAATATAACCCTTGATATGTTCCTAATATTTGGATAATTATTTTTGGATAAAGTTATATTGGATAAGAATAAAGTAAATTAGACAGTATTGATTACCTTAGAATTGATTAAGGATTGGTTAACAAAGTAATTTATGCTATCTTAGATGGAGTTTAAGTCATTTTTGGATTTAATAAATATATCCAATAATATTTGGAATAATAAATCATGCATGTATTTGTTAATTATTTATGGAAATTCAGGTTATTACTATGTTTCAAGAGAATACGTGATAAAGATATTCACATGTTTGATATGTGAGAATCAATAGATAATTTATGATATATGGGGAATTAATGTTAAGATTATTTTGAAAAATTTAGTAACCTTATTTATAAAGTTTTTTAATTTCATATTTCAAAAGGTTTAGAAGGCTAACCATTTATTGAATGGTTTAAGTTAATCTTCAGATGAGGTTTTTGAGATTAAAGTATTATCTCATTGTATGAGGATTTATTCATATTGGATAAGCCGTGCTAACCATTTTTTTGTGATGTTAACCAAAGATAGATATAATGACCTATCATTAGATTTATGTACCTCATTATCTACTAATACTTTAAAAATAAAAAATTAACCTTCATTTCTTAGAATAAGAGATGAAGTGGAAATTGATAAAGGCATAACCCAAGGGTGATATTGTGCTTATAAAATGGAATGAAATCAAGTAAGTACATTTTCTTTTGAAAATTGATTAATTTTAGGAAAATTATCTTAAAATAAAATTGTGTCCTGTTATCATATTTTTTATGATATCAATGACCTCTTTCACACCTCTTTGGTTTTTAATTTTGTGATTGTTAAATTTCTTAGGATCACCCACTTTCTTGTGATCAATGATCTTTATCAATATCGATAATTATTTATGATTTTATTCCATGTTCAAATATTTACCTATGTTCTCTAAAATGGAAACCTGGTTATAAGTTACTCTGGGTAACCGTTATGTTTCCAACATTCCCTTTTTAAAGTAAGTTTTAGTATTTATTTTTATGGTGCGGGTTTCTATGAAAGGAACTTTCAATTATTAAACCTTTGATAACCCAGAAGATTTTTTAGGGAGAAATTAATTTTAAGGGGGATAGTACGTAACACCTAGATTTTTTATGAATAATTTTTTTTCAATTAATTTAATATTTTTGATATTTTTTATTTCACACAACGCTGAATATAGCTTGTGTAATATGAAAGAACCAAATAATTATTTCTTTGTATGCAACACCAAGTAGATATTTTACTATATGAAATAATTAGATTATATTTTGGTATACACACCAATATTTTTAGATTTTGTTACACACAATTCCTAGTTCCCTCGATAAATTTCATGACACACAAGACCTAGTTTTACTAAACTACAATGTACTATTAATATTATTATAGTTATCACCAAGCTGTTGGAATGGTGGTTGGGAATAATATTAGTTAAATTATGAAAATATGACTTAAAAATGTATATAAGAAGAAATATTTTGTAACTAATTAACTAGAAATGAAATAAAACCCTTTTGATAATATATGAAATATTTTGCTGGAAAGTTATATTTATGCAATCAAACACATTTTACCTCAATAAATTAATTAAATAACTATTGATTAATTATTTTAATAATATATATGCATATAGATTATATTCATTAAATAATTTAACATTCATATTATGTATTTTCTAGACAAGATATAAGTGTAAATCCAATTTTACACATAAAGATATAGGTTTTTTCTTCTAAAAGGTAATTTTACCGCCTTTTAATAGCGCACCTATTTTAAAAATAATTTTTGATACTTTTAAAAATTTTATTTGAAAAAATAAACTTTATTTTTGAAATTTTAATATCAAAATTTACTTTGGGTGAATTTTTAGTATTTTTCTAAGAAGTTTCATTTTTTGATGAATAGTGAAAAACATTGAATTGTAATTGGAAAATGCATTTTCATTTAATTTATTTTTCATAGTTAAATTATATTTTAAATTGGTTTTAAAGTATATTTATATCAATTATACATATATTAATAAAATTTAGGTCATTGAAATCTATTTCACATTGAAATTGGATATAAAAATATTTCAAACTTTTGAACATTTTCACATTGAAAACTCATTGTTTCATCCCATCTGCAGGATTATTTTAAATAAATTTATACCAATTAAGTTATTGGAAATTGGAAAAATGTATTGAATATTTTTAATTGGAGTAATTTTTAATTTCTAGTAATTTCAACTATGTTTTATTTACCAAAAATATTAGTAAAATTTATTAAAATTAATTACAGCGATCAAGGTAAAAATGTGTTTACTTAGTGGTTAAACATTTACTTAAGGAGAAAAATAACCTAGAAACATGTAAAAAATTAATTTTGTGGACATATTTTTACCATATCATCCCTTTCTAAAAAATATATGATTATTGGAGGCACATGATGTAAGTAAGACCTAGTGTTTACTTTTTTATATTTACAAGAATGTCACTCCTCATCCATTATAAAAGGGCACTCAAACCCTCAGTTCTTCAAACTTATCAATCCATTTTTCTCATCCAAAACCTACCCAAATAATCCCAAAAATTCCCTCAATTAGTCCTATAATACTCCATATGGGAATAAATCCAACCAAGGAAGCCCTTTGGTGCAAACCAAAAAGAGTTACCCAAAGAAGAGGTAACATCCTTCAATGAGCACTTTTGTTTTACTTCTTTCTCAACCCCCTCAATTATAATTATTAAATGATTATATAATAACAAAAGTACCAAAAATATAATTGTATTTTTTATATTAAGGTTATGACCCACACTCTCACACACTTCCATTAAATAGAATACACAGTCATCATTCATGTGTACGGCGAGCTGTCGCCTCACGAACCGATGTCATTCATTCTTCCATTACCACCTCTCAAGGTTGGGGATAATGATGGAATTACTTTATATATATATATATATATGATATTTATGATTTAATTATGTTTATTTAATTATTATATAACACATACCTTCATGCTTTTCAATTTTTTAGAATATGATAACATCATTTGTGGATGTGTGGACTACCGCCTCCTCAAAGAGATGTGATTTGTTCACACTTTACATGGAATATATTAAGGATGAGTTTAAAAAATATATGTGATATATATGAAATATGAATTTTACTATAATTATAATTTTTATATAGATATATTTTTCATTTAATCTATTTCTTTCAACATGATAGGGAAATGAAAACAATATTCATGCGTACGTACGACCTAAAATCTCCATGAACGGTGTATCTCATTTTCTATTTTGATAATTTATAGATTATTATAAATAAATATATAATGAATATATATATATATATATATATATATCATTTTTTACATATTGGAGATAAAGAAATCATGATGAAAGAAAAATTACAAAAAATAACAAGTTAAAACATATACAAAAAACAAAGCAGATATTACTCGAAATGTAACTTTAACAAAGAATTGTTAATAAATAGTTAATATAAATTCATAATTAAATAATGTATGGTATTATATATAAGAATAAGTTTCTATGGTATATTTATAATAAACTTATATTTATTATACAGGAGGTTTGAACGTGTATGAATAAATTCAAGACTTAAGGTAAGGGTTTTCCACTAGTGAAAAAAACATTTAACACGTCAGCATTTTTCATGTCGGTTCTATATAACCAATGTACAAAGCTGTAAAAATTGATTTATCATGTCGGTTATTGTATAACCGACATGATAAATTGATGAGAATCAATTTTTTTACATCGGTTATAAAATAACCGACATAATAAAAACTAAGATTAGATTTATCACGTCAGTTATTTTATAACTGACATAACATATTGAATCTAGGTGATTTATCACATCGGTTATTTTATAACTGAAATGATAAAGAAAATCTCGGAAATTTATCACATCGGTTATAAAATAACCAATGTGATAAAGTTCCATTTATAATGTTAGTTATTTTATAACCGATGTTATAAATAATTTTCTACGTTGGTTATTAAATAACCGATGTTATAAACATAAAAAATAGTTTATCATGTCAGTTATTAAATAACCAACATGATAAAGATTTTAAATTATTTATCACTCCCCGTATTCATTTATTCTGTTTTCTTCAATTGGGAAACCTTTGAATCATCTCTCTCGTGCGGAAAACCTAGAAAGGATTATTTGAAGTCGTGCCCTATAGCCTCATTTTTCTAACATTATTCATCATATTTATTATCAGTATATCTATCAGGTCAACTCGCAACACTCAAGTAAGCCTTACATGGATCAATTTCATTTTTTATTTTTCAGAATGCCATAAACTAATTTTTTGAGATGTTATTTTTCTATCTTTTTTCTTGCTATCATGGTATGTTTCATAGTGTTCATTTATACCATGATAAATTATTTTCTGGTAAAATAAACCATGGAATTGATATTGTGAAAGTTTATGATTTTGTGTGTTCTATCATGTGTGTGTGCGTGTACAAGGGGTGTCCAAGGGTGGGGGGGGGGGGGATGTCTAAGTGGGTGGGGGGTGTCCATGGGGGGGGGGGGGGGTGAGGGGGTGTCCAAGGGGTGTGAAAGGGGGTGGGGGGTGGTGTCCAGGGGGTGCGAGGGCTGTCCAAGGGGGGTGGTGTCCAGGGGGTGAGGAGGATGTCTTAGGGGGTAGGGGTGTCCAGGGGGGTGGGGTGGGGGGGGGGTGTCCAGGGGGTGAGTGGGATATCCAGAGGGGTGGGGGATGTTAAGGGGGTGGGGGGATATCCAGAGGGGTGGGGGGATATCCAAGGGGGTGGTGGTGTCTAGGGTGTGTCCAAGGGGGGGGGGGTGAGGGGATTTACAAGGGGGTAGGGGTTTCCAGGGGGTGGGAGATGTTAAGGGGGTGGGGGGATATCCAGAGGGGTGGGGGGCTATCCAAGGGGGTGGTGGTGTCTAGGGTGTGTCCAAGGGGGGGGGGGGTGAGGGGATTTACAAGGGGGTAGGGGTTTCCAGGGGGTGGGGAGGGGGGGTGGGGGGGGGGGGTGGGGGGTGGCGAGTGGGGTGAGGGGGCTGTCCAAGGGGTGGGGGTGTCCAAGGGGGTAGGGGGTTGGGGTGGTGTCTGGGGGGGTGTCCAGTGGGTGAGGGTGGTGTCTAAGGGGGTGAGTGGGTTGTCCAAGGGGGTATGGGGTGTCCAGGGGGTGGGGGGTGTTCAGGGGGGTTGGGGGGGGGGGGCTGTCCTAGAGGGTGGTGGTGTCTAGGGGGGGTGAGGGGGATTTCCAAGGGGGTGGGGGTGTCTATGGTCTGTTTGTGTGTGTGTGTGTGGGGGGGGGGGTGTCTAGTGTGTGTCTGTGGGGTGTGGGGGGGTGTCCAGGGGTGGGGGGTGTACAGGGAGGGTGGGGGGATGTTTAGAGGGGTTGGGGGCTGTCCAGGGGGTGGAGTGGGGGGAAGTCCAAGGGGGTGGGTTGGGTGGGGGTGTTTAGGGGGGTGAGGGGGTTTTGCAAGGGGGTTGGGGTGTCCAGGGGGTGGTGTCTAGGGGGTGAGGGAGATGTCCAGTGGGTGAGGGTTGGGGTTTCTAGGGGGTGTGGGGGTGTCCAATGGGGTGGGGGGGGGGGGGGTGGGGGAGGGGGATTTACAAGGATGTAGGGGTGTCCAGGGGGTGGGGGGGTGGTGTCCAGGGGGTGAGAGGGATGTCTAGGGGGCGGGGGTGTCCAAGGGGGTAGGGGGTGAGTGGGATGTCCAAGGGGGTAGGGGGTATCTGGGGGTGGGGGTGGGGGGGGTGTCCAGGGGGTGGGGGGGGGGGGGTGGGGTGTCCAGAGGGGTGGGGGTGTTGTTTAGTGTTGGGGGGGGGGTATCTAGGGGGGGGGGGTGGTGTCCAGGGGGTTTCCTAGGGGGTGGGGGTGTGTATAATGGGGTAGGGGTTGGATAGCCCCCTCACCCCCTGGACACTACTCCCCCACCCCCATTGACACCCCCACCCCTGGATATGCCCCCACCCCCTGTACACCCCCTACCCCCTTGGACACCCTAGACAACCCCCTACCCTCGTGGATAACCCCTACCCCCTGGATAGCTCTTACCACCCCCAGACAACCCCTACCCCATTGGATGCCCCCTTGGTATATATATCCCAACAATTTCATTGAAATCGTTGGCATATTTTAACTTCAGGTAGTCTATACCAACTGTTCCTATAGAATCGTTGGTATATGGCTATTGAAACGACCATCATGCCAACGGTGTGTGAAATTTTTGGGAGTATTCTATCCCAACGGTTTCAGGGTCTATCCCAATGGTTTCAAATCACTGGGATATGTGTAATTTTCACTAGTGAATGTATACATATTTTAATATTTATACTTCATATTTCTTTTTTACAGAAGAATAAATTTGGTATCCAGTTTCACCAGGATGTATTCTTTGCGTACCATAAGAAGAAAAGGCCCAAGATGAATTTAAAACTATTATATCTAACTATATTTTCTTTTTAAAATAATTTTCATGCATATATTTTTCAAATACGCATAAATTTGTTTTATATTTCAATTTTTTTTTACATTCATAATATGATATTTTTCATATAAATATATATTTGTCTTATCTTAAAAAGATGTATAATTTATTGTGTGGTGTATATATTGGCCTATGAAATTTTATATCCTTAATTTAATTTATTTAATGATTTTAAAAGTTTCAATTGATTTTATTCTTTCACGGTTCCCATGATTCAAATGTAACTCAAGTAGTAAGGGGATTTATAGTCTCACTTTTATTTCTGCAAGTCTTATGTCTTATTCAACACTCTTTTATTTTGTGTAGTGTATATACTATCCATGAATGTATTATATTATTATTATAATTAAATATATTGGTATTTATATATCCATTTTATGATATATCTTTAATGGGGTTTACAATCCAAAAGTTACCAAATCGGTAAATTAATTTTGTCTCAATTTACCTTCTTTGAGACATATGTTATGCTACACACACATATTATTTTATGAGGAGTATATAATTAAATTTGATATATTTTATCATCAATATAATTATTTTAATTATATTTTAATACTCATGTAATGTTATAATTTCATGGGTATTTTTATTCAAAGTTACTAAATGGTAAGTGTTTATTGCTACAATCTCATCGTTTATTGAGATTATTTATGATTATATTTCCATTGATGAAATTTTGTGATCTATATCTCAATAATTATCATGAATTTTCTTATACTATGTTTATTTAGGGTTTCTTCAAGTAATGGTACCATTTTAACACTCTTTTGTACTCAGGATAATTGAGAAAATGTTTTTAAGAAAATCTTATTTTATTTTTATTTTTGGTCAAAAATCTATGTTCTTCAAAAAATATGTTTTCTAAAAATGTATTAAATTTTTTTCTAATATTATCCTATGATAATTAAAAGTAATTTTTACCCATGTTTTACCATTTTTAAAAAATTGTTTTAAAAAAGGATCTTCTTTTTATTTTTTGATAATGATACTTTTCTAAAAGTTTTATGGCATAAATGGAATTTTTGGAATCTATGGATTTATCCACCATCATGACCATAATTTCTTTGAAACTTCCATTGAAATTATACAAGATTTTTTTAATAATTATTTTTCCTAATATCCTGGACATTCATTGTTTTTAAAGTGGTTTTCAAAGAAAAATGTTTTCAAAGAAAAATGTTTTCAAAAATGTTTTATGTTAAAGAAGTGTTTTAAATTATTTTCAAGGCTTCCTTTATATATTTTCATAGATATTTTTAAATAAAAAATATTTTAATTTTTTTATGTTCAAGAATTGTTTTAAATTATTTTTAAAGATTACTTTATATGTTTTCAAAAGTTTATTTTCAAATAAAATGATTTCAATGATTTTAAATATTATTTTATAAGTGTTCAAATCTATTTTCAAATAAAAAGGTTTTCAAAATGGTTTATGTTACAAAAATATTTTTTTCAAAGTGAAAAGGACATTTTCATCAAGAAATATTTTAAATTATTTTTAATGGTTAACTCATAATTTTTCAAAGTGTTTTTCAAAGAAAAGGATTTTGAAAATGTTTTATGTTTTAAAACATTATTTTCAAAGAAAAATTATTTTATTTAAGAAATGTTCCAAGTGATATTTGAAAATTCTTCTCTATCTAAGATGATATAATTTGATATAGTTTATGATTTATTAGTGATATTATCCAAGTAAACTATTATTATTGTTTTTTTGAATGGTTTATGATTAAGATGACAAGTTGTTTATAAAACCCATTTCTTTTCCATGGGTTATACCATGATAAAAAATTTATGAAACCCACTTTATTTCATATTTTATTCTATGACTATGAAACCTGTATCTTTTACATAGGTTATGATATGATGAAAATTTCATGATACCTATTTCATTTCATGTGTTATGATATAATGTTTATGAAACCCATCACTTTTTATGGGTCCTGATATGATGAATGTTTTATTATCTTGTATAACATATATGTATGATTTCATTATGAGATGGGTGGGTCTGATATGTCCAATGAATTGGATAAAGATTTATATCTCATTAGATAAACATAGATGGAACTGGGAGTGAACTTAGTTCAGTAAATTACTTTTTCCACTAAGATGGTATTTAGAGTGAACCTTGACTACTAAGATGGTTTGGGGAGTGAAACTTGACTACTAAGATTGTTTGGGGAGTAAATCTGTTCCACTATTAGGAAAGGGTTGTGACTAAGGATATTAGTGTGTCCCTCCCAATATGTGTATCCCCATAAAGTTTCCTAATATGTTTTGGAAATGAGCCTTGACTTATAGGTAATTATTTTAAATGCTTATGTGTTTGAAAAAATTCTATATATTATTCCTATATTATGATTTTATGGATTATTCTCTTTATTACATTATGATTCATGTCTTACAAACTACCAATATTTATTCCATGACTCATGTATATGATATTTGATATACATGGTATGATATTAAAATGTTATTCTCATATTTTCATACAATTATGCGCATGTTATGCTTACATATCTCCCTTATTTACCCTTACTGAGCATTTAATTTCACAATTTCTTATGTTTTCTTTCCCATGGTTATGAATAAAGGTTTTAAGTTGGAGTAATAAAGTGGAAGATCTTTATGGGAGATGTTGAATATCTTTCACCAAATTAGAATAACATGTTTCAAGTTTCCAAAGGCACTAAACTATTATATTCCCTATCCATGTACCATTGTAATTCACTGAATACTCATAAAATTATGTAATATCCATGTATGTTAAGCCTGGGTCACTATAAGCCGCATGTCCACCAAGGTGTCCATGCAAGTCATGAGCATAAAATATTAAATAGGGTACCACTAATGGTGCCTCAACACAAGAGTTATATAACATGTGTATGCCTAAAGATGTATATAAATTTATATACATATTCAGTAAAACTTTTTAGGCAGTCCTAAACATGGTATAGTAGAAATATTTGGTAACGAAACTCAATAATTCATAATAAAAAATAAAAAATAAATCCCTATACGAGAATGATACATACTTGGAATAACTAATTCAAGACTTAGATTGAAATATAATACAAATTAAAGAGTGTAGTCAGGGTTCAACACCCATCCCATCATAGTGAATTCAAGGTGAAACACCCATAACATCTAGGAGAAATGGAATCATGTATAATAGAGTCAGGTCATCCAAGCCATCCTTCCCATTTAGGGGAAAGGGAAAGGGACATAAGAGAATTAGGGAATTGTAATCCCATCCCATTCCATCAACTTATCTGATATCAAGTGGTGTACTTGGGCCCTTTTTTATACATATATAACTTTCCCCTTTAAAATGAATAATCTATAAGCTATAATGACCATCATTCTTGATATGATAAAGAAATAACATGCTTGAAATAATTTAGTAACTACATGCTCATACATTATAGTGATACTATGCTTAGTACAATCAATACTTCTCCATAATCATGATAACAATTATAATTATATTAGTTAAGATGTTAAAAATGAAAAATAAACCACATTCATTTACCCAAAAAAGAATTAACATGTTGGGAATATCATAAAACCATAACTCGGATCACTTCACCCAACTATCATATCAAATAAGTAAAAAGTTAGAAAACCTATATTATAAGAAAGACATGAGTATCAGGTTATACCAAAACATGAAATAATAAAAAAGGAATCCATCATATTAGTCTTGGTCTAGAATAACTACCATAGGGTGACAAACCTATCTTCCAAGATATACTCAGAAGACACCAACAAAGGTAGCAGTTGGGTTGTATTAATGACACTACCCAAGTGAGAAAAACCCAAACTTGGTACTAAAATAAGTCATACTAGTAGTAGTACTCATGTTATAATGGTAAAGGAATTAACTCATAACTAAGGGAATATTTTTATTGAAGATTACATATAATAATTATTCAAGTTTGATTAATTTACACTTTATAACCCAACCCAAATCAAGGGATTTAAAATTAAAAATTAGTCCAATTTTATTTTGTTTAAATTTTTATGTTTCAAAATAATAAATATAAGTTCTCATAAAGACCAATCCCTTTGAAAAAACATTTTTAGAGAACATGGGAAAACACAAAAAGTAAAAAATTTAATTAAGAAAGTATTTTCCAAAAGAATTCATTTCAAATTTTTTTCCCATAAAACTCCCATACACTTAAAATCCTTTTAAAATCATGTTAGTTTCCAAGTATCTTGTTTAGGTAACTATTAATCCATTAGATTATTCACATTAGGTCACCACTTTCCAACTCAAAAACCATCCTCCACACTGCTACTAAATTACCCTCTTAACTATAGGTTAAGTATGGTTCCTTGAATTATTTCTCATTTAGGTTTAGGTGAAAAATAGGTGATTTTAATTATATAAAATTTTCTGGTCTGAAAGTGATTCAATTTATTTTTAAGTTAAAAAATTAGGTTTTGGTAATGGAAAAATCCTACCATAAAAGATGTTTATAAACTATTTTGGGTATAAAAATACTCCAAGGGTCTTTACTTCAGGTCAAATTTAGTATTAAGAAAAATGTTCAACACCTTATGAAAAGAAGGATTTGTGTTAAGTATTAAGCATGGATACCCAACACACTTATCAAGCATAATTTAAAAAAATAATATTAAAGACTTTAAAGGAATTTAAAAGTGCATAAGATTTAGTAAAAATTTAAAATACAATCAAAAGGGAAAAGGGTTTTCACCACAAAGTTCCAAGAAAGATACTTTAAAAACATTTGACCAATTTTATAAAAATATATCTGGAAACCATTCATTCATATATTTAAAATATAAAAAGGTTTCATTATTACTTATAAAAACCAAAGGCACACATGTTGTAGGCATAACTCAAGAATCACTTGATAGGTCAATACCACCTACTATGGATTTATGAAAGCTTTCCAATTCCAAACCACCTATAATAAGCACCTAAAATCTAATAAACCATAATTATATAATGAAAGGAACCAAATCACATAAAAACCATAAATCTATAATAACCAAAAGTCAAATCAACCAAAAGAAATCATCTTGTAAAATCTATTAAAAAATAGAGTTACCTAAATCCTTAAATATATCTAAGAGAGTATCCACCCTAGAAATTGAATAACTTTAGAATTAGCTATAACTTAATCTCTTTACATCAGAACAATGATGAATAGAAGTAAACAAACCCAAAAAATATCACTTGACATAATAGAGAATAATTGCCCATTATTTCATATGAATTCCACCGTGACCTAGTGGGATCCATCTTAGAATCCCTAGAATGACCAATAAAATTAGAAGAAAAGAGAGAAAGAGGGAAGAGTATAGAAGGAAGGAGTCTCGACTTTAAATTTGGCATGAGGGACCCACTTGAGATTATCTTGAGACATGAAGCATAAAGGATGAGTATAAGAAGATAAAGGAATAGACATGAAGGAGATATCCTTTATACAAAAAGAAATTAAGTCAAGGGTTATCCTGAAATGGGTTAAAAAAATTGGTGTAAAAAGACCAAAGTGCCCCCATTTTAAATGAAAAACAAGACCAGTCCATAGAGTACCCATTCAGGGGCCACTAGATACCTTATTGGAACCCCTAGAATACTCGGGGTTATATCTAGGCCACCAAGTACACATGGACACCTATAGTCTTTTGACTATTGGTTCTTCCAACCCTTAATCGCCTGAAATCTAGAATCTCATTCCAAATCTCAAACCATATCTAAAATAACTCAATATTACATCCTAAAACACCTAATATCAAATTAGAATCATTGAAAAAAAATGATTCCTTAAGTGGAGAAAAAAATTTAAATTAACCTGTTCTTAAACTATAAAAGAATGACCCCAAAGACTTTAAATTAGTGCATCTTGGGAAATTTATACCTATAAACCATAAAAATTCTCTCCATTTTAAGTCCTATGAGATGTTTACCCAAATACATAATACCCTTAAGTATTTAACTCATACATAAATATATTTTAAAAATACCTAATACAAAAATTATAAATCAGTTTCAAGGCACTAAAGACAACTGGATTATAGATCCTAAATCACTAAACCATGATCAAATCACCATTACATAACCTAAAATTCACCTTTAATTATATTATAAAAATATAACCCATTTATTATTCATAATTCCAAAATAAAATCTAAATCAACTACAACAAAAAATTCCATATCCATCACCATCAAATTCATAACATTTTAGAAGCTAAAAGACACCAATAACTAATATTCTAACATACACACAAATCCAACCCAAAACACAAAAACCACAAAGTTTCAATATCCACAATGATAAAATTAATGTATAACACAATTATCAGGAATTCATGAAGAAAAATTTAGTTGAATTGAGTCAGTAAATTGGAAGGAGTGGTTCCTAAATATCTTAGTTTGTTGAAGTGGTGGCAATGGATGTATTTTCCTTCAGTATTCTAGAAGGATGTTTTTGGAAAGAGTTGGCTTAGAAGGAGGTTCTTATGATGAGTTCAACATATGAAAGTCTTGTTTTAGAAGTTCAAATGGGACTTTTAGAATGTTGTTTATTTTTAGTGTGTTTCTATGGAGGTTATTGGTTTATCAAAGAAAGTGGTCACATTAAAGATTTATATAGGAGATTGGTGGTGGGAATAATGAAATAGATGGACTCTTGTACTTTTTACAAGTCAGTGATACTGGATGTCTTGAAGTTACCCTATATATATAGAGGGTTGTATCCCTATGATATCAGGTTAAAATTGAATGAAATTACTTGTATTATAGTAATCCAAGTAACTCCTTAAGTTACTAAGTTTTATTGTTTTATTTTCAAAGAAATGAAATGTTATAATATTTTTACATGGACATATGAATTTTAGTCCAAGCTACATAATTTTTTTAATTGATTACATTTACTTTAATTATATAAATTTTTTTTAGAGTGAACATGTATGAATTGATTTTTACTTATTAGTAGTGATTTGGTTGAACTTTATTTCTACCAAGTTCTGGAACATTATGTCAGATATTTCCATTCAGAGTCTATTTCTACAAGGTTATTATAGAACAACTACTTTTGATTGTTTATTACAAGAATAGGGAAGATGAATTATCAATAAATGGTATCAAAAGGATTGATTCTCAAGATAATCATCTATTCAATTGGCGATTTAGGTAATATTATCTTACTCATATGTTTTTTCAAAATTTAGTGGGAGTTATTATTTTAAAAAGGATGGCATTGGAAGAAGGCAAGGTTTGAATTGGAATGTTCAATGAAATGGATTTTGGATTCTAGAAAATGCACATATAATAGTATCTCATTAAAAAATATAAGAATCTTCGATTAGAGGGTGTCAAATTGGAAGCAATGGAAAAAGGTGAATAGGAAAAGTTGGATCAGAAGGAACTTGGTTTAATACGAATGTATTTAGTTTAGAATGTGAATTTTCAAATTCGGGGGAAGAAAACTATAGTGGATTTGTTATAAGTCCTTTAGGATATGTAAGAGAGACCAAAAACTCTAAATAAAGTGTGTTTGATACAGAGGTTATTCAATATGAGGTTATCAAAAGGAAGATATATATCAGATTTATTAAGTGATTTCAAATTAATCCAGATCCAACTAGATCCTGTGAAGGTTACATTCACATATGACATTTAGAAGATTTTGTTTTTATCATCACTACCTATATCATTGGTATCCATGGTCACTAATATAAGTATTTTAAGTGGAAATAATGAATTTGTGTCCAATGATATTCAAAACATGATTCTCATTGAGGACCTATGAAGGAAAGAGAGTACATAAATTTCTAGTGATATATTAAATACAAATGGAAGGGGATTCTCACCACATTGGAAGAATTAGAAGTTGTTAGAGAGGAAATCAAGGGAGAAGAGCATAAAGAATTATTTTGGATATGGGACAATCTATTGTCATTGTAAAAAGAGAGGTCACCTCATGAAATATTATCAATATAGGAAGATTGAAGAACCTTTGTGATAAATTTTTTTAATAATGTTTTTGTATTTGTTGGAAACTAACCTTTTTTTATAAGAATGTTTTTGTTATTTAGAAATCAAACCCAGTCCATCATAATGATTTCAGTAAGAAATTTTAAAGTTGCTGAATGTTCAAACCCAAACATAAAAGGGGAGACAAGTTTTGTTTTTAAGAAAATTTGTTTTCAAAATTTAGAGGATTGGATCGAGCAACATCATATGAAAAGGTGGTAAAAATATAAAGTTTTTGATCAAATTCACCATTATTCTTAGGTCCATAGATATGAAGTTCAATATCCATAGAACTCAGCATTCATTAAAAAGTTAAATGTTGTTGAGTGAATAATTTATAATTATCTTAAATAGGTTTGTTTGAGAATGTGAAGTTATGAGTTTGAAAGTTATCAAACTTCCTAATCAAAATCAGATGAATCTTTAATGATCATGGAGTTCTCAAAAATCATGAAAAATATCATGATAAAATATTCTGAAAAATTTTTAAAATCATAATGATTATATCAGATCCAAAAGTAATAGACTGAGAAGTTTTTAAAAGTCAGAATGTGTAAAGATAATGAAGTTTGAATAATTTCAAAGTTTCAGAGTGAATAATTCCATCATAACGAGAATTAAATCATTATGATAATTCCATCATTGTAAGGATTACATTAGAATGACTCTAAGAAGAAAAGTAATCAGAATAACTCTAAAAAAGAATGGTAGATCATAATGAACTAAGAAAGAAAGATAGATCGTAATGAACTGATAAATAAAGGAAGATTGTAATGAGCTAATAAAGAAAGGAATATTGTAATGAGTTGAGAAAGAAAGAAAAATCATAATGATATGAGAAATAAAGGTAGATCATAATAAGTTGAGAAATAAAGTAAAATCATAATGATTTGAGAAATAAAGGTAGATCATAATGAACTAAGAAAAAAAGATATATAGTAATGAGTTGAGAAAGAAATGAAGATCGTAACAAGATGAGAAAGAAAGGAAGATCGTAATAAGTAAAGGAATCTAAATCTGAGAAAGTTTCATCATAATAAATTGATGGAGTTTCATCGTACTGAAGAAAATACATGAATTTCAAGAATCATGATTATATAGAAGAGTATATGTGAAGAGTTAAAGTTGTCAAACTTGATATTCAATTCAGTATAAATCTTAGAGAAATATGATAAGGTTTGAAGAAGTAAAATTTTATGTTTAAATATGAGTTATCTTTAGATTTTTTGAAATTTGAGGAAGTGGGGAAAGTTTTCAAGTTTTCCTCTTTTTATTTTTTGAGTTGCTTATAAATAGTTTCTCAATTAATTCACACTTCTTAACTTTTCAAAAAATCATAAAAGGTGAAGCTCTAAATAATTCAAAGTGAAAGTTATTTAGAGACTGAGATATCAGAAGAAGATCAAACACTTGGAAGTTTTGTTTACTAGACAAGAGAATTGTATTGAGGTAATTGTATTGAGTAAATCATAATGTGTCAATCGGACTGAGGAAGACCATAGTGAGTGTTTTATTAGAGTTTGAGAAGTGAAGTTTGAGTAAGGGAGAATCGTATTGACCTCATCATATTGAGAGAATTAGATCCAGCCAAATCAGAATGATGATCTACACTAAGATTTTATAGATAAAATTGAATAAATTATTATTATTTTATTTTGGATCAATTGTTTTGTATGAAACTTTGTTAACTGATAGGAGTCAATATAATATTTCCTATCAGGAGATAGAAGGAAACTAATGGGAGTTATCACAAGTTGTATTCACTTCTTTATAATAGTGAATTTTCATAGACCCATGGGAGTGGCTATGGAAAGGATGTAGGTGCTCACACTGAGGTCAAACCTTATAAAAATTCTGTGATTTAGTTTATTTCCAAATTTTTCATGCATGATTATTTACTATAACTTGATAAGGAAATAAATCTTAATAGGTTGTAGGGGTTAAGTTTCTAAAAGTTTTGAAACTCCTAAAAAGTGAACAACTGATTCCACCTCCCTTCTTAGTTGTTATTCAATCCTTTGTAACATCAAAGACAAGCTAAGAAAAAACTTATTATAGAGATATAAGTTTTGCAGTTGAAATTAGTTTTAATCTACTTGAAAATGTTTTTACACAAATGAAATCATGGATTATATATTCTAAATATTCATTATAGACTGCAAGAGAAAAAGGTATATATCAAATTATATATTTTGGAATTTTGGTAGAGTGTATCATGGTGATGATGAATCTATTAGCATTGTGGGAAAGGTAGAAGTTAAGTTTTATTTGAATAATGGGAGTTTTATTTTACTAAAGTGAAACATGTTCTAGGGATTTAGATGAACCTGATTTTAGTAGGTCAGTTAGATGAAGTAGGTTTCAGAATGAGCCTTTTTGAAGAAGTATGTAAGATTACTTAGGGTTCTATTATCATAACCATAGGTATAAAATACAGGTAACTGTATCTAACTAAAAGGGAAGTGGGAGATATAGTCACCAAAATGTTATCCTATGAAAGTTCAGAACTTTGGCATAATTGGTTTGGACACCTTATTAAGAAAAGTATGAATATTCTAGTAGATAATGGCATACTAAATCTAGATCATTTTGACGTCAAAATATGTGAGAGTTGTATACTCAAGAAGTAGAAAAAGGTAACTTTTAGTTTGTCTGGAAGAAAAACTAAATAATCGAAGCTAAAGTTGGTCCATACATATTTTTGGGGACCTTACCCTATTTATTCTTATAAAAAAACTAGGTAATTTGTTACCTTAATTTATGATTCTGCAATAAAATAATGGGTATATATCTAGAGATATCAAAGTGAAGTGTTCTTAATATTTATTCATGAAAGTATATGGTGGAAAGAGAAATAAAAATCAAGTTGAAACTTATGAGGTCAAAAAATGGTGGTGAGTTTACCAGAAGTAGTTTCTAAAATTATTATAAGAAAAGAGGAATTTATCACAAGAATACTGTTATAAGAACACATAAACTAAATATCTTCACCAAGAGAATGAATTTTACATTTATGGATAGGAAAATAATTATGTTGTTATATTTTAAAATACTTAAGGTGTTTTAAGTGGAAGTAGTTGGAAAAATAACTTAATTAATCAATTGAATTCTTTCAAAACTAGTTTGATAGAAGTTAACAGAAGAAATTTAAATTGAAAAAATTCCAAAATTTTCTCATCTTAGAGTCTTAAAATGTTTAGCCTACATGCATGTGGGTGAAGAATAATGAGATAATTTTGAATCAAAATCTCAGGTATGCTTTTTTATAGATTATAGAGATGAAGAATTTGGTTTTCATATTTGGGATGATAAAAAGAGTAAAGTTTTCAGAAGTCAAAATGTTCTATTTAATGAGTATATCTTATAAAAAGATCAAAAATTTAAGGATAAAGAGATTGATGTTAAAGATTAAACTTCAATTCATGTTGACCTAAATAGTAGTTTCAGAGGATTACATGTTTTAAAATGTTCATATATCTCTAAATCTAATAGAAGAACTCATATTCTGGAAGTAAGTTCAAAAGATAATGTAAAAGGTTTAGAAGTTTATCTAGTGGAAGTTATATTTGAAATCTCAGGAACTGGGGAAGTTTAGTCAATAGTTATGGAAGTTCAAGTTTCAGAAGTCATAATTCCTAAAGAAGATAAATCATAGAATAATTTGTGAAGAGCCTCAAGGATTAGAAAACTAGTGTAGAGGTATGGAGGTTATCTAAGTTTCATAATTTTAATGGATGTAGGATAACCAAATATCCCAAAATAAGTGACTAATGTGGGTGAGTTTTGAAGGTGGGAGTTAAAAATGAAGGAGGAATTAGATTCACTATGAGTGAATAACACCCAAGAGCTTATAAAATCACTAAAAGGGAAGAAAAAACCTGGGAATAATTGGTTATTATAGTTTAGAGAAGTTTCTTATGAATAGAATAAATATAAATCTAGTATTTATGTGAAAGAGTTTCAGAAAAGGAAGGTATTTACTTATTGAAGGTATTCTCTCCGATAGTAAAACATACTTCCATAAAAACTGTTTAAAGTTTAGTTGCTTCTGGGAATTTTTACATTGAAAAATGGAAGTGAAAACATCTTTTATTCATGGGTATTTAGAGGAGTAAATTTATATAAAGAAATATATTGGTCTCATGAACAATCAGAATTAAGTTTTAGTGTGAAAACTAAGAAGGAGTCTTTATGGTTTGAAACAAGCACAAATGTGTTAGAACTAGAAGTTTGATTCCTTTATGGAAGATAAAGGATTCAATCAAAGTAATTGTTATCACTATTTTTATCAGAAGAAGTTAAGTGGAAATGAATTTATTATCTTACACTTGTGTATGGGTGCTATGCTGTTGGTAGGTCCAAATATTTAGTTGATTCATAAGTTATTGGAGAATATGCTAGGAAAATTTGAGATGAGAGATCATAGTGAAGATAATAGGATCTTTTGAATAAGGAATTAATGTGATAGAAAAACAATAATCTTGATTTTATCATAGAGTGATTACATCCAAAAGATCATTGAGAGATTAAGAATGAGTGTATGTAAGATGGTTTCAACTCCTCTCACTGACCACTTTAAACTTTTAAAGGAGTAGGTACCATGAATAGAAGAAGGAAAGAAGTATATAGCTAAATTTCCTTATGCCTCATTAGTCAGAAGTTTGTTTTATGCTATGGTGTGTATACATTTAGAAATTACTTATGTAGTGGGAGTGGTAATCCAATTTATGGGAAATCTAGGAAAGGTTGATTGGGAATCCATTATATGGATTATTTTCCATCTAAAAGGAAATAAAGAAAAAATATTTATTTCAAAGATGAAAATATATTACTTGGGTTTATAGATGTAGAATTTGGGGGTGATTTCAATTCTCAAAGAGCACAAATAGATATGTTTACACTTTCAGAGGAACCATGGTAAGATGGATATACGAGTTACAACTAGTGATTTCACTTTATACAATGGAATTAAAGTATGTGGATATTATAGAAACAAGAAAGGAGATGGTGTGGTTAAGGTTATTAATTTAAGAACTCAGATATATTAGGGTAAAGGATTTTATTCTATGATAGTCAGAGTAAAATTAATTTGTCCAAGAACCCAATTCTTTATTCATGAATTAAACACATTAATTTGTAGTACCATTACATCTGTAATATTCTACAAGATGGTGAATTGGGGTTATGGAAGGTATTTGTGAAAATAAATCTCAAATATATATTTATCAAGAGTTTGGGTTTGAAAATAATGAGGCAACATAAATCCTCAATTGGACTTGGATGAATAGAAATAAGTGGAGAAACATTGTATGCAACATAAATAAAAAGATATTTTTCAGAATTTGAAGGTGGTTTTATGGTGTTTATTCCCTAAAGTAGTCCTTAAGTGGTAGATATTTAGGAATTTGTGAAGAATACTTCAATTAAATGAAGTAATTTTACTGAAAGGAGTGGTTCTAGAAGATATTTAGTTTATTAAAGTGGTGACATCAACTATGTTTTCCTCTAGTGTTATAGAAGTAGGTTTCCATAAATAGGTAGTTTATAAGGAGGATCTTCTAATGAGTTTAGTGTAAGGTGTTCTTAGTTGGGGAGTTTGAATGATATTTTTTAGAAGGTGTTGGATGTTCAACATGTTATTGTGGAGGTTTTTGTTTTATTGGAGGAATTAGTCACATTGAAGATTTCTACAAGAGGTCGGTGGTGGGAACAATGAAACCAATGGACTCCCACACTTTTCAGATGTTGGTGAAATTGGATAATTGGAATTTACTCCCTCTATATAGAGGGTGGGACCCTTGTGATGTTAGGATGGAACTAAATGTGATAAATTGTATTATAGTAATCAAAATGAGTCTTTAAGTCGCTAAGTTACAAAGTTTTCTTTCTAGAGAAATGAAAAAAATATGATTTTTCTCCCATGGACATGGGATTTTTAGTTTGAACCAACCAAAAGAAAATTCTTCTCTACTTTATTACATTTAATTTCATTGTATGAGTGTTTTTTAAGTGAATAAGGCTGAAGTGATTTCTAATTAGTGGTAATGATTTGGGTGAACATTTTTCTACCAAGTTCCATAATATTAAGTTAGACAGTTCCATCTAGAATCTATTTCCACTAAGTGATTCAGGAAAAACTACTTCCAATTATTTATTAAAAAGAAAAGGTTGAGGAATTCTCAACACTAATTTCACATCACACTTCCTATGTCTGACTCCTAAAACCCAAAACAAGATACTAACCACCATGATACATCAATACCAAGGGACATAACATCATATTTAGAATAATCTAAACACCATTAAACACCAATAAGACAATCTTGGTACTCCCCACCATATAATTCTACTAGGGACATCTATGACTGACCCAACATTATAATTTAGTTTATCAAAGATATAAAATATCAAAAGAGTTCATAAAAATACATTTATTATTTCAAAGTCACATCCTAACTTATTTGTTTAAATTCCTCATTTTAGATAAATAATCCATTATAAAACTTTATTTTAAGTAAAAACATTATCCAACTATCCTTTTTAAAAAGAAACTTCATGTATTTTAAATGATCGTTGATAAATTAGACATATTTTAATTTAATTTCATTTTAAAACCAAAATTAAATTACAATTCAAAATCACCAACACTATACATTATTTTAAAATCTAAATTACATTCCAAAATTTCCCCCCATTTAAACATAGATAATTCTATAATAGTTTTCATAGAACATGTTTTAGTTTAAAATAAAAAAATAAAGCTCCATTTTGAAAGCACTAAGTTTTTCCCAATACCATACCATAGAGAAAAGTTTTTTTTAAAGGAAATATAATTTTTTTTAAAATACACCCATTTTAAACTAATTAGATTTAATAAATCACTCCAAATTATATAACATAATATTATAAACCTGTTTCCTATACTATATGATACCATTAGACTTCTTATAGACACTTATACTATTGGAATCCTTATAGCCACTCATAATGGGTGACACAATCTCCCCTTGGTTATGAACAAAAAGTAGTGAATAACATGTCTGATTGTTTCATTTTTAAAAACATTTTTAGTAGTACATAAATACAAAATAAGTAAGTAACATTCTCACAAGAAGGATATAAAAATGGTCATAAATATAATGAAATCCAAAAATAAATAGAACGATCATAAAATAAACTAAACAAGGAATAAATATCATATCAAATTGTAACGCCCTGACCCTAGTTACCGAGAGTTGGTGCATTATTACTTAACATTGGCATGATATAAGGAAATAATATCCCAAAAGACCAAATAGTTTATTAGACTTGGAAATACTAGATACATTCATAAGGTAAACATTACAACTTGAAAAGAAAAACAACACTAAATTATTCCATTAGAAACATCCAAGATTCCTAGATTATGCCTGAAAGTCACTCATAACTAACTTCTTCACATCCTGGGAAAAATAAAACATAGAAAGGGGTGAGCTCAGATGCTCAGTAAGGATAACAATATAGCGAAAACTTTCATAAATAATCATAAACATTTAAGGCAATGTATAACTAAAACAAAAGTCTTTTAAACACGAACTTCCACATAATATGGAAAAAATTAAATAATTCCATTTACTTATTCACATGGATATTCTACTAGTCTAATAATCACTTGCAATATCAATAACCACTTTCATAATGATGGAATGCATAATGCCAGACTATCATAACCAAATAGTCAATGCCTTGCGCCAAGAATACAAATAAGATTTTGTCAAGGCCATGTGCCAAGACACTAGTTTGTCTCATGAGACCTACCGATACATCAACGAGCTATAGCGGGATCCACCCATCACTTACTAAGTCAAATTCATTCCTCATATGAACAGGTTTAAACATAGCATAAACATTCGTATTAAAACTAGCATACAAAATGTCAATACTTTCTCCATAAACCATGAATGGTATAAAAATAACACATCCATATTCAAACATATCAAAAAACCTTCAATACAATATAAAAGTTTTGTATCATAATAAATCAACTTCAAATAAGCTTAAAATCCTTCAAAGGATATTGACATAGATGAAATCAAAACTATTTGAGAGAAATATCTCTTTTTTTGAAATCATTTAAAAGTCACATAATTATAAAAGAAAACATTTAATTTTAAAATATTCTTATAAGATTTTAAGGGAAGCTTCAACAATTTTATAATGGTGGAAAATATCCGCACCCACCGTATAAGTTAAAAAAAGACATTCTTACCTTAATTTTTTCGAAAAGGTTAAAAAGGACCTTGCTTGGAAAACGACGGAAAGATTACTTTATAAAAATCTTATAAAAAGTCAAAAAATGGTATAAATGACTTTAAAACATAGTATATAAAATAGTAAGAATGTTTTGAAATACATTTTTATGAAACATGGATGTGGATGATAAAGAGGTCCCAGTAGATACTTACGTAAAAACAACCTCGGATAATAAAGAGATTGTAAAATTAACCTGTACCTCAGTGTAATAAATCGATTCATATGAAAAATAGTCAATAAAAACCAAATTAATCACTTAATATCATGAATATAAATATAATCATGATAATATATATCAAATGGCAGTACACAATACACCACATGCAATAAATAAGTGGTGAACAATGGAAATCTCATGAAATTAAAAGTGAGATAAGAAACCCCTTTGTAATTTTTCCTTGGTAGAGGGTAGGTTAACCTCCTTTATAATGGTGAAATAATTTTTATTTAATTGTACAAGAATCATATAAATTAATATGATATCATATATGATCTTTTAACATTGATTTGTTAATAATATCTTAGTATTATCGTCGTTTTGGGTGTTAATGGATACATTTTCTTTTATATTATTTGTTATGTGAGCCATATTTGTTATGGATGGGATATATATTATTCATATACATAATTATATAATGTCTCTAAACATTATTTTTAATCATCAAATTAAATTTATTCTTGAATGAATATGATGGGGAATGAATCTCATCGCGTTTGTGGAGACGGTAATCCGTACGTACGCACGAGCGACAATATCATTCTTTTGATATTAAAATAATATATAATTGGATGTTATATCATATATACAAAATCATTATCATGTTATATTTTGTCATTTACATTAATTAAACATCATTATTATACCCATCCAAATAATAATGTATTGAATAACAATTACTCCACGACGTGGAGACGGTAATCCGTACGTACGAACGTATGGGGACATGTCATTCAAAGGATAGATAGAATAATTAATATGGATGTACCATATTTATAATAACATCACAATATATATAATTTACTGTATTTATTATTTTATAATGTAAATAACAAATAAAAAAGAAGTGGAAGAAGAAAAGAACTTGAAAGAGGGTGGTAAAATTATTACCTCTTCTTCAGGTTCTTCCTTTTGATTTGATCAAAAGGGCTCCTTAAGTTGACTTTCTGACCAAAGGAGGGCCACTAAGATTAAGTGAGGGAAGTTTAGAGGATATTTGGGCAGGTGTTGGCTGATCCAAAATGCTTTGAAGGTGTGAATTTGAGAGAAGGAGATGCTCCCTTTTATAAGAGGGGTGAGGGGCACCTTAGGAAAAAGTTAAAATACTATTTTATAATAAAATCATTTTCGGTTTATAATGGCTCAAAAGTGGATTATTTAAAGTATAAGGTAGTTATGGGTATAAAACCACTCAACCAATAGTTTTTAGATAGGTTTGGGTCACTATATTAACCTTAATGTTTAGATTTAACTCTTAGTTAAATAGTTTGACATTTACCATGTCTCTTTGTATTTTTATATTAATGGTTAATAAACTTACAATATAATTCCAAGAGAACCCCAAGTGGTTCATTAATGATAAAAATATAATTATATAAGTCATTTGGATAAAACTTATATTTTTAGGCATATAATATCAATTAATAATATAATATTTGATTTAAAAACTCTTTTATGTCAATTTTGACACTGTTTGGTATTTTGTTTTTTCTAAATTCATAACAGCATTATTACTTGAAAAAAAATTCATATAACCAACCCTAATATGTAATATTAATCTATAAAATTAGTGTAATTCATAAAAAGTCTCAAATTACATTTATTTGGATATTTATAATATCAATTATTTTAATATTTTATTAATTAGGTAATTACTGCATCATCATTGTGTCATTAATAAATTAAATTATTTAATGTCTAAAAAATATAAATAAAATACCATTATATAGGAAATTATTTTATATTTATAATGAATATTTATAGTCTAATTTATCTTATGTTTAACCCTATATTAAAAATGTTTTAGTTATTAAACTTTGATTTTGACTCTTTTAACTCTTCTTTGAATTAAATGATAATAAATGTCCTAATCTAATCCAAGTGGACCAAAGAGGTTCATATTTTATACCTAAGGTTGTTTTTGGTCTAATTATACTTATCCAATAGAATTAGGACCTGTGTTAGGCTAATAATAATATCATTTTTACCCTTAATTACCCTATTTACTTTTAACCGTGACAAATAAAAGTAAAACGTTACTATTCACCAAAAATTATTTTTATCTTATTGAAACAAATTTTACTCCTTGATATTAACTGTGCCTCTTGTATTTTCGAAATTCAACTCACAGAAGCGGTAAAATTAAGTTTTATGTGAATTTAAAAATTCTCCTAGGAGGTGGGTAAAAGACGGTGAAAAGTTCAATAAAATTTTATATACCTAATATTATTACAAAATTACTCCAATGAATTAAATTGAACTTATATGGGTATTATGTATCTATTTTGAACTAAAAAAATTTAAATAAAATAAATAATTTTTTAAATAAAAAATCGGTTTTAAACTATAACTTAGTGTTTTTCACTATTCATCAAAAATTAAAAGTTTTCAGAAACATACCAAAAATTCACCCTAAGATAATTTTGATATTATAAATTCAAAAATGAAGTCTATTTTACCAAATTCAAAACATAGAAATTTCATTTATTATTTTAAAATTAATTCCCATTGTCAAAACCAAAAAGCATATTTTTTATGAAATAATAACTACCAAAAGATTGACATTTGTTTATGTCCAATTTCAAAGTGAAATTACTTACAATGACCAATATTGGATTAAATAGTAAAAATATAATCTAATTATACATCCAAACCATTCATATGTATAGTTAAACACTATAAATTACTTTTATTAAAAAAGTTGTTTCCAGTTAAAATATATTATTTTTACTATTCACCCAAATATGAAAGTTATCAGAAAAACACCAAAAATTTATTGAAACTAAATTCTTATGTCTTGATCCCAAAGAATATTTTTATTTTTTCAAATTGAATATATAAAAGTTTCAAATATTGGATTTAAAAAAGGTTCTCCATTAAGAAGCGGTAAAATTTCATTTTTTGAAAAATACTTATTTTATCTAAAAAAATTAATTTGTCCTTAAATTATATCTAAGAAACTCATAATATGGTTTCTAAAATTATGAGGGTTATATAAAGTTCAAAATTCTATTAATACTATTCATAACCGCTTTTGAACGGCTAGTTTGGTAAGTCATGGTGCGCTTGAACTCGATGTTGCGTGTAGTGTGAGTTATTGAATTACTTTGAAGAACTAACATACTATGAAATCTTGGGGTGTTACATTCTTCCCTCTTTCAATAAATTGCTCCCTCAAAATTTTTAAAATTTGGCTTGAGAATATAATGGAATGTCCCACATTGGAAAAAGAGTCAATAAAACTATCACTTTAAAAGAAAGAAAGAGAAGTACAAATGTCACCCAAGATAACCCATACTAGGATTACATATAGGAAAACATGGATATGAAAGATAAACTAAGTGTCAAGTTTTGACGGAGAGGGATAGAAAACATGATCAGGAGAAAGTTAAAAACAAGAAAACCACAAACTTGTGATGGGACAAATGGTCATTAGTTTCCCAGAAGAAAAAGAAAATGGATAACATTTTTTTTTGTTTTGAGTTACATTTCATAAAGATGAGGAATTAATTTATGAGATTGACTAAGAACATAAAGAGATATACTTACTTTTTAAGTAGAGTTTCATTATTTAATAAATTTCTACAAATAACTCATTTTTTGAAACGATGAGTATTCAAGAAGACTTTGTCACACCGGAAAAGCTAGAATAAACTTCTATAGAATCACATGATCCAAGAAGGATAAAATATATATTTACCTTGTCTTTAGAGATTAATCAAAGCCAAAAAGGTTAGTAAAAGATATGATGACCCCCCAAAAGGATATTCCTTTATAGAAAGAAACACTAATCTTAATTTCTAAAATTAAACCAACAATACCCCAAAGTTAAATAAATACCATTCAATAAACAATTGTCCTTAAAATCCTTCAATATAATCCAAACTAATAATGAATCCCAAAACTTAGAGGAATTTGGTTATGTAATCTTCCACATTAAATTTTATCTCCAAATGACATCAACTACTCTTAAAGTCACATACTTAAAAGTAATTAACCTAATCACATATTCTCTATTATAGGTTATTCATTTCCATAAATAACCCAAATCACTATAAATCCACAATAAAAACATAGATAAAAATCCACCATTACTCCTCAAAGTAAATCCCATAGTATTCTATTTTCCTTGGGAATATAATGTTCCCAACAAAGAAAATATATTCCAAAATAATATTTATCACTTAATCACCAAATCATTTTCCTATACTAAGGGTATTCATTTGATAAGACATAAGATCCCAAATCAACTTATTATTGATCAATAAAGTCATTTAACTAAAAATAATTAGTCACACTAACCAGGGACTTCACGTAGTCTAGTGGTAGGTGATAAATCCCAATCATACTTTGGTTGTGGGTTCAATTCCCACAGCTTTGTCCGACACAATGGGTTGTCACACGGTCTGTGTGTTTTACTTTTTCAAAAACTATATTTTATAACATTACCAAAATGAGATAAATTCCTCAAAATAACCATAACATAATTTAACCACAAATTTTATCTCATACCTTTCATTTTCATCCCAAAATATAATAACTTGTAATTTCCTCAAACCCAATGAACATATAAAACCAAATGGTTATTTATAACTATATCCAAAAGAGAAAAGATAAGTATTCCTCAAATATTATTTTCACATGAAAAACTACAGGGTTACAAATACAAGAGAAAATTATTCCAAAGTAATCCCATCAACATGGAGCACTTGTACTTTTAAAAATTTCTCCAACCATTTATTTCCACATAGCTTCTTATTTGACCCAGAAAATATCCTATAGAATAGGGCATTCGCTCGGGTAATGGCCAGGTCCCCTACATTTACGACAAATGACTGTAAATAAATTCTTGGGACTACTTTTATTTTCTTCCACAATACTCTTCATTTTTCCTCGACAATTCTTCAATTTATGTCCTTCTTTCCCACATGTAAAGCATTTCTTTGTTCCATTGAGACACTTTCCTGGGTGTCTCCTTCCACATTTCATACATTATGGAAATTGAGGATTCTTTTCTCCATGGTCTCCACTGCTGGAACTCTTATCATTCATCACCTTTCTCTTCTTTTTTGAGTCCAGGAGTTGGTTAATATATATGTTGTTGAACATATTTTTGGAAACCTAATTAGGCATGAACACGATATCTTTTACGCCTATCAACATTCCATTTTTTTGTTCATTTCCACCACCATTCCCACCTTGTACGTCATTCTCAAAGTTACTGTGACTTCCTTGGAATCCAGCCATTGACTAAAACCAGAAAGAATTGTGTGAGTAACAGTAGTCATAAAATCATTTAGAGAATATCATTACACCATATTTTCAATTTGAAACACCATAGGATTAACCAAGGTCATTTATTCTCATCTTATATTAAAATAATTAAAATTAGTTTGTAAAGAAAATGTAAATTATCCTAAGCATATCCCCTGGGAGTGTCGTAACCAAGAGTGTAGCAAGGCCCATTGTCATGCACCAGTTCTCGTTCGAGTCTAGCTCAAAGTAGTGTTTTCAGGTTTTACCACTAGGTACATCTGTGCCAGAGCCACCTCTACCTTCTCGTATCCAGAAAGGGAAGTATTTCTTGGAAAACTCACAAAATCTATACAATACCAAAATTCTGGGAAGTTCTTCTATACTAATCCTCAAAGTCTATCTTAGGGATATGTGCTATAATCAGAGTTTATCTAAATCTATCCTCCAAGGTTTGTACTAAAATTCTTCTGATACAAACTGTAATGCCCCGACCCCAGTTACCCAAAGTCGGTGCATTATTACATAACATTGGCATGATATAAGGAAATCATGTTCTGAAAGACCGACCAGTTTAGTAGCCTTGGAAATACAAGATACATTCATAAGGTCAACATTACAACTTTAAAAGAAAAACAAAACTAAATTATTCCATTAGAAATATCCAAGCTTCCTAGATTATGCCTGCAAGTCACTCATAACTAAATTTTTCACATCTTAGGAAAAATAAAACATAGAAAGGGGTGAGATCAGATGCTCAGTAAGGAAAACAATATATCAGAAACTTTCATAAATAAGAATAAACATTTAAGGAAAGGTATAACTAAAAAAAAAGCCTTTTAAACTTGAACTTTAGAATAATATGGAAAAAAATGAAATAATTCCATTTACTTATTCACATCGATATTATACTAGTCGAATAATCACAGGAAATATCAATAACTACTTTCATAATGGTGGAATACATAATGCTAAACTATCATAAACACATAGTCAAGGCCTTGCACCAAGACTACAAATACTATTTTAGAAAGCCCTTGTTCCAAGACACTAGTTTTTCTCATGAGACCTACTGATGCATCGATGATCTATAGCGGGCTCCACCCGTCACTTACTAAGTCCAATGTATTCCTCATATGAACAAGTTTAAACATAACATAAACATTCATATTAAAACTAGCATATGAAATGTCAATACTTTATCCATAAACCATGAATGGTGTAAAAATAACACATCCACAATCAAACATATGACAAAACCTTCAATAAAATATTGAAGTTTTGTATCATAATAAATCAACTTCAAATAAGCATAAAATTCATCAAAGGATTTTGACATAGATGAAATCAAAACTATTTGAGAGAAATATCTCTTTTTTTGAAATCATTTAAAAGTCAAATAATTATAAAAGAAAACATTTACTTTTAAAAATATTCTTATAAGCTTGTAAGGGAAGCTTCAACAATTTTATAATGGCGGAAAATATCCGCACCCGCTGTATAAGTTAAAAAAGACATTCTTACCTTAATTCTGTCAAAAAGGTTAAAAAGGACCTTGTTTGGAAAATGACGGAAAGATTCATTTATAAAAATATTATAAAAATTCAAAGAAGGGTATAAATGGCTTTAACCCATAGTCTATAAAATATTAAAAATGTTTTGAAATACATTTTTAAGAAACATGGATGTGGATGATAAAGAGGTCCCAGTAGATACTTATGTAAAAAAAACCTCGGATAATAAAGAGATTGTGAAATTAACCCTTACCTTGGTGTAATCAATCAAGTCATATGAAAATTAGTCAATAAAAACCAAATTAATAACAGAATATCATGAATATAAATATAATCATGATAATATATATCAAATGGAAGTACACAATACACCACATGCAATAAATAAGTGGTGAACAATGGAAATCTCATGGAATTAAAAGTGAGATAAGAAACCCATTACTTTGTACTTTTTCCTTGGTATAGGGTAGGTTAAACTCCTGTATAATGGTGAAATAATTGTTATTTAATTGTACAATAATCATATACATTAATATGATATCATATATGATCTTTTAACATTGATTTGTTAATAATAACTTAGTATTATTGTCGTTTCGGGTGGTAATGGATTCGTTTTCCTTTATATTCTTTGTTATGAGAACCATATTTGTTATGGATGGGATGTATCTTATTCATATCCAGAATGATATCATGTCTCTAAACATTATTTTTAATCATCAAATGAAATTTATTCTTGAATGGATACAATGGAGAATGAATCTCATCGCGTTCGTGGAGACGGTAATCCGTACGCACACACGAGCGACAATATCATTCTTTGGATATTAAAATAATATATAATTAGATGGTATATCATATATACAGAATCATTATTATGTTATATTTTATTATTTACATGAATTACACATCATTATTATACCCATCCAAATAATAATGTATTGAATAACAATTACACCACGATGTGGAGTCAATAATTCGTACGTACGTACGTATGGTGACATGTCATTCAAAGGATTGATAGAATAATGAATATGGCTATAAAATATTTATAATAACATCACAATATATAGAAGATACTGGATTTATTATTTTAGAATTGAAATAAAAAAGAAATAAGAAGTAGAAGAAGAAAAGAACTTGAAAGTGGGTGGTGAAATTATTACCTCTTCTTCGGGTTCTTCCTTTTGATTTTATCAAAAGGGATCATTAAGTTAGATTTATAACCAAAGTAAGGCCACTAGGATTAATTTATGGAAGTTGAGAGAATATTTTGGTAGGGGTTGGTCGATCCAAAAGGCTTTGAAGGTTTGAATTTGAGAGAAGGGGAAGTGCCCTTTTATAAGAGGGGTGAGGGGCACCTTAGGAAAAAACTTAAAATATTATTTTATAATAAAATCATTTTCGTCTTATAATGGCTCCAAAGTAGATTATTTAAAGTCTAAGGTGGGGATGGGTCTAAAACCACTCAACCAATAGGTTTTAGACAGGTTTGGGTCACTATATTAACCTTAACATTTAGATTTAACTCTTTGTTAAATAGTTTGACATTTACCATGTCTCTTTGTATTTTTATATTATATGGTTAATAAACTTAATATATACTTCCAAGAGAACCAAAAGTGGTTAATTAATGATACAACTATAATTATATAAGTCCTTTGGCCAAAAAGTAGATTTTTAGGAATAGAATATCAATTAATAATATAATATTTTATTTAAAATCTCTTTTATGTCAATTTTGACACTATTTGGTATTTTGTTTTTTCTAAATTCATAACAACATTATTACTTCAAAAAAAAATTCATCTAACCAACCCTAATATGTCATATTAACCTATAAAATTAGTTTAATTCACAAAATGTCTCAAATTACATTTATTTGGATATTTATAATATCAATTATTTTAATATTTCATTAATTAGGTAATTACCGCATCATCATTGTGTCATTAATAAATTAAATTATTTAATTTATAAAAAAATAAAAAAATAAAATTATATAGGAAATATTTTTATCTTTATAATGAATATTTATATTGTAATTTATCTTATGTGTAACCCTATATTAAAAATGTTTTAGTTATTAAACTTTGATTTTAACTCTTTTAACTCTTCTTCGAATTAAATAATAATAAATGTCCTAATCTAATCGAAGTGGACCAAAGAGGTTCATATTTTATTCCTAAGGTTGTTTTTGTTATAATTATACTTATACAATAGAATTAGGACATGTGTTATGGTAATAATAATATCATTTTTACCATTAATTACCCTATTTACGTTTAACCGTGGTAATTAAAAGTAAAAAGTTACTATTCAAAAAAATTATTTTTATCTTATTGAACCAAATTTTACTCATTTATGTTAACCATGTCTCTCAGATTTTTAAAATTCAACTCACAGAAGTGGTAAAATTAAGTTTTATGTGAATTTACAAATTCTCCAAGGAGGTGGGTAAAAGACAGTGAAAAGTTCAATAAAATTTTATATATCTAATATTATTACAAAATGAATCCAATGAATTATATAGAAAATATATGGGTATTATGTATCTATTTTGACCTCAAATAAATTTAAATAAAATAAAATATTATTTAAATATAAATTCGGTTTTAAACTATAACTCAATGCTTTTCACTATTTATCAAAAATTAAAAGTTTTCAGAAACATACCAAAAATTCACCCTAAGATAATTTTGATATTATAAATTCAAAATTTAAGTCTATTTTACCAAATTAAAAACAAAGAAATTACATTTATTAGTTTAAAATTAATTCCCATTGTCAAAACCAAAAAGCGCATTTTTATGAAATAATAACTACCAAAAGATTGACATTTGTTTATGTCTAATTTCAAAGTAAAATTACTTACAATGAACAAAGTTGGATTAAATTTTAAAAATATAATCTAATTATACATCCAAATCATTCATATGTATAGTTGAACACTATAAATTATTTTTATTAAAAAATTTGTTTCCAGTTAAAATATATTATTTTTCACTATTCACCCAAATATGAAAGTTATCAGAAAAACACAAAAAATTTATTGAAACTAAATTCTTATGTACCAATCCCAAAGAAGAATTTTATTTTGTCAAATTAAATATATAAAAGTTTCAAATATTGGATTTAAAAAAGGTTCGCTATTAAAATGTGGTAAAATTGCATTTTTTTGAAAAATACTTCTTTTATGTGAAAAAAATTAATTTTTCATTACATTATGTATAAGAAACTCATAATATGGTTTATAAAATTATAAGCGTTATATAAAGTTCAAAATTATGTTAATACTATTCATAACCGCTTTTGAACGGCTAGTTTGGTAAGTCGTGGTGCGCTTGAACTCGATATTGCGTATAATGTAAGTTATTGAATTACTTTGAAGAACTAACATACTATGAAATCTTGGGGTGTTACACAAATGATAAAATATAAGCAAGATATATGGTATATTCTTGGTATCTAGACATCAATATAAGATAAAGGCATGCTTTGAAAAATAAAACATTAAATAATTGATACTAAACACTAGATAAATAATCATGTTTATCTCAATAAAAATAATCAAATACTAGTTCATATTGACCTAATAATCACCAATATATATATAAGAAAAATCTACACACACACACATATTATTGATGTTTCAGTTAATATAGACCTCAATTGGTTCCAAATTGTAACGACCCAATGTTTTATCAATGGAAATCCCTTATTATTATTATGCCTTATAGTATAATCACACTAGGAATCGAAATGAAATGATACTAAATACTATGTGACCATTAAAACTAATTTTTCCACTTCTATGCTCTGAATTTCAAAAATATGATATACACGGTTGTGACCAGTAAGATGTTTGGAGTCCGATAGGACAAACTTAAATTTTGATGAATAGTAACCTACCCTTATGAATAGTAACATACCCTTATGAATAGTAATATGAACCTTATGAATAGTAAATTTTCCAAAATAATAGTAATCTTACCCATGAATGATTAAATAAAATTTAGGCATCTTATAAGTGATAATTTTACCATAGTAAAAGTATTGGTATTTTTGTAAGTCATAAATAATTAATTATTTTAAAAGAATATTTATTTTACTAAAATGTATTCATAAATTAAAAATTAAATGTATTATGGTTTTAATATAATTTTATAAGACCTTATGTAATTTTTGAAAGCATTATAAAATTAATTTTAATTTTAAAAACTATATTTTTCAAGTAAATTACGATTTTAATTAAAAATTAAATTAATCATATTTTAGAAAATATTTTTGAAAAATGGAATTAATTTTTGTATTCTAAACATTGAAAAATGGTTAGGGTAAATTTTTGGGATTTTTATGAAATACTTGAATTTTTGGTGAATAGTAAAATACATTAATTTACCGTATAAATACATTATAATTTAAAACCACTATTAAAAACTTCAGAAGTGATGTAAGCACCAAAATCTCAATCTCACATTCCCTATTTACTATTCTTGGTCATGTAATCATCACTATTTCTTATATTTGTGGAAATTAATAAACTAATGATTAAAATATTAAGAAAACCCCTCTCCCCTCCACTATAAATACTACCCTTCACACCCTCATTTCTTCACACCTCTCAAGCTTAAATCATTGTCTAAACTCTGCCCAAAAAACTTCCCTAGACCCTCCCCCACGTCCAAGAGTTTCTGGTATCATCAAGAGACCAAGCCAAGGTTCCTTAAAAAGGATCTCAAGAGGAATATTCAAGAGGTAATTCCCCCCTCTCCCTTTCCCTTTAATTTCCTTTCAATTTCATGTTCTTTTCTTAATATCTACCCACCTATCTTCATACAAATGGTTTAATAACTCCAGTATCATACATATTTTGGAATTTTATGATACTAATGGTATAATATATCATCCAACCCCCTTCTCCTCTTCTTTTTGTTTTAGAAAAGAAAACGTTGTTTGTGAGGTGTTAATTTATCACCTTCAAGAACGACATATTTTATTTTTTCATTTAATGCATTTAGATATGATCATGAAACCATTTTTATGGTTGAAATAGATTATTTTATATGTATTATATCCTATTTAATGTTCTATAACTAGCTTATTCACATATTAATAAATTATTAAACAAAATAAGTTTGTTGTGGTCGAAAAACCGCCTGAATTAACCCAAATGATCATCATTAAATTTAAACTAATGATTCATTAACACGGTATATAACATAATTAATTTTAAGATCATTTAAACTCCTATAATATCATTAATAACTTTAAATATTAGTTCTTTATGATTATACATATTCTACACAAACTTCCATTCATGAATACAAGTGAACCGTTCAAGAAAACCATAAAAATGGACATTCCCGAACAATGAATTTAAACCCAATAACCCATACAAATGACCATAAAATAACTTTCTAAAACCATAATGAACCATATTTATTTAAAAAAGGTTCTTGAATTTTTAATTAATTAATCTAATGTGTTTATATAGTACTTTTAAGTGAAGAAAGCGTTTGGATACAAGGCTAGGGGAAATTCTCAAACCCAACTTTATTTCTTCGGGTTCTCCCTCTTTCACTCCATGTTAGGTATGGTTTATACTTAAAAATAATTTTTTCATCATTATATTACCTTTTATAGGATATAAATTTTTTCCACTATAGTTTATTTCAAACAAATATTTTCCAAAAGAAATCTTCTTTCAAAAACACACCTTTTACTTCTTACTTAAGGTGGATGGTTCTTGTATCAAGTATGTTATTCCCAATTTCTTTTGGGAACTCAAAGTTTATGAATGTGATATTATGAGATGAAATAAATTCCTTACCATTGGCCATTTATATTAATTTTTGATATATATTCTATGTGGTATAAATGATAGTGAATGTTATGATGTGAAGGTTTCACCCAGAATTATACAGTGCTCCAATGCATTGGGTAAAGTGATGAATCTCATGAGTTAAAGTGAAATGATGTGTAAAAAAAGATGATAGATTTGTTTAGAACTATGTGTATTAGATGACCACTAAGACATGATGTTTCATTTTTATGCATTTCCATATTTGAAATGGTTATTAATGATTCCTCTCATGTTCATGATCCTTTGCCTATGCTATGATTATGCTCACCCATTGTTATATTGTTCTTATCTACCCTCTTATTGGGATTTTAGATCACCCCTTTTTAATTTATATCCTTAGGTGAATATGTGTACGAAGGAGATTACAAGGGATAATAAGAGGTTGGAGAAGAATGAATTAAATAAATGTTTATGCTTGATGTTGTAAATATTATGTTTGGTCCTAGTTTTCCCAAGACACCAAACCTCTGGATCCTTATGGCATAATACTATTATGTTTTTTATCTTTATAATGATGTAAAAATAATGTAAGAAAAGACAGGGTCTCTATAGTTGGTATCAAATGAAAGGTTTATTTAATTTTGGAATTAGGATTAGTGAAACCTAGAGAAAACCTCAAGTATTAGACTAAGTACAAATATGAACACAAGAAGCTTTACATAGGGATCCCATAAGTTATGATTTTAGTGAAAATTGTACAAATGAGTAAGTTATTTATTCATGAATCATTGAATTATGTTTTGTTCTATCCTTTTATATTTTATAAAATGGTGGGAACCAGGAGAAACTAGGCCAACAACCCATGTGAGGGCCAATGAAACGATTGCTCGAATGACATCCCCAATGCTTTGGGAGGTGGAGTTCAAAAATTCATGGCGATTCTTACCCAACTATATCAGATTATGAATAATAACCGGAATAATGGGGAACTTCCTCATACACCAAAGAGGGAGCAATTGCATGTCAATTGTTTTATGCGGTAAAGACTATTGACATTTAGTGGATCTTCTGATCCACTAGTTGGAGATCAGTGGGTCAATTCCATGGAGAAGATCTTTTCCATGCTTCACTATTATGATATGGAGAAGGTGACACTAGCCGTTTATTGTCCAGATAGAGAGGCCGATCAATGGTGGGATTTGATTAATAACACTAATCCAAGTGAATAAATTGAAGATATGAAATGGGAAGAATTTAAGATCATGTTTCATAACAAGTATTTCCCAAAAAATCTTCGTACGAAGATGGAGAGAGAATTCATAGAGCTCAAAAAAGGAAAGAGAATCTATCATGACCTACAAAGTGAATTTTACAAGGCTTGAAAGGTACTCTTCAGGTTTTGTTATCAATAATGATAAAAAAATTGATAGATTCTTTAGTGGGTTAAAAACTCACCTTCGGAAGGATCTTGAAATTCGAGACTTTGGGAGTTATGATGAAGTTGTTTGGTGTTCCCTAAAAGTGGAGAAATATTTTAGAGAATGGTCCTATGGCTATGGTGACAAGAAACAAAAGACGGAGTTTCAAGATGGAGGATATAATGATAAAGTTGGGAAGAAAACTCAATGACCCACATGCCAAAAATGTGGGAAGTGACATCATGTAAACTGCCACAAAGGGATAGAGAAATGATTAAAGTGTAGAAAAGAAGGACACCATGCTCAAGAGTGTAGAAAATACATGAGAAGGAAGGAGAACATAGTAGAATAAAGGGGATTCCCACCCATGGTTCAATGTTACAACTGTAGGGAGCAAGGGTACTATGTAAGCTAGTGCACTAAACCTCGAGTCCTCGAGGGTAATCAACGTTAACCAACGAATCTAAAGCAACAAGGGACGGATTATGCCATCACTACTACGAAAGTGGAGAATGATAATGAAATCGTATAAGGTACAATTTCTATTCACTCAAGAATGCAAAAAGTATTATTTGATTATATTTGTAAGCACTCCTTTATATCTTTAAAGTTTTCTAAAACTATAGAATTAATGCCCCAAAACCTTGAAGTATAGATATTTGTAAAAACACCAAGTGGTGAAATCATTGCATCCCAAGTGTTTTACTCTTCTCCTATTGGCGTATGTGGGAAGAGTTTTCCAAAAAATCTCATAATACTTCCCTTGGTGGAATTTGATGCTATAATGGGAATGGATTGGCTCTCATTATATAGACCATGTATCAAATATCAGTAAAAGGAAATATCTTTTCACATTCTGAACCATCCTATGATCCTCTAAAAATGCAAGGAAGATCATGAATCTCCTTTTAAAAATCCTTCAACAGTGTGGGTGTTGATACCCTATCAAGAAGCATACCTCTCCTAAATGGTTGAGTCAGAGTAAAGTTCCAACCTTGCAGAAATGCCCATCATGAGGGAATACAGTGATGTATTTCCCAAAGAGTTACCCAGGCTTCCCCCAGATTTTGAGTTAGAGTTCTTAATATAACTCATACCCAAAGCTACTCATATCTCAAAGTGTTCCTATAGGATGGATCCTATATAAATGAAGGTGTTAAAGAAGCAGCTTCATGATCATTTAGATAAAGGATTTATATTCCCTAGTTCATCACCTTGGGGTGTTCCAGTTCTCTTTGTGAAGAAGAAGGATGGAATAATGTAGCTGTGTATCGATTATCGGGAACTCAATAAGATCAACATAAAGAAAAAGTATCATATTCCAAGGATTTATGACTTGTTTGATCAGTTAAGATGAGTTTAATACTTCTCAAAGGTGGATATTCAATCTAGATATCATCAACTAAGGGTGAAGAAAGAAGATATTCAGAATACTGCCTTCTATACAAGGTATGTGAACTATGAGTTTCTGGTGATACCCTTAAAACTTACTAATACCCCTACAATCTTCATGGATTTGATGAATAGAGTCTTTATACATTACCTTGAAATTTTTTGGTAGTGTTTATTGATTATATTATCATATAATCCAAGATAAAAGAAGAACATAAAGAAAATCTAAGACTTGTGTTGGCAACATTGAGAAAGGAGAAGTTGTACACCAAGTTCAGTAAGTGTGACTTTTTGATGAAGCAAGTCACATTCTTGGGACATGTGATCACAAGAGAGGGAATTTATATGGACCCTTAAAAAAGGTGATTGGGGAATGGCCCAGGCCCTCTAGTGTCATATAAATCTGTAGTTTTCTTTGATTATCTAGGTATTAACGACGTTTTGTGAGAAATTTATCACAATTTTAAATCCCACTAACTAAGTTAACAAGGAAAGGGGTAAAGTATGTCTAGATGGAAGAATATTAGTGAAGCTTCAAAAAGCTAAAGAGAAGGCTGCTCACTGCACTTGTACTCACATTACCAAAAAGTGGAGAATTTTTTTGTGATATATAGTGATGCTTCAAAGAATGGCTTGGTTTGTATACTCTTGAAAAATGATAATGTGATAGCCTAAGTCTCATGAAAGTTGAAGAACCATTAGAAGAACTACCCAACACATGATCTAGATCTGTAAGCTATGATTTTTCCTTGAAAATATGGCTACACTGCCTTTATGGAGAGAAGTGTGACATATATACCGACAACAAGAGCCTAAAGTATATATTAAAACAAAAGGATCTCAACATGCGTCAAGGGAGATTTTTAGAGATAATCATGGATCACAATTACTCTATTCACTATCATCCTAGAAAGGTGAATAAGGTAGCTGATACTCTAAGTAGAAAAGAACCTACTACTCTATCCATGTTACGGATTGAGAAAGACCCTATCTTCTTGGATATACAAAGGATGGATTTAAAAATCATAAGGGAAGGGGATACATCCTACCTTTTACAAATGATTGCACAAACATCAATACAAGAGATGATTAAGGAGATAAAAAAGGATGATATGGAGTTACAAAATAACGTGAATGTAGTAAAGGAAGGGAAGATACAAGAGTTCTATATCGATGATGATGGTGTGATTCAGTTTGGAATGCATCTTTGTATGACTTCATCACCCAGGATAAAAAAGGAGCTATTGGACAATACACATAGCTCAACGTTCTCTATCTATCCTGGAAGCACCAAGATGTACCTAGATCTCCGAGAACACTTTTGGTGGGATAACATGAAGACGGATATTGTGGAATATATCTCAAGGTACTTGGTATTTCAGCAAGTTAAAGTAGAGTGACAAAAGTCCAAATGAATGATGCAACCATTTCCTATACCCATGTGGAAATGAGAGAATGTCACTATGAACTTTGGCATGGGTCTTCTAAAGACGTCGAAGGGAAATAATGTAATATAGGTTGTAGTTGAACGACTCACCAAGACTTCCCATTTTATCACTATTCAGGAAGATCTCTCACTTGAAAAACTTGCAAAGATATATGTGAAGGAAATAGTGAGAATACATGGTGTTCCACTATAGATTTTATATGATCATGATCCAAGGTTCACATATAAATTTTGGAGGATCCATCAACATCCTTTGAGTACAGAATTAAATTTCAGCATGACCTATCACACCCAAACCGATGGCCAATCTGAAAGGACTATTCAAACACTTGAAGATATACTAAGATCCTTCTCTCTATAAATCAATGGTGGATGAAATCAGAATCTCCCATTGGTTGAGTTCTCATACAATAATATCTTCCACTTGAGTATTCAGATGGCTCCATATGAAGCTATGTATGGAAAGAGATGTAAAACTCCAACATATTGGGATAAAGTTGGAGAAAGAAAGCTACTTGGACCCAATATTGTGCAGGAGATGACAAAGAAGGTTCAATTCATCCAAAAACACATCAAATATTCTCAGAGTCGACAAAATGGATATGTTGAAAACTGTTAAAGGGACTTGGAGTTTGACGTTGGAGATAAATTCTTCCTTTAAATATCACTATGGAAGAGAGTCATGCGGTTTGTAAAGAAAGGGAAGCTAAATCCAAGGTACATTGGCCCCTTTGAGATCCTTGATCGCATTTGATTTGTGGCCTATCAGCTTTCACTTCTACCTAATATAGCTCAAGTTCATGATGTGTTTCATGTATCACTCCTGAGGAAGTACATACCAGATCCCTCACATGTACTGAACTCAGAGGTGGTACTCCTGGAAGATGATCTCTTTTATGTGGTACAACCGGTGAAGATTCTGGACCAAAGAGATAAGTTTCTATGCACCAAGACAACCACCTTATAAAAGTCTTGTGGAGGAACCATAATTTTGGAGAATAAACTTGGGAACCAAAGGAGTCGATGAAGGATAAGCACCCTCACCTGTTTATGTAAAATGAAATTTCGGGGGTGAAATTTCATAAGGGGAGGAGAATGTAATGACCCAAAGTTTTATCAAAGAAAATCCCTTATTAATATTATACCTTATACTATAATAACATTAGGAAACACAATGAAATTATAATAAATACTATGTGACCATTAAACATAATTTTTCCACTTTTATCTTTTGAATTTTGAAAATCGGACATACACAATTGCGATCAGTAAGATGTTTGGAGTCCGATAGGGAAAAATTAAATTTTGGTGAATAGTAACCCACCATTATGAATAGTAATATGAACCTTATGAATAGTAAATTTTACAAAATAATAGTAACCTTACCCATGAATGATTAAAAAAAGTCTAGGAATCTTATAAGTGACAATTTGACAAAAGTAAAAGTATTGGTATTTTTGTAAGTCATTAATAAATAATTATAATTAATTAATTAATTTAAAAGAATATTTATTTTCTTAAAATGTGTTAATAAATTAACAATTCTATGTCTTCTAGTTTTAAGATAATATTATAAGACCTTATGTAATTTTTGAAAGCATTATAAAATCAGTTTTAATTTTAAAAACTGTATTTTTCAAGTAAATTATGATTTTAATTAACAATTAAATTAATCATCTTTAGAAAATTATTTTTGAAAAATTTAATTCATTTTTGGATTATAAACATTTAAAAATGGTTAGGGTGAATTTTTGGGATTTTTCTGAAATACTTGAATTTTTTGTGAATAGTAAAATACATTAATTTATCGAATAAATACATTATAATTTAAAACCACTATTCCTGACATCACAAGTGATGTAAGCACCCAAATATCAAAATCACATTCCCTATTTACTATTCTTGTTCATGAAATCATCACCATTTCTTATCTTGGTGGAAATTAATAAACTAATGATTAAAATATTAAGAAAACCCCTCTCCCCTCCACTATAAATACCACCCTTCACACCCTCATTTTATCACACCTCTCAAACTTCAATCCTTGTATAAACTCTGAACAAACAACTTCTATATCCCCTAACCCACATCCAAGAGATTCTGGTCTCATTAAAAGACCAATCCTAGGTTCCTTAAGGAGGATCTCAAGAGGAAGATTCAAGAGGTAATTCCCCCCTCTCTCTTTCCCTTTAATTTCCTTTCAATTTCATGTTATTTTCTTAATATCTACCCACCTATCTTCATAAAAATGGTATGGTTACTCCAGTATCATAAATATAATGGAACTTTATGATATTAATGGTTTAATATATCATCCAAACCCCACCTACTCCTCTTTTTCTATTTTAGAAAAGAAAACATTGTCCGCGAGGTGTTAATTTATCACCTTCAAGAACGACATGTTTTATTTTTTCCTTTACCACATTTTTATATGATCATGAAACCATTTTTATGGTTTAAATAGATTATTTTATATGTATTATATCCTATTTAATTTTCTGGAATCAACTTATTTACATATTAATAAATGATTAAACAAAACAAGTTCGTTGTGGTCGAAAAACCGCCCGAATTAACCCAAACGATCATCATTAAATTTTAACTAACAATTAATCCACATGGTATATAACATACTTAATTGTAAGACCATTTAAAGTACTATAATGTCATTAATAACTTTAAATATCAGTTCTGTATGTTTATCCATATTCTACACAAACTTCTATTCATGAATACACGTGAACCGTTCAAGAAAACCATAAAAATAGACATTCCCGAACAATGGATTTAAACCCAATAACTCATAAAAAGGCCCATAAAATAACTTAATGATACAATAATTAACCATATTAATGTAAAAAAGGTTATGGAATTTTTAATTAATGAATATAACGTGGTTATACGAGACTTAAAAGTTAATAAATAATTCAGATTCAATGTTATGGGAAATTCTCGAACCCAACTTTCTTTCTTTGGGTTCTCCCTCCTTCACTCTATATTTTGTAAGGGTTTTCCTTAAAAATAAATTTTTCATAATTATATTACCTTTTTTGGGATATACATGTTTTAAACTAGATTTTATGTAAAACACATGTTTTATAAAAGAACTCTTCTTTCAAAAACACACATTTTACTTCTCACTTAAGGTTGATGATATTGTATCAAGTATGTTATTCCTAATTTATTTTGGGAACCCAAAGTTTATGAATGTGATCTTATGAGATGAAAACAATTCCTTAAAATGGGTCATTTATGTTCGTTTTTGATATATTTTCTATGTGACATGTATGATAATGAATGTTATGATGTGACAGGTGCGCCCATAATTATACAACGCTCCAATGCATTGGGTAAAGTTATGAATCTCACCTGTTAATGTGGAATGATGTGTGAAAAAAGATTATAGATTTTTTCACAACTATGTGTGGTATATGACCACTAAGACTTGATGTTTCATTTTTATGCATTTATACATTTCAAGTCTTTATTAATGATTCCTCTAATGTTCATGATCTTTTGCCTATGATATGATTATGCTCACCCATTGTTATATTATTCTTATCTACTGTAACGTCCCGGACCCGGGTGCCACGCAAAGGGTGCCCCGAGCCCGGTTCTCCATGTGACCTCAAGCGCATTTCCCCAAACGCCAGAGGCTGCCGACTAGCAGCGAGGGCCCAAGTCTGATAGTGGGGAAACTATTCCCTCATTTGTCAAAGTGTAGCACAGCGGAATACCAAAATAAACATACCATAATAGAGGAAGAAGTAAACATACACAACTGAAATAACTACAGCAGTGGATATAACCAATAGTATATAAGTGATGATGCTACATGTTTCAAGTTCTAAGAAAACAGCCAGAACATGTTATACACCAATACAGTACAACAGAAAACAGAGTACAGCAAAGCAAGCAAAATAGCTAGCAGTGGCATCGCGAGCCTAGGCTCGGTCCCATGCCCTCCTACTCCTCAGCAACATTCAAGTACCTGTATAGGGACTCTTTCCCCTATCTACACCTGCAGCAACGTAATTTGTTTGGGCCGAAAAGCATGACCCAAACAGGGTGTGAGAAATATATCTCAGTAGGCACCCACCAAAGGCCCGTGCTCAACTGTGTGTAAAACATGCAACAAGTGTGCAATAGTAAAATGCAATAACTAAGCAGTACTCAAAAGTAACTAACTTAATAGTTAAATTTCCATTTTATTATTCATTTAATTCCTTTAATTTAGTAACATTTTTGTGCTCAACAACACCAAGCCCTCAGGCTAACTAGAACCGTGCCCCCCCGACTAAAATAGTAAACCACGCCCTCAGGATTTCCCTCAGGCCATACAGAATCCAACCCGCAGTTATTTCCCTCAGGCGTAAAAGCAATTCTCGCCCTCAGGAATACGAAGTGTCACCCTCAGGCACAGAATTCAATCCCTCAGGCACAAAAGGTTTCCCTCAGGCAGAATAACGACAGCCCTCGGGCTAAAACAGTCACACCCTCAGGCTAATCACAATAACATCCTTAGGCTAACAGGTAACCGGGCAATGCCCAACATATCAAAATGTAGTAAACAAGCAATTACTCTCAAGGCAATTCTACAGTTACTACATTTAAGGCATACCCTCGGGTATCCTGTCCAAACGGATAAACAGAGGAACACACCCCTCGGGATGGTCCTGGATCCAAGCAACAATCCCAAACAGCATTTTATTATCAAAATTTAATCACCTATGCAATTCTAGGCATTAAATATAGAAACAGATTCAGCCAAACGACACCCAACATGGGTTCGTGGCACGAAAACACACAAAAACGGACGACAGTTGGAAAATGATCACAAAGACACCTACCTTACACGCCAACGAATGTTATACCCGAACACCAATTTCAGAAATTCCCAAGAACGACGTAAATCTGACGAAGAACAAAACTCATTAAAACATAAATAACTTACGTTGGGAGAAGAATTGTCAAGAACGGTACCAGGAGGGGAGAGGGCTCACCCGTGTGGTTCCAACGAGATCGTCCGAAGCCGAAACGGATTCCAGACGAATTCCTGGTGGATCTTCAAATATCTGGCCTCCTCCTTTGGCTCCAAAATGGCTCAAGTGCCTCCTCTGCCAAATGAGGAGGCTACTGCCTGTTTTAAGCCGAAAAAACAAATTACACGGCGTGTACTTCAAAGTAAACAGCGTGTAATACCTTCATTTAACTGTTCAAATGGCGGCACCTCCACACTATTCATACGTCGACATGAGTACACAGCATGTACTCTCGAGTACACGACGTGTACTATCGCCCAGCTGGCGGCGACGCCACCGCCTTACTGTTTAAGCCTACCGACTAACTACACGGCGTGTAAGGTACAACTACACGGTGTGTATTCGGTTCCTACACCCTTCATCGCTGGCATGGCCACACGCCCCGTGTACTCATCAAAAGACGGCCAAAAGTACACGACGTGTGGATAAAGTACACGGCGTGTAGTTCCAAAATTTAGGATTTTTCCCCATTTTCCATATTTTCTCAAAATCACTTAAGGAAATGGAAAGAAGAAGACTGTACCTCTAAAACAAGAACCAAGTTCTTACAAACTTCCCCCCTTATAGCAATTCGTCCCCGAATTTCCCTTTCAAGGGTGGCGAAGAGAAAGCTCAGAACAGCTCTGACCACTGAGCACGTACGTCGGCCTCCCTCTCCCAGGTCTCGTCCTACACTCGGCCATGCTGCCATAGCACCCGTACGAGAGGAACTGACCGGCCTCAGAGAACCTTCATGATCCTGTCAACGATACGGATTGGATGCTCCTCAAAGGATGCATCATGCTGAAGCTCAAAATCCTCTGGATGAAAGGTGTGAGACGGGCCTGAATGGTAGTGACACAACTGAGACACGTGGAAGGCGTCGTGCATGGATTGGTACCACTGCGGTAACTGCAACCGATAGGCAACCAGCCCTACTCTCTCTAGAATCTCAAATGGTCCCACATACCACGGTGAAAGCTTACCCTGTCTCCTGATCCATTTGTGTCCCAGCCTCGGCGAAACATGCAAGAAAACCTGATCCCCAACCACGAACTCCAAAGGTCATCTGCGGCGATTAGTATAAGACTTCTGATGAGACTGTGCGGTAGCCATCTGCTTCCGAATTAACTGGACCTGCTCAGATGTCTCCTGCATGAGCTGTGGTCCCAGTAAAGCTATCTCACCTGCCTCTAACCAGCACAAAGGTGATCAGTATGGCCTACCATATAAAGCCTCATATGGTGCCATCTCAATAGTTGCCTGAAAACTATTGTTATAGGCAAACTAGACTAAGGGTATATGCTTCTCCCAAGAGCCCCCAAAGTCTAGGACGCATGTGCGCAACATGTCCTCTAGCACCTATATCGTTCGCTCTGACTGGCCATCTGTCTAAGGGTGGTATGTTGTGCTCAGAAGCACCTGTGTACCCAGCGCCCTCTGAAAACTCTTCCAGAAATGAGATGTGAAGCGGGCGTCCCTATCTGAAATGATAGAATGAGGGACCCCATGAAGACGTATGATATCTCGGATATATAGCCTTCCGAGCTCGTTCACAATAAACGTCTCCTTGATCAGCAAGAAGTGAGCTACCTTCGTAAGTCTGTCCACAACAACCCATACGACGTCATTGCCTCGAGGTGACCTTGGAAATCCCGTCATGAAATCCATCGAGACATCATCCCATTTCCACTCCAGAATGGGCAACTGCTGTAACAACCCATCTGGACTCTGATGCTCTGCCTTCACCTGCTGACAGGTGGAACACCTCATAACAAAACCAGCTATCTCTCTCTTCATACCCGGCCACCAGTAATGACGTCTCAAGTCTTGGTACATCTTGGTAACCCCAAGATGAACTGCCCAAGCTGAAGCATGAAAATCCCACATCAACTCCTCGCGTATATCCCCTGGAACCCATACGCATCCATGGAAACGCAAAACCTCATCATCACCTATCGTCCAACCAGGAGGAGGGTCCTCACTTGCCACCGACTCCCATAGAACTAGGCCTTCTAAATCTGATAGCTGCCTCATCCTCACTCCGTCCAGGAGGGTAGAAGTCAAAAATAACGAGGAAAGATAAGTCTTCCCTTGACTGTCATGCACCTCTAGATGCATCTCAGAGAACAAGGCCATAAGCTGCCACTCACCACTGGCCTCCTGCACTGATTGTATCCGAGTCTTCCTACTTAGTGCATCGGCTACTGCATTACCTTTACCAGGTGTATAGGCAAGCTAAAAATCGAAGGACTGTAGGTACTCGACCCACCTTCTCTGCCTCAGATTCAGGTCACGCTGAGTAAAGATATACTTGAGGATTTTTTGGTTGGTGAAAACCACAAAATGCTCTCCCAACAGATAATGTCTCCAACAGCGCAACACATGCACAACTGCAGCCAACTCGAGATCATGCGTCGGGTAATTCCTCTCATGTGGCCTCAACTACCGAGACCCGTACGCCACAACTCGGTTTCCCTACATCAAAACGGCTCCCAACCCAATCCCTGATGCATCATAGTAAACTGTATAGCTCTTCCCTTACTCTGGGAGTATCAGGATCGGTGCTGATGTCAGCCTTCCCTTCAGGTCCTGAAAAGCTGTCTCACAAGCTTCTGACCAGATGAACTTCACACCCTTCTTAGTCAGACCTGTCAACGGTGCTGCTAAGCAGGATAAGTCCTGTATGAAGCATCTGTAGTAACCAGACAGCCCTAAGAAACTTCATATCTCAAACATGTTCTTGGGTTTCTCCCAGGAAACTACTGCTCTCACCTTCTCTGGGTCCACTGCAACTCCTGCCTCTGAGATGATATGACCCAGGAAGTGAATCTGGTCCATCCAAAAGTGGAACTTCGAGAGCTTAGCATATAGGCGATGCTCTCTCAGTGTACTCAATACGATCTCAAGATGGGTGGCATGGTCGTGTCGAGTGTGAGAGTACACCAAGATGTCATCCACGAATACTACCACAAATGAATCAAGATATGGATGGAACACATGACTCATCAGAGCCATGAAAACTGATGGCGCATTCGTGAGTCTGAATGGCATAACCGTATACTCATATAGACCATACCTGCTCCTGAAAGCTGTGAGAGGTGTATCAGATGGTCTAACGTGCAACTTATGATATCTGGATCTCATGTCAATCTTCGAGAACACTCGTGCTCCACAAAGCTGATCAAACATATCATCTTTCCTCGGCAAGGGATATCGGTTCTTAACCGTCAACTGGTTCAGCTTTTGATAATCCACACAAAGCCTAAGGGTACCATCCACCTTCTTCGCAAAAAGGACTGGAGAACCCCAAGGAGAAGTACTAGGTCAGATAAAACCCTTGTCCTGTAGCTCCTCTAACTGTCTCTTGAGCTCCTGCAACTCAGGCGTGGCCATCCTATAATGATGGATGGACACCGATGCTGCTCCTGGCACAAGCTTGATAGAGAAATCCACCTCACGCACCAGAGGTAGACCTGAAAAGTCATCCGGGAAGACATCCCTGAAACGATCGACAACTGGAGGGAAATCCGTCTGACAAGTCCCCTGGTCATCCAGATATAAGCTCGCAATCTGGGCTATGACTCGACCACGCCCACGATGCTCTGGTCCAGCTCGACTCGCCTGAACATCCCACTCGCCCTTGTATAGAAACTCCCTACCCTCTGGTGACGTGAAACGCACCCTACGATGATAGCAGTCTACAAAGGCTCGAAAGGGAACCAACCAGTCCATCTCGAGAATGAAGTCATAGCTCTTCATCTCCAGGACATAGAGGTCCCAAAGGAAGTGACACCCACCAACCTCAAGGGGGCACTCCTTGCACTGACGCACACCAACCATCCTAGTCCCCAATGGAGTGTCTAGCGTCAAGATATCAGAATAAGTAGAAACACCGAGCCCAAGGCTCTCCACAATGGGTACAGATATAAAACTATGTGTAGCACCCATATCAAACAGTACTGAAGACAAGACAGAAGATACTAGAATAGTACCTCTGACTGTCAAAGGTCTGGGATCCTGCTCCTGCTGGGTCTGTTGCACTGCATATGCCTGTCCAATGCTGTGGCCCTACGACACAGCCTGACTACCCTGAGCTGTCCCGCCCTGCTGCCTCTGAGATCCTGGTGTCTGGCTACCACGAACACGACCACCATCTCTGCCTGCACGCCCTGACGTATTCAAGTTTCCAGACTGGTAAGAAGCCACTAGTCCTGGTCCCGCACGCGGAGTCTGCACAGAACCCCTCTCACTAGACACTGGTAGAAACGACTTGCAAAATCACTGCAGATGACCCATCTTGCCGCAATCTTAGCACTCCACTGGGTCTCGTGGACACTGCAGCCTCTTGTTCCCCTCTCTACCACACTATTAGCACCTGATCGGGCCACCTGAAGAAGCTGCTTGGCTGGTACTGCCGCCCTGAGAGAAGTCCATCTGTCTCTTCCTCTTGCTAGCAGAAATAGTACCAGTAACTGGTGCCGAACTGCCCTGGACCACACCACTAGATTCTCACAGTTTCCTCTCTGTAATCAACGCCTAGTTCACAATCGCGTGTACAGTAGGTAACCTGGAAACATTCACCAGCACTCGGATGTCATACCGAAGACCATCCTCAAAACGTCTGGCTCTCATCATCTCATCACCCACCAACACGGGTGAAAAACGCTGAAGCTCTGTAAAACGAGCAGAGTAGTCCATCACCGACATAGCGCCCTACTGCAGATTCATGAACTCTCAAGCTCTATCTTCCCTCAGCATCTCGGGAAAGAAGAATTCATAGAAGACTGTATGAAAATCCTCCCACGCCATTTCCCTGTGATGCTCTGACTGGGTGGTAACATCCCACCACCTCTTGGCAGAATCATGCAACATGTAAGTCGCGAGCTTAACCCTCCGCCCTGGAGGTGTCTCAAGATGCTCAAAAATAGTCTGCATCAATCCTAGCCAAGAATCTGCAGCCTGTGGTCCTCCATCCCCTGAAAACGTAGGCGGATGCTGCTGCTGAAAGATACGCGTCAGATCAGCCATAGATGTGGCAGCCTGCGGTGCTCCCTGAAAGGTCTGCATGAACCACAATAATCCTTCACAGAACTGCGCCTCCGCACCCGTGTCCGGTATAATAGCTGGTGCCACATCTGGCTCTTCTGGTGGATCAACTGGTAGCCCATGTCCCACTATCTCCGGAGTATAATTGTCGCCGCTCTCTTGGCGAACAAATCACGGTCGTCTAGGTGGCATGACTCTAAAAGGTCAAAAGAATGCCTCAGATTCAAGATTATTAAGACTGAAAGCGAAGGAACCACAAAGGGAACAAGAGGAAGAAGGTATTCAAAATTGAAAAAACAATACTACACGGCGTGTACAATGACTACGCGACGTGTACTTGACTTCCCTTCCCCTTCCTGGGTCCTTCCACACGGCTAAGCCACACAGCTTCTGTTCAACAAAAACTACACAGCGTGTATAATACCTACATAGTGTGTTCGGTGTTATTTTACAACTGCCTGTGTCGTCTGTGACATGGCCGACTACTCGGCTTTACTCTACACGGCGTGTTACACCCGAACATGGCGTGTACACCATCCCGTTTCCCGGCCACACGGCTAACTCCACACGGTCTGTCCTCAGACAAGACTACACAACGTGTCCCAAAGGTACACGGCGTGTTCTCAGAGAGGTGACACCAGCCTCTGTTGTTAGTTACACAGCTGAGTCCCCAGGTCTCACTACACGACATGTCCATAACTGACACGACGAGTTCTGTCAAGGAGTTCACCGACCCGTGTTGTTAGTTACACGGTCGGACTTCGAGTCAACACTACACGGCGTGTACAAAAACTACACGGCGTGTTTTACCCAAGCCCTTCCCTACCCCATGTCGCCACCCACACGGTTTGTGACACGGGAAGAGACTACACGGCGTGTACTCAGGGTACACGGCATGTACTCAAAAAGTTCATTTTTCTTCCCGAATAGAAGAACACACACGACGTGTATGAGGTCCTACACGGCGTGTCTCCTAGGTTTTCTAGACAGTATGCCTCAGAAACTTCTATGGAACCCAGAAAATACTGAAAAAACCACCTAAGTGTCAAATTCCGACCTTTGGGGGACCATACACCCCACAAATCAAAGTTTGACATCTTATTTGTGTTATAACCAATAACCCGTCAATGATACACCAAATTCCGGTCTATGGGGGCCCATACTCCCCAAAAACCAAAGTTTGGTGTCCATTATATAAACAAGATCAAACAAAAACAACATATCACAAGGCATGTATTTATCAAGCAACTATCACAACAACATGCTTTTCTAGCACAACAACTATCACAACAACATGCAAATTTCTAATGCACCTACATGGCATGGAAACTATGCATGGCATGTGATATATAGCATGTGCATATATGATGCATGAGACGACATACCCTCATCTCATCGGGTTGCAACTAAATAGAACCCACATATAAAATATAAACAGCACAATCCACGTGCGTCACCCAACGGTGAAAACATATCAACCGTAAAATTTCAAATCAAATAATGCAAAATACGAGGTAGACTAGATTTTCCCTGTACACGGGTTAACTATGCCCGAGAACAGCTTATTACCAACTACCGTTCTGTCCTATCCCTGACTACGACTCCAAATAGTAAGTCAAAGAAAAGAAACGCCCTCTGATACCAATTTGTAACGTCCCGGACCCGGGTGCCACGTAACCGGTGCCCTGAGCCCGGTTCGCCACGTGACCTCAAGAGCATTTACCCAAACTCCAGAGGCTACCGAATAGCAGCGAGGGCCCAGGTCTGACAGTGGGGGAACTATGCCCTCATTTTTCAAAGTGCAGCGCAGCGAAATAACATAATAAACATACAACAACATCGGAAGCAGTAAACATAAACAAATGAAATAACTACAACAGTGGATATAACCAACAGTATATAAGTGATGATGCTACATGATTCAAGTTCTAAGAAAACATCCAGAACATGTTATACATCAATACAATACAGCAGAAAACAGGGTACAACAAAGAAAGAAAAACAGCTAGCAGCGGTATCGCGAGCCTAGGCTCGGTCCCATGCCCTCTTACTCCTCAGCAACAGTCAAGTACCTGTATAGGAACTCTTAGCCCTATCTACACCTGCAGCAACATAATATTTTTGGGCCGAAAAGCATGACCCAAACAGGGTGTGAGAAATATATCTCAGTAGGCACCCACCAAAGGCCCGTGCTCAATTGTGTGTAAAACATGCAACAAGTGTGCAGTAGTAAAATGCAATAACTAAGTAGTAATAAAAAGTAACTAAATTAACAGTTAAATTTACATTTTATTATTCATTTAATTCATTTAATTTAGTAACATTTTTTTGCTCAACAACACCAAGCCCTCAGACTAACTAGAACCGTGCCCTCATGCTAAAATAGTAAACCACACCCTCAGGCTTACCCTCAGGCCATACAGAATCCAACCCGCAGGTATTTCCCTCAGGCGTAACAACAATTCTCGCCCTCAGGCATACGAAGTGTCATACTCAGGCACAGAATTCAAGACCTCAGGAACGAAAGGTTGCCCTCAGGTGGAATAACAACAGCCCTCGGGCTAAAACAGTCACACCCTCAGGCTAATCACAACAACGTTCTCAGGCTAACAGGTAACCGGGAAATTCCCATCATATCAAAATGCAGTAAACAAGCAATTCGTCTCAAGGAAATTCTACAGTTACTACATTTAAGGCATACCCTCGGGTATCCTGGCCAAATGGCTAAACAGAGGAACACACCCCTCAGGATGGTCCTGGATCCAAGCAATGATCCCAAAAAACATTTTATTATCAAAATTTAATCACCTATTCAATTCTAGGCATTAAATATAGAAACGGCCTCAGCCACACGACACCCCAACATGGGTTCGTGGAACGAAAACGCACAAAAACGCACGACAGTTGGAAAATGATCACAAATCCACCTACCTTACACACCAAAGAACGTTATACCCAAACGATGATTCCAGAAACGACCAAGAATGACGTAAATATGACGAAGAACAAAACCCATTCAAATGTAAATAACTTATGTTGGGAGAAAAATTGGTAAGAACGGTACCAGGAGGGGAGAGGGCTCACCCGTGCGGTTCCAACGAGATCGTCCGAAGCCAAAACAGATTCCAGACGAATGCCCGGTGGATCTTCAAAGATCCGGACTCCTCCTTTGGCTCCAAAATGGCTCAAGTGCCTCCTCTGCCAAATGAGGAGGCTACTTCCTGTTTTAAGCCAAAAAAACAAAGTACACGACGTGTACTTCAAAGTACACAATGTGTACTCCCTTAATTAACTGTTCAAATGGCGGCACCACCACACTGTTCATACGTCGACATGAGTACCCGACATGTACTCTCGAGTACACGGCGTGTACTGTCGCCCAGCTGGTGGTGACGCCACCGCCTTACTGTTTAAGCCTGCTGACTGACTACATGACGTGTAAGGTACCACTATATGGCGTGTATTCTGTTCCTACACCCTTCGTCACCGGAATGGCCACACGCCCCGTGTACTCATCCCAACACGTCCAAAAGTACACGACGTGTGGATAAAGTACATGGCGTGTAGTTCCAAAATTTAGGATTTTTCCCCATTTTCCATATTTTCTCAAAATCACTTAAGGAAAGGAAAATAAGAAGCCCGTACCTCTAAAACAAGAACCGGGTTCTTACATCTACCCTCCTATTGGGATTTTAGCCCACCCCTTTTTGATGTATATCCTCAAGTCAATATGTGTACTAATGAGATTATAAGGGACAATAAGAGGCTGGAGAATAATGAATTAAATAAATGTTTATTCTTCTTGTTGTAAATGTTATGTTTGATCCTAATTTTCCCTAGACACTAAACCTCTGAATCCTTGTGGTGTAATACTATTATGTAGTTTATATTTATAATGATGTAATAGTAATGTAAGAAAAGGTGGGGTCACTATAAAAATAGAGTGTAACCACCATATGAAAGCATACAATATGGTATTACATCCTACATGTAGATACTTTTAGACACCTAACATGATGGATGAATCAAAATAGAGGCTGGATCCTGGTCAATCCCTATATGCATATCTTGTGTTCCATTTCATCTTACCCGAGACAAGAAAACAAAGCCCCACATGGACCTCTAATTCCTATTGAATTCCTCGAATTCCCCAAGTAACTTTAGCTTCCACTATACATAGTATTAACCCCTATCTAGGAAAAATATAAATCCCTTTAATCCTAATATCACTATGATAAAATTTTTTAATGTCTATGACCTGAATACACATACAACACCTGGATCATGCATGATACTGCCCCATTATCACCCCCTTAGCCTCATGGTCTAGAGAATAACATCAAATATCTCAAAATAAATTTTTGTAATGATTTATTTTATTTTTTATAAAGAAAATTCATGGTCCATATCTACAGAAAATTTGACATGACACATCCATAAGTTAGACATGATAAGATAAACCAGAAAAATAAGACAAATATTAATGGGAAATAATAGGAAAACCATAGATGAAATCAAGGCATGTAACTCTATATATATGGGTTAATTCTCGCTCAAATTTACCCAAGAGATGAAGGTAGAACAGTCCTTGTAGTTTATCTTGGGTTATCGAATCCTCGGAGACCTAAGAAGAAACCTATAGAAACGTACATTCTATGGACTATTATTGGCTATGAAGTGGACAAATTGGGTTGATTTTATATGGGTTTAAAGGATAACTAACAGATTTAAGTGAATTCAATTTAAAATAATGAGTTGATCCTAGGTTATCGCTCGGGGTGGATTGGATGAATTACTTTTTTAATGATTTCAATTTCTTATAATTGAGATGGATTCATTTAAGAAGATAAAACGAAATCATCACTTACTGGTTTAATGCCTACACACCCTAATAATAATAACCTATACACTTGAAGGATCAATGTTTTGAGAACTCCAAGGTAGAGGTTCATATTAGCACTTGAAATGTGTGACCTTAAATTCAATAAGGATGAAGATGTTTTAAAATCATCAAATAAAAATCTCATTTAAAAGAAGTGATTATCCATTAATGGAGTGATAAATAAAATCCAATCCAGCCCTTTTCTAATCAGTTGGATCAACCCATAAAAGAGTTAGCCCTCCATTGATGACATTTCTTCAATGGAAGCGGGAAGTAGACTTACAAGGGTGGAATTGAAGAAGTAAAAACAACAATAACAAAAAAGATCACTCCTCCGTTGTGTGATAAATATCACAAAGTATGGTGTGAATAAATTCACACCTTGAACCAACGGTATCAATGTGATAAGTATAATAACAGAATAAGAGTAAATGAAGAACTTTTATTAAGAAACTAAGGTGAATTAAATAACTTACATGAGGAAGAAATGCGATTACAAACACAAAGCGGAATCATAACACTACAATGAAACCAAGCACAAAAGATCCTTCAATACTCCAACACCACTGACTTAAATAGGAATTTTTGATACCTTGGGTCGAGCCTCCAACAATCCAAGTCTCCTAAATTAATTGTGGTAGGCCATAGGTGGGTGGAAAGTAAGGGAGAGTTGATTTTTCCACCCTTGACCCGAGGTGGCAGACATCTTTCCTTCACCGAACAGACGCATCTGGAAGACCTTCTATATGGCCGAATCAGAGTGGGACATAGAATAAGAAAATCGATCTCTGGATTTCTTCTAACCTCCTGTAAAATTTGGGCCCATTTGGAGTTGTGGATTCCAAGATATGATCAAATTAGTGGGCTATTTTTCGGGGCCGCAGAATCTGTCCCAGAATTTTATCTCTACATTGGGACACCTTAATGACCACCATAGAGGCCGAATTAGCATTGTATTATGAAACATTATTTGTTACTATACATGTATTCTAGCATCCCACAAAATATGGGATTCATTGGGCCTGTATGTTGGGCCCCAAAATCTCATAAGTGGGATGTTTTCCAATCTGCCTACTCTTAGAATTGCTTCCATTCATCTCCAAATATCTCCATCATTGTTTATGAATCATCCATTGATCCCTGAATAAAAAATGTTCAAATTTAAGTTTAGATATATTTACCAAAATATCAAATTAAAATATTGATAATTACATTTCTTAGAATCAGATGACTCATTGGGCCTAAATTGGTGTATATTAGGAATGCAGTGCACAAATGATGAGAATGGATGTTCATAATGAAAATGCACTAACTCAGGCCCATAAGATCAAAAATGAACATTTAATACCATTAAAATTTAATTAAAATATACGTTTTTATTGGATAATCATGGGTATAATCCAAATCACAAGAAAATAATATCAAAAAAACCAACTTGAGGTAAAGACACAAGTTAAATGTGACATAGGAAAATGGAACCACTTGGAAAAAATGTGATGAGAAAAACTAAACCTCTAATGATCTCCAAAACCTCTAACTTAGAGGTGGATATCGATCCCCCACCCATTAAAACATATGAAACCAAACCATATGATCCAGTATCTATTGATGTACCCATGAGTACCTAAAATACAAAGGGAGTTTCATGTCCACCAATGTGTCCATGCTAGGTGCAAGAATAAAATAATCAATAGATAACCATAAAATATGTCTCAACACAATAGTGATATAAAATATTCATACCTAAAAATTTCTACATAGACACACACACACACATAGTAAAATGGTTTAGGCAATCATACACATGGAATAACAACCAATTAACAGTGATAAAAATCAAGAATCTATTATAAAATATCAATTATAACTCCATATAATATAAGAATCTATACCTAGAATATATAATTCAAGACTTGAATTAGAATATAAGATGAAATAAAGAGTAAATTTAGAGTTTAACACCCATCCCATCATAGTGAAGTTAGGGTTCAACACCCATCCCATCTAGGATAAAGGGAATCATGTATAATAGAGATAGATTAGCAGAGTCAACCTTCATATTTAGAAGTAAGGGAAGGGTATATTATAGTTTTAAGGTTTTGTAGGTCCATACCATTTTATTAAACTATATAAAATCAAGAGTTTTACCAATGAAAATTTTTATACATGCATAACTTACCCCTTTAAAATAAAAAATCTACCATCTATAATGATCATCTTGCTTGATATAATAAAACAACAACATGCTTGAAATAATAAGGAAACTACATGATCATACGTTAAAATGAAAATATGGTTATCATAATTAAGACTCATCTATCCCAATATTAATAATGATAATTATATCATTAAATGTGTTAATCATGAAGATGAAACCACAAGTATTTACCAAATAATGAATCAATATGATGGAAACAATATAAAACTATAACCAAGTTTAGTGTACTCAACAATCATATCAAAAAAATTTGAAGTTAGATAACATGGATTATAAGAAATACATGTGTATCCGATTATAACACAATATGGAATAATATATAAGTAGTCTAATACACAAGTCTTGGTCCATGAAAAATGAACTAGTGTGATAAACCCATCTTCCTAGACATACTCAAATGACACCATATAAGGTAGCATTTGGGTTATCATAATGATTATTACCAAAGTGAACACAAACTAAACCATTTAATAAACCAATTCATACTAGTATCAGTACTTGGGTTAGTTTGGTACTGGCATAACTCATAACTAGGGGCATATTTTTGTTAAATACTACTTACTATAATTATTTAGGTTTGAGGAGGTTCCACTTTATAACGCAACTCACAACAAGAGATTTAAAATTGAAACTTGGTTCTATTTTATTTTATTCAAATGGTCATGTTTCAAAAGAATAAAGATAAGTTCCCATGAATACCAATATATTTGAAAAAACTATTTTAATAAACAAGGGAAAGGATAAAAAAGAGAAAATTAATTATAAAATTATTTACCAAAAGAATTCATTTCCAAAACAAGGTTTTTATATAAAAGTAACTACACTTAAAACCCTTCTAAAATCAAATGATATTACAAGTATAATGTTTTGAAAAATTTTAAGCCATTATATTTTCACATTAGTAACCTCCTTCTACCTAGAAACATAACTGTTATGGTTCCTTGACTTATAGATCATCCAAGTTTGGGTGAAAAAAATAGGTGATTCCAATTATAGAATATTGTTGGGACTCAAAGTTATGCACTTTGTTTTTATGTCAACAAACTAATAAGGTTTTATAATAGAATAATTCATATCTTTCAATCTATTCATAACATAGTTTGGGTCTAACAACACCCCAAGGGTCTCCACTTAATCCCATGTTCAGTATCAAGGGAAAGTTCTAACAGATTTTGATAATAAGGCATTTTTTAAGGACTAATAATGTATAATTAACAAAAATATTAAGGGAAATTCAATAACAAGACTCGATACTTTCAATGAATTTAAAAGTGGAACCAATTTAGTAAAAATTCACGGCATAATAAAAGGGAAAAAGGGTTTTCACCATGAAGTTACAATAATTTTACTTTGAAAAAATTTGACCACTTTTATAAAAATATATTTGGAAACTATTCATTCATATATTTAAAATATAAAAATGGTTCATTATTAGTTTAGGAAAAACCAAAGGCACACATTTTTCAGGCATAACCTAAGAATCACTCGATAGATCGATACCACCTACTATGAATTTAGATGATATTTCAAATCACAAAAAACCTCTAAGAAGCACTTAAAATCAAATAAAACATAATTACATAACCAAAGTAACTAAATTACTTAACCAACATAAATATATAATAACCAAAAGTCAAAGTAAAATAATGAAATAAACTCCTAAAATACATCCAAAAATAATGTAACCTAAATTCCTAAATATCTCAAAGAGAACATCCTTAAATATACACCCTAGAAATATCCAATACATACCTTAATTTCTATCAATAAAAATGATGATTAATGAAAGTAAACTAACCCATACAATCTCCATTAATGTAAGAGGGAATAAAACCCCATGATTTTGGATAAATTTCACCATGATTCATTTAAATTCATCATATAATCCCTAGAATAGAATAGAAAACTAAAATAAAAGAGAGGAAGAGGGAAGATGAGAGAAAGAAGAAGACACACATGTGATTTTGGTATGAAGTCCCCCCTAGAAAACCTATGGTTCTACTTAGGTCACAGGGTACTCGATACCCTTGAATGGGTACCTGATACCACCTTTAGTCCTTAAACTACATGCAATTCCAACCCTTAACTACCAAAACTATCGATAACCATTCCTAATTTAAAACTGTATTCAAAATCATCTAAGAATCCATCATCAAACACCTGAGATCATATTTTAATCCTCAAATAAAAAATGTTCCCTCAACTAAAACAAAAAATTCAAAAAAAAACTCATGCTTGAACCATAAAAAAGTCACCCAAAATACATTAAATAAATATATCTAAGGAACATTTCATTAGATCAAGTCCAATTACTATTCCTCATTACCAAAATAAGATCAATGATAATGTGAGGTGATGTGATATATTAACTACAAAGATGACTGATGGGGGATGTTGGGTACTGACATTAGCTTTGTTATGCAATAAAAATTATGATAGAGGCTTTATTGGGTGTTGAAAGTGGATTTGATGGGTGTTGATGAGGCTATGAGGTATTTTTCATATGATATTTCTTGATTTGGAGGATGAGGGTGATGGTGTACATTGACTATAGTAATGATGGTTTATAATGGGGGTTCTGAGAAGATAAGTGTGTATTTTAGTTCATTTAAAATTTTAACGTGGATTCCATTATAAATTTTTTTATCCTAAAAACATGATTTTCAAAACCATTTCCATTATATCTACTATTCCCTTTATTATTACTTTTATTTAAAAAACTATTATCTCTCACAAAATTGGGCCCGTTTTCATGAATAACTCACATAAAAATGCATGGATTTTCAAATTACTTTCTAATAATTATTTTTCTATATTTTAAATATTTTTTTGAAGAACATGAAATTGTTTAACACTTTCAATAGACTGTGAAAATAATAAAATAATTTTATGCATTTTGATGAAATCCACCCCCAAAGAATACATGATATTGTTTCACAAATTATTTTTATTTATTAAATAATTTCATAAAATGGTTTCATACACTTAATTTATAGATTAAAAAAATTTTATAAAACCATTAATTCCTTTTGCTTTATTCATTCATAGAACTCTTTCATTAAGTGCAATGAAATCCATCATTATTTTTTTACAGTCATATGATGTAATGATATTAGGCTATTTATTTTTTGTCAATGTTTATATTTTATAATAGTTTTATATAGAAATATTATCTATTTTGGTTAGTATTTACTAATTTATTATTTAGTTAAATATATATGTTATAATGATAATTATAAAACAAGCCATTTAAAATTAAAGAATAAATAAATTAGTTTTAATATATAAATTGTTCTATTATAGATTATATAATATTATTCTTGATTTTTTTTAATTTATAGTTGATTAAAATAGAATTGTTGTAATGATAAATAAAATTTTAAATTATCAATCCTGATTTTAATAATAAATCCTTGAGATTTAGTCATTTTAGAAATTTTGGATAGTGGGACATCATTTTTGACCTCTATTATGCCATTGGGGGGGGATTGCTGACTATAGTCAGAGGGGTGTCTAGTGCTAAGTCCACCAGAACTATATTAAAAACATATTTAGAAGTTATTAATTAATATGTTTAATTTTTAAATTAAATATAAAAATAAATACAAATAATAATAGTAGATCAGTATAATAATGATAATTATAAAGTCATTTGATAGAAATATAATAAATTTATAATTTAAAGTTGATATTGTAAAACTGTTAATGGATTCATATGACTAAAATTTTTAATCAATATAATATTATAACTTTTTATGTATATAATTAACATGTCTACTTATATTTATTATAATGATAAAATAATTCATACTGATCAAGGAGTTACAATATACAACTAGTAAGAGTTATCATTTTGAAAGACTGTACAACAATATAAGTTGTTTGAAGAAAAATTCATGGAATGTTAAATGTTATAGATGACTAGGTCATATAATCAATCAATCATTTATATATTCTATATAAAGATAGTTTATACCATGTAGTGTACCGGATTATTGATGATGATCACTAATGAGAAACATTTTCATTTTTCAAACAACAATATAAAATTTATATGAAGGAATTGTATATTGATATATTTTTACTGAGGGATATAAGAATATTTTATATATACACAATTATGAGGTTCCAATTCAAGTTGATCTATTATAGCCATGTGATACCAAGTTATATCATTATAATGTGCTCTCTCTTAGATAAAGTGTATGTATTGGATAATTTTTCTATAGACTAAAGATATGATGTAGGAGAACTTCATGAAAACAAAGATTTATGTGATGAGATAAAAGGGATGGATGTTGAACAATAATAAGTTTCAGAAGAAAAATCAAAATTAATACATGATTAGTTATGTAATAATTTAAATTTTCCTCCACCACTGTCATATTAGTCATCGAAAGGAATATCACATTTACCATAAGTTGAATAGGTTGACATTATACTAATCACATAAATTTTAAGAATTATTGGTGACACATGCGAGTCTAATGAAAATTATTTATACATTTGGATGGAATATAAAAGAAAACAATTTTACATTATATAATATTATAGCTACATTGTTAAATAATCAAAGATAAAAAAATACATCATATGGTGTGATATATATGAATAATACCACCAGATATGCTTGTACGGTATATTTCATAAGAAAATTGGTTTTTAGAAAAATTATGAATTCAATACCCATCAAATTTATATCAATATAAGACAAACATAGAATCACACCTCTTTGGATATTGAATTCATTTCAATAATTATAGTTGAAATGATAATTTTTTCCAAGATAGTCCTATAGATCATGTGTAGGAGAGGATAAAATAACATTTTAGATACATAGTCTCTCATAGGAAGGCATATATAAGAATGGAAAAAAGAACTCTTAAAAGCTAATGGAGATTTGGATGACTCTTATTTCATTATATAGTAACCGATGAAGTTGTTCTATCATAATAAACAAGATGCACATCAATTACATACTACAAAACACGTCACCTAATAAATTGAGTTAATAGAAAAAAATTAGTAATTGAAAAATTATTTTGGGAATTAATTACTTGTATAACTATATTTAAACATTGAAAGTAGTTCATTAATATTTATTAAAACCTTATATATGATAAGTATACTTGAACAATTTTTATTACTAACACACAAAAATAAGAATCATGATCTAATAACATTGGTATTTTCTATCATTAAGAATAAAAAATCTATATTTTAGATTTTAATATTGAATTTCATTTGTTATTTGAAAGAAGGGATCTTTCATGGTCCCCTTTTTAATATTTTTATCCCCGAAATAATGTAGTACAATATTTCCCAAGGTTTTATCTTGAGGAGGTTATAATCTAAGTTCCGAACTATCACTTTTGTTTTTGGTTTTTGAAAAATTAATTAAAAGCGTGTATTTGATGGATTTGATGAAAAATAAAAGAATGAAACTAAAAATAAATAAATTAAAAAGTAATTCATGATATTATTTTTGATATAAAAGGAAAATTAGATAAATAAGAAGCATGAAATCAAATTTTAAAAGCAGTAGTAGTGGAAAAGTTTCAACCATTTAGATAGTCCCTTCTTCCTTATAAAAAATATTACCTAATTAAATTTCTCAATTTTCACCCAAATACCTCTAGGTAGACTACTATTTTTTTTGAATATCATACCAAGACCTAGATATGATTGTTTTTCTCTTATAGAAGCGATTTAACTACTCGAAAACCTCCAAGAAGATAAACCTAATTGAAATATATATCTCAATAGAAATACCTCAATTAGAAAATTTAAATTTTAAAATAAATTATTTTAAATTATCAATTAGAAAACCATTAAAAAAATTAGAATAAAGTGTATTCAATATGGAAAATAACTAACTTAATTCAAGAAAACCGTATCTAGAAAAAATTTAAAAATATTACAATAAATTTAAAGATTATGAATGAAATATTATTTGGATATCCACTATACACAACCACTTATGAGTTTTACTTAAAATGGATAAATCAACTGCTATCTATTTTTCTTCATTTCTTTCTTTTTGACTACATAGACTCTTGTAGTATTATGTATATAAATATCCTATATGAACCTCCCTCTTGTTAGGTTGGTATGTCTGAGTATGATATACTCTATAATACCAAATGTAGGATCGAAAATGTAAAATGGGATACAAATACAAGAGGGGGGGGGGGGGTGAATTGTATACTTTAAAAATTCCTTTGGAACTTTTAAAAATAACCAAAATTCACAACACCTCTAAGTTCTAATAACTTGCTTGATTCCGGAAAAGTGACTCCAGAAATGAAACTTAACAAAAGTTTACAACAAATAAGATTCTACCTTAAAGAATATAGAATCTAACTAAATCAGAGTACAAATATGAGGAAGTATAAGAAAGTTATACTTTCCTTAACAATATAAATGTAGCATAAAAACAAAGTTGTAAAACTACAAGTAACAAGTAGAAACTCTTTTAACCCAAAGAGGAGGGTATCCAAAAACCTTGGATAAGAGGTCCCTTGATTTATAATTTCAAGAAAGTCTATCTTACCCACACTAGGGTAAGCCCTCGATAAGAAGATAAAAGTATGTCTTGATATCCCTGCAATCCCTGAACTATCAGGTAGTCGACACCTCTGTCTTCCTATCCCTGGAAGCCCTCGATTGTACATAAAAACAATCGGAGTCGCACGAAGAAGGTCTGCATGAAGCAAAGTTTGAACAAGCCATTCAAACTTTCTGCATGAAGCTTGAGAGTTTATAAGAGCCTCTCTCTCTAAAAATCACTTCAATTACATGTAATCACAAATGTGAAAGATGTTTTTAAGTGTCTCAAGCTCTTTAAAATGAGCTCCTATTTATAGGCACATCTCTAACAGTCAACTCCCTCCTCCAACGATCATATTTTTCTGTGAATTTTGGAGGGACCTGTACACATGTCACTCAAACAACGTTTAGTTGATAACTGAAGGCAAAAAATCGTTTTATAATGGAACAAGTGAAAGCATAACCAAAAACGAATATTCGGAATGTAAGTAAATAAAATTTAGGAGTATGACTAAAAATAAATTCGGAGTCTATAATACAAGGATATTCAGATTCTGTTTATCAGAAGAATTCGGAGTTGAACTTCATACAAGTTCATATCCATAATTCGTAATCAAAATTTAGAATCAGAATTCGTAATGAGAATTAATAATTAGAATTCATCATCAGAATTCATAATGAGAATTCGTAATCAGAATTCATCATCAGAATTCATAATGAGAATTCATAGTCAGAATTCATCATCAGAATTCGTAATGAGAATTCATAATCAGAATTCGTCATCAGAATTCATAATGATAATTTTTAACCAGAATTCATCATCAGAATTCATAATGAGAATTCGTAATCAGAATTCGTCGTCAGAATTCGTAATGATAATTAGTAATCAGAATTCATCATCAGAATTCATAATGATAATTCGTAATCATAATTCATCATCAGAATTCATAGTTAGAAATTTATATATGTTCGTAATCAGAATTCAGAGTTGAACTTCATAAAAGTTCTTAACAGGGAATTCAGAGTTGAACTTCATAAAAGTTCGTAACAGAAATTCGGATCCAAAAACAGAATGCTTCATATCTAAGTATTATATGATTCCGAGATTTTAGATATGAATCCAAATTTTATACTTAAGAAAAATATTTATATAAACAATGAAATCTAGGTAATAGTAGATTTCCTTGTGTAAGGAAATTTTCCTTATAGAAGTAAAATATAGGGTAAAATCATATTTTCTTTAAGATAAGGTGTTTGTGATTTTCAAAACAAGAAGGAATGGAAAATTCATAAGGAAAACCTTGTTGACTCAACAATCTCCCCCTTTTTGGAAAGCACTAACGTCCTTCAAAAAAGAGTATAAGGACATAGAAAAATATTTTCAAGACTTTGAAATAAAGCTTATCGCCCTTTGTTCATGGACAATAGTGAATACGACTAACCCCCCTTAGGCTTTGGAACTCAAAGGATTGTATTCTAGATTTCTGGAATGGGATTTTCATTATGAATATGGAAATCTTCGTAATGAGAACTCCCCCTTGAATAAACCCCCCTTACTTAGGGATATATCTTTTTCATTCTCTTCTTTAGAATTCTTTTTCCTTCTCCCCCTTTGTGATTTTCAAAAAGAGTTTGAGGGAATGGAAAATAATAAAGTACCTAAAATATTAGTGTAGACAACCAAACACACAACCATAATTTTATTACTATTGAAAGAATTAGTACAAGGAAAGACATTACAAAAAAAGATCAGATTAGGTCTGTTTGTATTCTTTTTCCTAGGGTATTAACTTCTTCAGAAAGGTTTTTAGCTTCTTTAACTCTTTGTGATCCTCCTCAGCTTGCCTTTCTAAGGCTTTAATCTTGTTATCTTGAGCCTTCAGAGCCTCAGAACGAGCCTTAAGAACTTCATCCTGCTTTACAAGCTTCTCTTCTATTTCAATCCAGAGATCTCTTTCCCCCTCCCATCTTTGAGAAAAAGAGTTAAGCTTCCCATTCAGATCCTTCACCTGTTGATTCCGAGTATTTTTATCTAGGTTCATCTTTTCTTCAAAACTAGTTGTAAGATCTTTGATCCTTCCATCTTATATATCAAAATCTTCCTTTACTCTATCTTGAAATTCATCAATCTCACTCATTTCTTGAATTTATTTCTTTGACCAGCTAGCTATATTCTTGCATGACTTCCTGTGAGCTTTATAGCCTATAAGAAAAGTTTTGAAATCTGATTCTATCTTGACACACTTTTCTATCACCATGGAAACTGAATTTGATTTCTGATTAAGAGTGATTTGGAGTATTTGGAATCTAGAATCTATTCTTATAAAAGTTGGAATGGAACCAACTAGCTTCTTTAAAAATTGTTCCACAAAATCATGACTAAGTGAAGATGACTCCGAATCCGAGACATTACATGGTGAGAGTGGTTTTTCAAGCTCAAAAAACTTACTTTTTGAGGATCCTACAACTTCCTTCCTCTTCACTATAGATTTTCTTTGAGAATCAGCAATCACTTTCTTACCCTTATCAATATTCGGTATGACTTTCTCATCAGGAGATTTATGTTTGCTATCAGATAATTGAACAACTCTATCTTCATCAATTTTTTCTTTTTCTGCTCCTTCCTCAATAAAGTGCTCTTCATAGCTTTCAGATAATTCATTTACTTCTTCTTCTTCCTTGTCTTCATCTTTATTTCCATATTTCTCTTCTTCCTTTCCAGGAGTGACAAGATTTGAGGACTCGACCTCAGATGTTCGGAGTGATAATTTCTCTGATGGGTTTTCCTTATCCTGTTATTATTCAACTTACCTAATCAGATCATCTATATCACCACTTTATTATTATTATTATTATTATTCTTATTCTTCTTATACCACTTCTTCAACAACCTATTTCTCTTTAGATTTTTCTGGAGTGAAGAAATTCTTCCCTAGGGTCTCAGGTAATGGCTCGACTAGGAATGTTTCCGGTACTAGAATTTTCTCAGAAGCTACTTCTATGGCTTTCAAAAGAGATTGTAAAACTTCATCTTCATACATTTTCTTCTACCTCTTCTTCTCTTTTTCTTTCTTCTCAATGTATTCAACAGTATTCTCCCTTAAAGACTTAGCTTCAGCAGGGTCCAATCCGAACTGTGGCTCCTCTTTATTCCTCTTTCTCTTATTTTCCCTCCATTTTACAACCACCTCATCTGGATAAGATTTTTCTTTCTTAGGTTTAGGAGGTGCGGATTGGACTTCCTTAGATTTGGGGTTTTTTTCTATTTCCTCCACTTCCTTAAACTTTCTTTTCTTTCCTTGTTTCTTTGATGGTTTGAATTTTTCAACATTTTCCGGATTGGCTTCTGCCTCATCCTCAAGAAGATCATAGAACTATACTGTCTCCTTAGAATAACCCATATTCATTCTTTTCAGAGTGTCATCACTAACAAGCATGACTTTGAAATTCTGAAGCTTGGAGCTACATGGGATCTTGAAGGATTCAAGACACCAAACTATAAAATTTGAAAGCAAGGCAGGATACATGATAATTTGGGCTCTTAAATTTCCATTCTTGATGTTATGAATTGTAATAATAACATGCCTCATCAAATTGATTTTCCTTAGATTTACCAAGAAATCTAAGAAATATATGTCACTCTTCTTGAGGGTATCTTTGGCACCTTTTCTCAGTACTAAAAATCCTTGTACCCATAGCTGAAGGATCCTGTTGTTAGAAGATAGATGGGAAATATTTGAAGTATTGACTTCAGAAAGTACAAGACATTCCAAAGCATTCACCTTTAAAAAAATTTCTTTCTCATCCGGTAATTTGTGGGAATAGAACTCTGCGTCCCCTTCATAGGATAATCCCACCAAACTAGCTGCCTTGGTATAAGAAAGTTTGTAGGTTTTTCCATAAGACTTAAAAGAAAACTTTTCTCTTCCTTCTTCCTTACAGAAGCACACTGACTCATAAAACTCTATGAGTAAATCTGCATACACCGAGTCTTGAACACCTAGATTAGATATGCAGACATATTCCCATCCATTTAACTTGATATTCTTATAAATGATAGAATCGTACTTGAAAAAGTTCGTATGAACCAACCTTTCCTTGTATACTTTCCATTTTGAAATTAGCTTCACGATAGACATTTCTTGGGAAGAAGCTTCTACAGACATTAGAACTGGAGGAACTTTGAGAGATTCGAAACCGGATTAAGTACTGAAGTAGAGCTTCGAGACGTGAGAGCTTGGAAAATGATGTGGGATAACCATCAGGGGTCCCCTTTATATAGGCAATGGAGGTGACCTTTCAACTTCCAATTCCAATCTAATGGTTGAAAAACTCTCTGATCTGATCTAACAGTTGAAAACATACTCGCAAGGAAATCGCGAATCTGATATTTTGAGGTTTTAAGAAAAAACATTCATATTTAAGGAGAAACGAATCCGAAAAATTAAAAGAAAATACCAGCAAGTAAAAATGATTACAAATACTTAAGTAAAGAAATCATACCTTTTAGATTGTCTAGGAAGATTATTCGTAATAGGTTATATTCTTCTTGAAGAAAATTTGACTACGAAAAACTTACTATGAAAAACTTGCTGCAAAAAAAACTCACTATGAAAATCTTAAGATCTAAAAGTTTTATTACAAAATATTTGTGTACCAAAACTCGGTTACAAAAATTATGAGTAAGAAAATTCCCATTATGAAAATTTTAAAAACTAAATACGAAAATTTTTATTAAATTTTTTTTTTAAAAACTAATTGTGAAAATTTTTATTATGAAAATTTGAAAAACTTCAATAACAGATGTACTCCCCCTATGAAAAGAAGTTTATTACTGTATGGATATTGGTTCAACAAAAAGTTAATGGAGGAAGATTACCTCACAGTTATCATTCCTAAATTTTGTTTAATGTATTCAAATCTATAAGAGGGTAAGGATTTTGTGAAAATATCAGCAAGTTGATCTTGCATCCCGATAAATTGAAGAATGATATCTCCTTTTTGTGTGTGATCCCTAAGAAAGTGATGCCTAATATCTATGTGCTTTTCATGAGAGTTATGTGAAGGGTTTTTACTAAGGGAAATGGCACTTGTGTTGTCATAAAAAATTTGAGTCTTAGTAAAACTCAAGACATAGTCTGTGAGTGTGTGTTGCATCCACAACACTTGAGGAAAACAATTTCCAGTTTCTATATATTTGGCTTCATCAGTGGAAAGTGCCACTAAGTGTTGCTTCTTGCATGAACAAGAAAATAATGAATCTACTAAGAAATGACATGTTCCAGATGTAATCTTTCTATCAATTCTACATCCACCAAATTCAGCATATGAAAATCTTTTTAAGAAAAAATCATTTCCAGAAGTATAAAATAGTCCTAAATCGATGGTTGCCTTTAAATAGCGAAAAATTCTTTTCACTGACTTTAAATGAGATTCCTTAGGATTATATTGATATCTTTCACATAATCATACTGAAAACATTAAGTCTGAACGACTAGCTATCAAGTAAAGTAGACTTCCTATCATACCTCTAAAGGTTGTTTGATCTACTGATTTCCTAGCTTCATCAAGATCAAGTGTGTTTGAGGTACCGATATGAGTAATTATACTCCTAGTGTTATCATATCCATACTTTTTAAGATATTTAATATATTTATATTGGGATATATAGATTCCTTCTGGTTTTTGAGAGATTTGAAAACCAAGGAAAAATGTTAACGCATCCATCATACTCATTTCAAACTCATATTTAATTTGATTTGTAAAGGAATCAGTTAAGGATTGCTTAGTTGAACCAAATAAAATTTCATCAACATAAATTTGAACAATCAAAACATTTTTCTTATCTTTATTTATAAAAAGGGTTGGATCTTAATTTCCCTTAACATAGTTATTTTGAAGCAAAAATCCTGTGAGTCTATCATACCAAGCTCAAGGGGATTGTTTAAGGCCATAAAAAGGTTTGGTAAGTCTAAAAACATGATCAAGATGTTTTGTATCTTCAAAGCCAGGAGGTTGTTCAACAAAAACTTCTTCTTGAACATGACCATTAAGAAAATCACATTTCACATCCATTTGAAAAAGTTTGAAATTGAAGAATGCTGCAAAGGCAAGTAAAATATGAATAGATTCAAGTCTGGCTACTCAAGCATAGGTTTCTTCATAATCTATTCCTTCTTGTTGATTATATACTTTATCAACTAATCTAGCTTTATTTCTGACTATGATTCCATTTTCATCACACTTTTTTCTGAAGACCCATTTTACTCCAATAATAGAAGTTTCCTTAGGTATTTCAACCAAGGTTCATACTTTATTCCTTTCAAATTCATTTAGTTCATCTTGCATGGCTTTGATCCAATCATTATCACCTAAATCTTCATCAGTGATTTTTAGTTCTAATTGGGAAAGGAATGCTAGATGTTCTACTTCATTTCTTAAGGAACTTCTAGTCCTTACAGGTTGATTGACATCACCAATGATACTATCACTGGGATGATTCTTAAGAAATGACTGATTTTGGTTTTGTAAAACCTGTTCATCAACATAGGGTAGGAAATCTTCTGGGGTAAAAGTTTCAGGAGCATCTTCATGAACATTTTCCTTATCAGAAGGATTTTCAATCAAAGGTTGATAATCAGTTTTTAAAAACACATCCATGGATGTAGGTTGGGGTTGTTTAAAAACAAAAGGATTAGTTTCATCAAATTTAACATGTACTGTCTCTTCAACAGTACAAGTGTTTTTATTGAAAACTCTATATGCCTTAGAAGTTGTGGAGTAGCCTAAGAAAATTTCTTTATTATATTTTGGTGAAATTTTTTGTAGATTATATTTAGTATTCAGAATGAATACCTTGAATCCAAAAACCTTAAAGTAGGAAAGTCTAGGTTTTCAACCATTCCATAACTCATAAGGAGTTTTATTAAGAAAATGTCTAATTAAAACATAATTTATAGTATAACAAGAAATACTTACAGCTTCAGCCCAAAAATGTTTGGCTACAGAATACTCACTCAACATGGTTCTAGTTATCTCTTGAAGAATTCTATTTCTTCCTTCAACAACACCATTCTGTTGAGGTGTTATAGGTGTTGAAAAGTTATGAGTAATGTATTTTCTACTACAAAAAGTTTCAAAATCCGAATTTTGAAATTCTCCTCCATGATCACTATGAATAGTTATGAATGGAAGGTTTTTCTCATTTTTAACTTGGGCTCTAAAACTTTTGAAATAAGAAAAATCTTCAGACTTCTTTGCTAGAAAATAGACCCACATATATCTAGTGTAATCATAAACTAAGGAAAACACATAATACTTTCCCCTAATGCTTCCAGTTTGTGTTGGACCAAAAAGATCCATATGCACTAGATGTAATTCATCAGTAGTTAAGACTTCACCGACTAATTTAAAACTCAATTTATGTTGCTTCCCATATTACAAAGGGTCACAAACTTTTGAATAATTAAATCTAAGCTTCAGTAGATCCTTAACTATTCCTTTGTTAGAGAGTTTTCATAAGTTCCTAAGGTTACAATGACCTAAAATTTTATGCCATAACCAAGAATGATCTTCCATTGCACTAAGGCAAGGTAAGTCTTGGCTTCTAAGATCTTCTACGTTTAGTGTGTAAACATTCTCTTGCCTATTGATAGAAAGAATAAATTCTTCCTTGGAATTGTGTACTAAGCACTTATAATTCGTAAAATTTACAAGGTATCATTCATCACATAATTGGATTATGATAATGAGGTTGTTCTTAAGACCCTTAACAAATAAAACATTTGAAATCAACGTTTTTCCAAGAAGAACGATGTTACCCATGCCAATAATTTCTCCCTGAGTATTATCTCTGAAAGTTACTTTTCCTCCTTTTGTTTTTATAATCTTTTCAAAATAGTTTCTGTTACCAGTCATATGCTGGGAACATCCACTATCCATGTACTACGTATTGCTATTGGTACCTTCTCTATTTTCCTGAAAATAAGAAAAATTTATGTTTTCAGAATCCAAACTTTCTTGGATCCGGAATTGTTAGATAACAGAATTTTGGGTATCCAAATTTGTTTAAAAAAATAATATTTATGAAAACCAAGATATTGGACTCTATTTAAGGAGAAAATTTTCTTCCAATACCCACCACTTTTACACTTAGTACAAAAAAGGGGATCTAGAAGAAACAAAATAGTTATTTTTGAAAACTGGTTTTTGGGGAGTATAACCAACTCCAGTAGTGTTTTCTTGAGGTTTAATTTGAGAATAAACCTTGTCAAAATTTTCTTTCCCAGAAGTAAATTTTACAAGGAGCTTTTTAAGAGAAAATATTTCAGATTTCAATCTGATGACTAAATTCCTATCCTCAGGAATCATTTCCTTAGAGTTATATTTTTCCTCAAAAAATTTTATCTTTAAAATAACATTCTTAAGATCTTTAGAAAGTTCTTCTTTATTAGAACTTGATTTATCAAGGTCTTTAGAAAGTTTTTTTAAAAGCTCTTCTTTATCTCTAAGATCTCTAGAAAGATCTGAAATCTATTTTGTAAGAATTTCTTCCCTAGTATTTTCCTTGTCTAATTTCTTAGAAATTTTACAATTTCTTGCTTCAAGTAACATGGAAAATCTAGAAACTTCTTCATATAAAGGTAATTTTTCATTTTTTGAGGATGAAGTATCTTCATTAGAAGTAATATTTTTGGAATAGTAATTCTTATCAAGAGATAAATTTGTCAAAGACTCAGCAGAGCGTACCTTGTCCATAAGACATGTATTGGGGAAAGAAGAAGTAACAATGAAACCTATATTTTTCTGTGCTGATGAATCATATTCAGAAGATTCACTTTATGAAGAATATCCACAACTATCACTCCAAGTATCATTATCTTTAAGACTTTTCTTGTGCTTTGATCGATATAATTTATTCCTATTCCTTTCGGAATTACTTTCTTTCTTTTCCTTCTTTTTCAACAAGAGACAATCAGGTCTGTTATAACCTGTTCTTTTACATTCATAACACGTAACTTCTCCATCTTTCTTATCTCTGTAGTCTTTCTTCTTGTATTTATTCTAATGGTTCCTTTGATCTATAATCTTGTTCATTCTTCAAGAAAGATTAGCTAATTCATTCTCAAACTTTTCTATGTCACTAGATTCTGACTGAATAATGACTTTCTTTGTATTTGATCTGGTTACTCTTTCTGGGGTCTTGGATTTCATATGTTTAGAAGTGGTTGTAAAAGCAACTCCTCTATTACCATTCTTCTTCTTGACATTTTCATCATCTCTCTTCATTCTAGTTTCATGCTGAATAAGAGTTCCAAACAACTCATCTAAGGAAGTCTGAGTGACTTTCCTATTCTCATCAATAACTGTTCTCTTAGACTCCCATTCATTTGGCATGATATCTATAATCTTATCAACAAGAGCCTCATCATCCAAACCTTTTTCTCCCATAGATTGTAAGATATTCAAAATATTTATAAATATTTGTTGTACTTTGCTTATAGTTTCTCCATAAGGAAAGTTAAAGCTATGGTATTCAGCTCTCAACATAGCTCTTCTGGTCTCTATGAATTTGGATGTACCAAAATGTGCAACTTCAAGTTTATTCTAGATACTGTTTGAAGCATCACACGAAGATATTTGACTATATATGTTCCTAGTCATGGAACACAACAAAGTATTTCTGACTCTGAAATAATCTTGATATTCTGATTTCTCCTGATTCGTAAAGGTTCTCAATTCCTTATCTGGAATTTTATAATCTCCAATCAGCATTAGATAGTTATCAAATCCAGTATTGATAACGAAAGTCTTCATCCTATCTCTCCAGTACTCATAATCATTTCCATCTAAAATAGGAGGTCTGGTAGGATTTAGATTATCTATAGAACCAATGCTTAAACCTTCTATTCTTAAGAAAAACTTTGGCAGACAAAATTTTTAGTAGTATTAGTTTGTAAACAAGGAAAATATCCTAAGAAAGGAAAATATAGAGAAATAGTATCTCTAAGAAAAAATGAATATGAATTCGAATATATGAATCCGAATATATGAATCCAGATATATGAATCCAAATATATGAATCTGAAGAATCAATTCAGAGAATTATCTTCTGATTCTAATTGTGTGATTAATTCAGATTGAACCAACCCTCTGATACCAATTTTTAGGATGGTATGTCTGAGTATGATATACTCTATAATACTAAATGTTGGATTGAATATGTAAAATTTGATACAAATACAAGAGGGAGGGGGGGGGGTTAATTTTATACTTTAAAAATTCCTTTGGAAGTTTTACAAATAACCAAAATTCACAAAACCTATAAGTTCTAATAACTTGATTGATTCCGGAAAAGTGACCCCAAAAATGAAACTTAACAAAAGTTTACAACTGATAAGATTCTAACTTGAAGAATATAAAATCTAACTAAATCAGAGTAAAAATATGAGGAAGTATAAGAAAGTTATACTTTACTTAACAATACAAATGCAACGAAAAAAAGTTGTAAAACTACAAGTAACAAGTAGAAACTCTTTTAACCCAAAGAGGAGGGTATACAACAACCTTGGATAAGAGATCCCTTGATTTATACTTTCAAGAAAGTCTATCTTACCCACACTAGGGTAAGCCCTCGATATGAAGATCAGATTCTGTCTTGCTATCTCTGTAAGCCCTCAACTATCAGGTAGTCGACACCTCTATCTTCCAATCCCCAGAAGCCCATGATTGTACACAAAAATAAATAGAGTCACACGAAGCAGGTCTGCATGAAGCAAAGTTTGAACAAGCCGTTCAAACTTTCTCCATGAAGTTTGAGAGTTTATTAGAGACTCTCTCTCTATAAATCACTTCAACAACATGTAAGAACAAATGTTAAAGACATTGTTAAGTGTCTCGAGCTCTTTCAAATGAGCTCCTATTTATAAGCACATCTCTAATGGTTGGCTCCCTCCTCCAACATTCGTATTTTTCCTTGAATTTTGGAGGGACCTGTACACGTGTCACTCAAACAATGGTTAGTTGATAACTGAAGGCACACCATCATTTTATAATGAAACAACTGAAAGAATAACCAAAAAATAATATTCGGAATGTAAGTTAATAAAAGTTTGGAGTCTAACTAAAAATAAATTCAGAGTCTATAATAAAAGGATATTCAGATTCAGTTTATCAAAAGAATTCAGAGTCGAACTTCATACAAGTTCGTATCCATAATTCGTAATCAGAATTCACAATCAGAATTCGTAATGAGAATTCGTAATTAGAATTCTTCATCAGAATTCATAATGAGAATTCGTAATCAGAATTCATCATCAAAATTATTTATGAGAATTCATAGTCAGAATTCATCATCAGAATTCATAATGAGAATTTGTAATCATAATTCATTATCAGAATTTATAATGAGAATTCATAATCAGAATTCATCATTACAATTCATAATGAGAATTCATAATCAGAATTCATCATCAGAATTCATAATGATAATTCATAATCATAATTCATCATTAGAATTTGTAATGAGAATTCGTAATCAGAATTCTACATTAGAATTCATAGTTGGAACTTTATACAAGTTTGTAATCAGAATTCAGAGTTGAACTTCATAAAAGTTTGTAACAGGGAATTCGGAGTAGAACTTCATAAAAGTTCATAACAGAAATTTGGATCCAAAAACAGAATGCTTCATATCTAAGTATTATATGATTCCGAGATTTTAGATATGAATCCAACTTTTATACTTAAGAAAAATATTGATATAAACAATTAAATCAAGGTAATGGTATATTTCCTTGGGTAAGTAAATTTTCCTTATAGAAGTAAAATATAGGGTAAAATCAGATTTTCTTTAAGATAAGGTGTTTGTGATTTTCAAAAAAAGAAGGAATGGAAAAGTCATAAGGAAAAACTTATTGACTCAACACCTCTCCTTATCCCCCTTTATTTTTCCCATTCATGGCCTCCCTATACATCCATGATAGAGAGAAAAATATTTTAAAATTTATTGATAGCTTCATTTCACTCTCAAGGAATCTTCACACATATAACAACTTCCATGATTGGATTCTAGGTGGTAGTAGTAGTGTTTACTTGTTTATGAGCATGGAATTTCAGTGTGCATGTATGAGAATTAATTCATATGTGTAATAAGATTTTAATTATAATTAAATCATCCCATGACCTTTAAATTTTCATCATAATAAAATGAAATAATATGGTTGAGATATGGTTTGGTTGAAAGGATTGCAGAATAAATATTATTCCCTACTAGTTCCTAAAATTTCAAATATTAAAGTCATATGTGAGTCTTTATTATATAAAAATTTTAAAGTCTTACAGGATAAAAATTATGTGAAATATGGAAAAATATATTATAATAATTCAAATTCATATGAGGTGGAATTTTTATAAAGGGAAAAGTATTATGAGACTTGAAAATCCAGAAATATTGACAGTGAAGGCCATACATAAAGAAAATTCACATGGGGTGTATATAAGTCTTACACAGATCACAAAATTCATAAGGTAAAATATTTATGGGGATATATTTTCAAAGTCTTATAAACTATAAAATACATATGAGAACTTCTAAAAGTCATAAAAATCGCAAAAGTCATATAAAACTCAATAAAATCTACACACAATAGAAAATACATTCAGGGTTCCTCAAAAGTCTTATGAAATCTAAATAAAATTCATAAAAAAATATACTTATCAAAAATTTTTAATATTTCATGTTCAAAAATAAAATTTTTCTAAAAAAATAAATAAAATAATGGATTATTAAATCATTTCAAAAAATGATTAAAAATTATCACTAATAATGAATTCAACCATTTTAGAAATAAATCCCAAAATTCACAAAAAATATAAAAATGATATAATGTCTTTAAAAATGTAAAAATGGTGGGGATTAAATCATTGAACTTAAAATAAAAAGTGATGAAAATATTAGATCTATAAATTCCCCCACACTTAAGACTTAGAGTCTTGGATAAGTAAGCATGAAAAATAATAACAAATAAAATTCAAAAGACAATCCACGATTAACAATAATAGAAAAACCATGTAACCAAAATTTTCATGCCTCTTCAACAAACTTCATTTAAAATTATCCATTATGTTCATTTAATTCATTCCCTCTTCATTCATCCTATCATGCACACAAAATAATTACCTAATCAAAATTGTTTATTATCACACAAATTTTAATTTAATTTATCAAATTGTTTCTCATTAAAAACATATATGGGTCACCATAAGATTGATAAGCTCATAAATGTCCACCCAAATGAGTCAAGGTATTGTGTTAATAATGAGGAATTTTTAGGTATGTTTAGAGGTTAAGGGATGATAGGTTTTAGATGTAAAAAATATTTAAGGAAGAATAAAGTGGTTTGGATTTTTTGAAGAAAAAATACATGATTCATTTTTCAATCACGAATGTTATTCTCCTCAATCCCATTGTAAATGAATCAGATCTAAACATATTGAAAATTCTTAAGAAAACTACACACCTTAATCATTTCAATGGTAAAATTTAATCCACTAAACTGTCTTCAATATATTTAAGCTTCTATTTTTTTATTTTAAAGGTATACATATAATTATATTTTTGAAGGAAGAGAGGTTTCTTTAAGTTTCATGTAGTGATGTGAACTTCCCAACTCAGTTTTTAGATGATAAATCTTCCTTTTATATTTCCCAAACATTTTTATTTATTTATTTTTTAAAAGTTTTCACATAGAAATTTCTTATCAAATTTTCAGTTTAAAAAATATACTCTAAACAATTTCAGTAACAAAACTTTAAAAAAACTTTGAAAATAGATACATTGACTTTTATTTCCATCCCAAAGAAACCTCAAATGATACAAAAATTCCCCACACTTGATTTCAAATAGATCATGAAATTTCAATTTTAGAGTTGGTTAGATATGGATGAAAAGTTTTTAGTGTGGTTTCTTAACAAGTTTTTCTTGGATTTCCAAGGGATAAAAAGGATAAAATATAAATTTTACACATGAATAAAAATGTTCTTTTGAAAAGGGGTTTTTTTAAAATTAAATAATTACCTCAAAAATCTTCAATAAAATTTCCTTAAACCCTCAAATTTTTAAATAAACAAATAAAATTATGGTTAAATAAAGAATTAATTAGTTCTATTAATAAATTAATTTAATGTTAATAATATTTAAAAAGGGTTTATATCTATCATAGGTAAGTGATTGAAAAATTTAAACAATGATTTATGGTATAAGATTCAAAATTTAAGAGGTATTTTCATGAATTCTAAAAACTTTTTAAATTGAGAAAAAGTTTAATTTTTTTATTTGTTTAAATTCATTTCTCTGGGTTAAATCAGTTCAGTCATTTAAGCTTGTTTAAATAATTACAAAGGTATTAAATTTTAGCTCACAAGTTAACAAAACTTATAAATGAAAAATCAATACACAAAAATGAAATAAAAAATGTAACAGTTTAAAGAAAATGAAAATAAAAAAAATCATAATCTAATGAAGTAAGTTCCTCCCCTACAATTTATGATATTTTCTCATTCTGAAATAATTTATATTAAAAATAAAAATAAAAAATCATAGACATAACAAAAAAAATTGAAAGGAAGGGAACAACATTGTGTTTAGTTGTACTTAACTTCTTGAGAGTGTAACTCCTCTAATAAAGGATCTTGAAAATTATCTTTAAATATATTTGATCTATTTCCATTGGCTTTTAATAGTTTTTTCTTTCACTGTATATTTATTATGGACAACAGAAAAGGTAAAAACATGAGTAACAATGAAGGGACAAACCATTTGGAACAAAATTTACCTAAAAATTGCTTTAGTTTGGATTCAAATAGTATAACTTTGTCTCTCATTTTGAGAGGATCATTCCATCATGAAAATATTTCGTTTTCTACTTATACATCCTAAATATTTCATATTCATTTTTTCTTATGTATTCCAACTCCTACAAGAAAAATTTTCTTTCCTTTTTAGTATAAAATATATTCATTTTAAAGGTTTTAACATACCAAAAATCATTATGTTTTAACACCATAGGTAAGTGAAAATATTTTCCATAAACATGTTTGAAATTTGAAATTTCAATTAGCATTTTAATGGAATTACAATAACCCCAAATATTATAATTTAATCTCAATCTCCAAACTTTTGAAATTGGGGGATAGTTTTCTATAAAATGGTTTTGATTTCTCTATTTGAATACTTATCCATTCTATTTTTTTTATTGGTGGAAGGGTGTATAAACCCTACGATGAAATCCATATTTTATTAAAATAGATTTTTTTAAAATGGTTCAATTGGAAAGTGATAATTATATTTGGAAACTAAATATAGAAAATTGATTTTCTCTCACAGATTTAGCAACATTTTTTTCATCATTTGCTCTAGTTTGAATAATTTCTACTCACCATGATACATAATAAATAATAAGTAAGATGTAAATATATCCAAAATAATTAAAAAATGGTCCCATGAAATCCACATCCCTAACAAAAAAATACCACAAAATAAAAGAGGGTTTTGAGGCATTTAATTCCTATTAGAAATATTACATTTAAATTAACAAGATTTACATGTATTTTATAATTCAAAAGAATCTATAAAAATGGATAGACAAATAAAAAATGATTTAAGAATATTTATATCTATTATTTAGGTTCTAAAGTGACCTTCACATATTAAATTATAAAAAAATTTAGTACTGATTGGAATTAATAAATTTGGATACATCTCCTTATTATTTCATCAATACCAAAATGCCACAAGTAAGGATCATACCAAATGCATTTTCTTGATTCACTCATAGTCTTATAAATATTTTTATTATAAAAAAATTGAATAAGTTAATTAGTATCCAAATAATTCAAAAAATTATAAAACTATGGTCTCTCACTCTTTAAAATATGAAACTTATCACGAATAAAGGTTTCTTTAATGGGTTGATTTGGAGTTTATTACTTAAAATAGTATTTAATTTTATCAAATGTACCACCATAGGGTTTTAACTTCATTTACTATCCTTTATTTAAATATCAAAATCTAATAAAAATAAAACCCATATCAATAATTTTGGTATTGTATTATGTTTTAAAAAAAAAAAATCTAATTATAGAATTTTATGTGAAAATAATTAGTTTAGATCCTAACAAGAAACTTCTAAACTTTTAAAATGAACAAAATATATCCAAAATATCTTTCTCAGTCACTTTTTAGTTTACTTGATCTTGATATAAAATCATAGATACATAATATATCACTAGATACATCTTTTAGACTTTTAATTAAAAACTATCCCATGGAAAAAATCAAATGCATTGATCATAAATTTAATGGGTATTACCTATTTTTGTGGTTGAAATAGGATAAGGGATACTATATTTTATTTTAAATCCCTAAAGGATCTTTTATAGTTTTTATCAAAGATAAATTATAACTATTTTTAAGCAATATGGACAAAGGTAAACCTATATTGATAAAATATTTTATGAATATCCTATAAAATATAGTATTTCTAAGAAAAGGTATCACTTATATCACTATTTTTGGGTATGTCAGTAAAGAAATAACCTGAACCTTGTATTGGTCCACATGAATTTCATCTTTAAACACTACATAACCAAGAAAAATCCCTTTATCTACCATGAAATAACACTTTTCATAGTTGATAATTTTTTTATCAATGTAAGTTTCAAGAATAAGAGCTAATTTTTTTTAAACATCTTTCAAAATATAAACCATAAACTATAAAATCATCCATAAAAACTAATATAATTATTTTATAAAATTATAAAAAAAATCTCAACATACATATTTGAAAATTTCCTAGATAATTACACAAACCAAAGGGTATTCTTTTATAAGAAAAATTATCAAAAATACATGTTAAAGTTCTTTTCTATTGATTATTCAAGTGCTATTTGAATTTTAAATTAACCAAAAAATCCATAAAGAAAATAAAAGTGGGCCCATGCAACTAATATTTCAAGTACTTTATTAATAAATTGAAGAGAAAAATAGTCCTTCCTAGTATATAAATTTGGTTTTATATAATCAATGAACATTATCTATTTATTTATAATTATAATAGGGACATTCTCACCAAATTCATTCTTTAAAATTGTGAAGACACTATTTTTAAGATAAACTTGGATATGAATCACCCATTTACTATCATAAATGGAAAAAATGGTTCTAGTATCTAATAATATGATCACTTATGTTTTAAAAACTTCTAAAAGTATTGGGTTAAATATTCTTTGAAATTTCTTAATAGGATTGGAATTTTACTCCAATAGAATTACATGAAATAAAACTGAAGGAATAATTCCTTTTAAATCAACTGAAGTCAATAATTAATATTTTTGGATTTTTTTAAGAACTATCAAAAGTTTCTTCTCTTGGTATCTTTATATTTTTTTACAATAATGATAGTGAGTTGATCATTTTCACTTAATAATTGAAATTTAATATTTTTAGGTAATGGTTTCAGTTCTAGATCAAAGGGGTTATTTTCGTTTGTTAAATAAAGTTTATGAGACTAAAAAATATAAATTTCAACTTCTAATTAATTTCTATAATGATAATATTTTAGATTCAACCCAGGGGAAACAATATATTCATGAGTCTGATTATATGAAATATTTTCAATAAGAATTATATATTTAAAATAATATGAAATATCTAATTTTAAACAATTATTTTGGTATTTTTACAATATTTAAAACCTTTTTCACATGAAAAATTATCATTATTTTCAAGAAAACAAAAATTAGGTTGATCATTTTTCAAAGTTTTGGCATTTTCATTGAAAAGAAAATAAGAGTCAGAAATTCTAAAAAATTCACATGTAGTAGTTTCAACATGAAATATTTCATTTTTTATATATTTTTCACTCTTATATACCTTATTTTTAAAAGGAAAAAATATTTCTTTTTTAGGATTAGAAATTTATGCCTTATTACAAAAAGAATAATGAAATAAATAAATAGAAAACCAGTTAATAATTTTCAATTGAGGGTATGAATGATATTACATTGGGTGTTTAATATTCTAAAAAATATTAAAGTGAACTACTTCCCCTAGAAATTGAATTAAAAGTGTTATTTTGTAAACATTAATGATTTCCTTGGTAGTTTTTAAAAAGGGATTCCGAAAAATAAGAGATGTATGTTTTCTAAACCTATCATATTCCATATCCAAAACATAGAAATTAGAAGAAAAAATTATTCCTCTTACCTAAACCAAAACATCCTCTATAACACTAACAATCTTGGTTGTACTCAGGTTGGATAATTAAATGAAAATTCTAGTAGGATTTATCTCTATAATCTGTATTGATGAATAAACCGAATGGGACATAACATTTATAAAAGATTCTAAATCTATAATGACATCCTTGAATTAATTTTCCCATATGGTGTAAAAAATATTAAAATTTACTATGTCTTTTCATTTAATATATATATATCATGTAGAGTCATAGAGGAAACATTTCTCCCAAAGTTTACATTTTGTCCTTGAATTTATTTTTATGAGAACACATTTATTTAAAAATATGGATTATCTTAGAATATGTTTTAAAAAATCAAGTACATGGATGTTGAGTTGAAATTTTTAAAAGTTTCCAAAACTTCTTTATCGAAATCACTTTCAGCACCATTACTCACCAGTGGTTCACTCATAGGGTAAGGTAGTGGTAGTTTGGGCATCTCTTTATCATTTTGAGCACTATTTTGAGAAATATATGGTCCAATAATTTTCTTTAATATTTCTTGGTTCTCTCAGGTAAGGCCACATCTTTTGACATAGATTTTTGTTTTAAAAAAGATTATAAATTTCTAATAGGTTCAACAATAGTTTTTCCTTATTTAATAGGGTCTATATTAAGTGATAATGGTTTGAAAGGCTCTTTATAATATTCACGTTTAGTATCAATTTTGGACCTTTTAATTTGGGGGTTATTCAACTTATTTACACTTCTAAATTGTGTTTAACTCAAATTTTACTTTCCCTTGTCCTTGGGATTTACACGAGGTTGTGAAAGTAAACCTACATTAATCTAATTTCTTATGCTACCAATATTAGTGGATATATATCCCACTTGCATCGTAAAGTATTCATCATAATTTTTTGTTGTATCATAGTTTACTTAATTCTATTTTTATATTTTTTATGGGTTGTGTAGGTTAATTTTTTTTTTCATATTGAGCATTGGATTTCTCATTGAATTATCATGGTTGTGGATTGATTTATTAGCCTTGGATTTTTTTAGTTATTTAATCTATTTAAATATATCATGGGACTGATTATTCCATGCTTGGTTAAAATTTTGGTTGTATTGAAAACCTATTTGTTGGTTTGATTAAAATTTTCTTCATACAAAAATGACAATGAATTTTTTAGAAGGTTAATTCATTTGTGAACATTGATTACTAAAATGTTCATTAGAATTAAAAATTATACAATAAAATTACAATTAAAAACTTTTTCAGGTTTAGGTTGGGTTTTTGAAGTGTGGGATAAAATCATTAACCTAACCATAGTGGTAATATCATTGAGTTTACTTAAAATTATTCCATTTTTAAAAGTTGAAGAGGGACTTCTGGAGTAGATTTTATATGAAGAATACCACTTGTTCCAAATTATTAAGTATTTTGGAATATTTTTAAAACTAAATTCCTAATAGTATCTGGGGTTTTGTTAACTAAATATCATTATATAACAACATCTATCATACAAATATCAATATGTAAAATTCACTCATAATAATATTGAATCAAATATTGTTCACTGATTTGATGGTGTGGGAAAATAAAATAAAATATCCTAAATCTTTCTTGTTATTCATGTAAAGTATCACCTTTAGTTTACATAATAACATAAATTTATTTTTTAATTTAAATAGTTCTAAAATCATGGAAAATTTTGTCAATAAAAATATTTTTCAATTCATTTAAATTTCTAATAAAAGTTAAACAAGAATAGAAAAACCATTCTTTTTAAATTCCTTCTAAAGAAAAAGAAAAATTCCTAAGTTTTATTTTATCTCTATATATTATTTGTGTTTTCATATTGAAAAAAATTTAAGTAAATTATTAAAGGTTATTATGTTTATAATCACCTGTAATTATATTGAATTTTGGAAGTTGTGAGTGAAACTAGAATTTATTTCAAATCTATTAGGGGAATTAGGGTATTCTACATGATTTTTTTGGATATCTTCATAAGTTGAATACAATTATTTTAAAATTTTATTGTCAGTGATTATAATATTAGTTTAAAACTGTTTATTCTAAGTGTGTTTGTGGAATTAATTGAATGTTTATATTGATCTATAAGATTTTCCTCACTCATATGGTCCAAAAAATAGGTTTAAGTTTCAATAAACCTAACAAGTTTAACTCTAGAATGGTATGTTCAATAAATTTTATTATCTAAATAAAATAAATCAGGGTTTGAAATTAGGGACTAACATAAATGAAATAAAATATCTTAGTGAACCTCTATGATAATGACTCCATTTGAAATAAGGGATTTTTCCTGGGTCACTCTTCAAATTTTTTCTCCCTTAAAGAATGAAGTATAATGGTTCCTAGGGTTTTATCTCTAGGAGGTTGTAGGATAAGTTCAAAACTATTAATTTTTTTCCAAAATTAAATAAATGTAGGAATTTTATGGTTTTAATGAAAAATTAAAGAAGGAAACTGAAAAAAGAATTAATTAAAAAGTAACAAAAGAGAGTATTTTTGATAGAAAAGGGAAATTAGATTAAAAAGATGCATAAAATCAAATTTTAACTATATCAGTAGTGTAAAAGTTTCAAGCCTTCCTACAATGACTTATTCCTTGTAGAAATATATTACTTTATTTAATTTCTCAATGTTCACACAAATACCTTCAAGAAATCACTTAATTCTTATTGAATATCATACCAAGTCCTCAGTATTATTGTTGTTCATCACATAGAAATTATTTAACTACTCAAAGACCACCAAGTAGCTAAACCTTATTAAAATTTATATACTTATAGAAAATACCTCAACTATGAAATTTAAAAAGCGAAACTAGTTATTTTATTTCATATATCGGAAAACTATTCAAAAACAAGTTAGAATAAAGTATATTCAATATGGAAGGCAACTATTTTAATTCAATAAAACAATTTCTAGAGATAAAATTAAAAAATATTACAATAAAGTTTAAATACACAAAATAAAATATCCCTTTTGTCTCTACTACCCATATTTTATTGGGATTTTATCGCAACAAGGATAGATTATATCTCTATTATTATTCTTTTGTACTCCCCACCCGACTACCCAAACTATAGTAGTATAGTGTGTGTAACATTACCATGTAAATATTCCTATACTATACCCCATTTATTTCTCCTAATTATGGAATACCTATACATCCTTTATATTGGGGAAACTATTTTAAAATTTATTATACGTCTTAATTATCTCTTGGGTAATATTCACACATATGACAATTTCTATGATCAACTTTCAGGTGGTAGTATTAGTGATTCATTATTATGTACATGAGATGCGGGTGGAAATGTATAAACATTAATTCATGAGGGAAAAAAGATTTTAATTCTCTTTAAATTTTCACTCAACCTTATAATTTTCATATCCTTCTTAAAATGAAATCCAAGGGTTGATATGTTGTTTGGATTAAATACTTTTGGCATAAATCTTCTTCCCTAATTGTTATAGAAATTTCTTAAAGTGTAAAATCATATATGAGTATTCATTTCATAATAAATTAAAATTTTTATACTATAAACATCATATTAAATCAAAGAAAATGTATTAGGATAATTGAATGCCATATAAGGTGGAATTTTCATAAAGGCTAATGTCTTACAGAACTTAAACATCATACAAATTGGTAGTGAAAGTCACATATAGATAAAAGTCATTTGGGGTAGAAAAAGGTTTTACATAACAAAAAAAATTCATATGGGAAAATTCTTATGGGATTGGATTTTGAAGTCATATGAACCAGAAAAGACTTTTGAGAACTAACAAAAGACATACAAAATCATATAATTCATAAAAAAATCAATGAAAGTCATATAAAATGAAACAATATATGATATTTATCAAAAGTTTTATGAAATCCATGGAAAATTCATATCAAACCAGACTTATCTAAAATTATACCAGTTTCAAATTAATTTTTTTACTAGAATAAAAAATGAAAACATGGCTTATTATATAATTTTAAAAAATGCATAAAAACACTTAAAAACATTGAATTAATCCATTTCACAATAAATCCAACAAATAACCAAAAATTCAAGTCCTTTTAAAATTCCTTTTAAAATATCAAAATGGTTGGGATTAAATCATTAAAATTCAAAGAAAAATTGATGAAAATATCAGCTCTATAATGAGTGTATTACAAATATAAAAGGCATTTTCTTGATTTCATATTATCATTGAGTGATCAAGGAGCTGAAAAATTAAGAGTGTCATATATAAATACTAACTAATTCCTATCATCATTACCACATTAAATACATTTTCAATATTATATATAACAAGTTCAAGGATATGGATATGAAAAAGGAAGTCACTAAGTTTCTTAGGGATACGTCGTTGTAAAATATTTACATTTTAATACACATAGAATTTAAATATTACTTATCAAATTCTAATTATTTGTAACGTATGAAACATAATAGTAGAAGATATTAAATGACCAAATCACATCATATATAACTATTGAATCATTTTAGAGGAATATTCAATATATTTCACAATAATACATACCCGAGTACCATAAAGGTTTAGTGTCTTTAGAGGCTAGATACATAATATTATTATTTCATGAATGATATTAAATATCTCCAAAAAATATATTCCTATATAGAACTCTTCTTATATATACCCTACTTAAAACCTTTCTTCAAAACCTGGGGAAAGGAAACTTAGGAAAAGGTGAGATCAGATGCTCATTAAGGGTAAAAAAGAGAGATATCAATCATTAGAGGATAAGTTGATCATAAGGGTAGGATGATTTATTCAAGTTCATGTTCTCAACATGAAATATTCCTAAAAAACCCTATATCATAAGATTTGAAATCAATTCATATATAGATGCATGATCAATAAGGGTATCAAAATAGTAATCATCTTATAATATTTAAAATATAGGCATGTGGAATCATAAGCATAAGAAATCATAATATTGTGAACATAGTTAAATTAAATAATTTACATTTATAATCTTTTGATCATATATATAAAGTGAGTATATTCACACATCAAAATGTGAACAAATTTATTTATAATCATGTCCACACATTTTATTATGATCATACCTAGAAATAAATCACACTTAAACATAAATATGTGAATAATACTATTCTCAATAACATCCTTGATTGTCATCATCATCTCATGAGATATCAGTATCACTTTACCCAAGGCATTTGAGGGATATAATAGACCCAACCATCACATAATTACAATTCATTCATATAAATGTCACAATATTGTAAAACATTCTTCATATCATCATAGCGTTACCCATGTAAAATAAATTGATTTCATAAAAATTTCATACTCATAATCATAAACCATATATAGAATTAATAAGTATGGTATCATTAACCTTGGTTTAGAATAACTAACATAAAATAATGTTATCATAGATGAAAAATTTCTTTAAAAGATCTCTAGAACAATTCTTAAGGAAAATACACCTTTCAGTTTGAAATCTATTATTTGAAATATAGAAATTTAAAAAATATTAAGGAACATTTTTTATTGGAAAATAAACTTGATAAATTATAAAGTAATATTAAAATCATTTAGTGGTAATGATTTAGGGAAATTCCATGCATACTATATAAGTTAAAAGAAAGCATTCCTTCCATACTTTTATAAAAGTCAAAAAGCACCTCATTCAAAAAATGATACGAGAATTCATTTGAAACATTTATATAGAAATTAAAACATGGGTAAAATTTAATTTAAGTAATAATTGGATAATATTTAATCAATTTTTAAAACATTTTATATAAAACATGGACATGTATGAAAAAGGGTTTCGACTGAAGATAGAAATAAAGTCGGGTTTCCTTAAATAAATTATTTTGGTATATTTAGTATTTAAAGAGATGAAAATTAAATTAAAACATGTAATATTCATAAATAAATAGAGTATAATAAAATTCATGAGTTTATTTAGATTTATATCATGAAATTTCATCACTATAAACTTAATCATTAATAATCCTGATAAATAATGAGATTGTAACATAAAACCCTTACCCAAGTCTCATCTTTCTTTGCAAAAATTAAATATCTTGTATAATAAATATATATTTATTATAAATGTATCCAAAAACCATAATAATATATATCATAGAAAATATGATTTTATTATAACATCTTATCACCACTTTATTAATAATTCTTTAAAAAATAACTATTATGGGTCATAACTACATTATTTTTTCATGCATGTTTTGGTTCTACAGTATCAATATTTTTTTTACTTTGATCATGGTTACATAATAGAAATATTGTTAAACATGATATTAATATAATATAAATTAAATATATATATATATTTATATTCATCCTTAAAATCTATAAATAGAAAAATTAATCACACCATTTAAGAAGATGGTAGCCTGTATGTATGCATGAACATTATTTCCATTTTTTAATAGATGGAAATAAAGAAATTTAAATAATAATTCTCCATTATATAATGATTATTATATAATATAAATAATATATATTCATCAAATCCATTCTTATTACCATCTATGTAATTCATAAATGAAAAAAAAATCACATCGCTTCATGGAGGTGGTGGTCCATAAGAATGCATGAGAAACCTTATCATTTTCCAATAGATTGGAAGGTAAGTAGATAGATATGATATTATAATTATAGAATCATAATTATCATATATAAACATTAGACCCATTATAATTACCATAAATGGAATATGGTGATGGAAAATGAATTATATCACTACGTGTATATGGTAAGCCGTATGTATGCACAAATGATATTTTTAATTCCCATTTGATTAAAAATAGGGAAAATAAAGGTGGTTTCATAATAATAATAATATTTCAGTATATATAGTATACTAAATTTATTATTTTATAAAGTATATCATGTATTTATAGGATGTATAAGAAGAAAAAAATTGAAAGAGGTCAGGTAAGATAGTTACCTCTTCTTCGGTAGGCCTCCTTTTGATCCCTTCTTAAAGAGAGTTGGAAGGGTATTAAAAAAAATAGAACCAATAAATCATGGATAGGGAAGTTTATAAGATACTTGGGTAGGTTTTGGTCAATATAAAATGCTAAAAGTTGTGTAAATAAGATAAATGATGAGTTCCCTTTTATAACTGAGGGGATGGACAGTCATGTAATTTCTTAAAATAATAAGACACAATAAATTAATTCTCTAGAAAAATTATTCCAAATAGATATATATTCAAATATAATGTATGAATTGGTTAAAATACTATAAAAAATTAAAATTTTTATAGGTTCATGTAGTGTTTTAAACCTTATTTTTTTATTAATACCTTGGTTAACCAATTTTAACCTTAACCATGGTAACAACTTTTCAATATTAAAGAGTTATAATTTTAAATATAAGGTGAAAGTTGACTCATAAATTTACAAGGTATAACATTTTATACCTTATATTATCCATATTTTTCTATTTTAATATTTTTATGAATTTTAAATAATTTAATAAAATATTATTTTAATAAAATATCATTAATGTCATTTTTGGAACCATTCATTTAATTTTAATTTAAAGACAATAAGAAAAATATTTAATTTTAATATAATATTTTCACAAATGCATAATATGCCATATAAATATGAAAAATTCATGGAACTCAATAATTCATCCAAATTTTATTACTTTTTATATTTTTAAAATCATTTATTTTAATTTTCTATTAATTGAATAAATACTTTGTTAACATTGCGTAATCATATAAGGTAAATATTTTGTCACAAAAAATTAAAAATAAATTAAAATGATATTTTTTTCATCTTTAAAATGAATATTTAAAATTGAACTTATCCTATATTTATCCTTGTAAGAAAAATTTAGAGTTATTAAAGTCAAGAGAGTGACATTTTGTATTTATCCTTTTATTAAAATAATATAAGGGTCATAATCAAAGAAATATGGAACCAAGTGACCATATATTCAATGATTTGATGAAAATAGATGAAATCCACTAATTCAATAGGATGAATGAAAGTGTTAGAGAAATTTTAAAGCCTTATCCCAAATTTCTAACTCTATTTTACCTGTTATACCCTTAATGGGGTGGAAAAAAATTTACTTTGGTTACTATTCATATTGAATGAAAATAAAAGGCCCATTTGCCAAATCTTATCCCATTGATTCCAAATATAAAATATATTTTTCATGATTTAATTTATATAAATGACATAATTAATTTTTAAAATAACTGCACAAAAAATTATGAAAAACATTTCATTTTTTATAAAAATACATTTTAAGTATAAAAGTGGATATATATTGTTATCTCTTGAATAGAAAAACATTTTATGAATGTTAAAAAGTTATATAGAATATATAATATAAAATTTTTATTAATATAATTCATCAATTGTGATTAATTTAATTTATTAAGATAAAAAAAATTATGCCCATAATTGTTTTTCGAAAAACATCTATTTTACTTTAAAATGATTTTTATTTTAATTTATAATTAATTAGTAACAAATTAATTAATTTTATACACACATATACCATATATTTTTCATAATTTAGTTATTCTTATTCATACCCTTCAATTCAACGGCTATGTGATAACTATCCCATTAAAAAAAATATTCTAATTGTATATAATGGTTCGTTTAAACTCAATGTTGCATATAATGAAAGATCTCAAAAAAATAAAATCTATTTATAGAGAAATGTATCATAAAATTTTGGAGTGTTATAATATATAAAAGTGTATGGAATATATCCATATATAAAAACAATAATTCTTTGAATATATGATTTAAATTTTATAATTCGAGTGACACTAATAGAAAAATCACTTATAGCCATGGTTGGGCTTGTCCATGGATATATTCCTCCTATATCCATGGTTAATAAATTACCATGGTAATAATATACCTATATCCATGGGTAGGAATATATATAGCTACAAGTAATAACTATAGATATAGACACCTATAGACATGGGCAATGACTATGGATGTAACCAACCTATAGCCATGAGCATGAAAGGATATTACCATGAGCATTTCTCATGGCTATAACTTGTATATGAGGGTAATTTTTTTACATGGGAATAACATGATTTTTCCCACTAAATCTATGAAAAAAACACTTAGATCCATGGGCATAGTAAGATCATGGCTACTAGGCTAACATGTCAACACCTATATCCACTGACATAGAGGTCTATGTATATAGGTCACACCAAATAGATCTATTTTTATGGCCCACATAACCTGTGGCTATACCTTATCACCAAGGAAGGCGATTCCCATAGGTGCCACATGGTCCATTGTAATAAGAGGTCTATATCCACGAGTCATGTGGCCTATAACTTCTCGTTAATGATTTTAAATATATATTAATATTAAATATTTAATAATAAAAATATTAAATATTTCAAATATATATATATATATATATAATGATTTTAACACAAATATATTATTAAAATTTTTGTTGTTATAGTGGTATAGGTGTAGTAACCTATCAAAGTGGTTGGTGGATCCAATACCATTGTGACTTTCTTTAAATCTTATTTCCACATGAATTTTTCATGTGGCAATAGGTTGATCTACATGGATAGACCTATAGTTATAGGGACCACCTATGAAAATAGCCTTGTCCATGTGGACCAGGATCACTTCATAGACCAGATTCCACATAGAATCACCCTACTGATATGGACACTGACCATGTCTACAGTTAAGGGTTCCCTTGGCTATTGATTTTTGGCTATAACCAAGCCAATATAAGCCATGGGATCAATACCCATGTATATATCCCAATTTTCTACTCATATGTTCATAAGAACATGATGTAAAAAGGATATATAGATACATGATAATGGATATTATGTAATTAATTAATAAAGTCTTCATGGGAGTTTGTAAATTTCCTATTACTAGAACAATGTTAGAAACTTTATACTACTATTACTTTGGGGAAAATTAGTCAAGATGATGAGGGAATATAGAACGAGTTGGGATTTGGGAAACAATTTTAGCAGGACCTAGAAAAAATATAAATAGAGCTACCTCAATTCATATTTGAATATTTAACTATGTAGGAAGTATATTTAAAGAAATTGAGTGTCAGAATCCCCTTAAATGTAATTGTGGTCATGTGCTCTTGGATTTACTAGAATAATGTTACCATGATTATAGAAACTTCTAAGAACTAATGTATTTGAGTGCACGTGTCATCATGACATGATCATATGTTCACTTATCTTGGGATAAATTCATTAATCTATTTTATCACCTTTAAAATATTAATAATTATTTCAATTTTCCATGTATGGTTATTGAGGAGTATTAGAACATTACTATGTTCATCAATACACCCACGAATTTTTCAAATGAAAATAGTTTGTAACAATAAGTTATGTCAAAGTCTAGCCATAATTAGAGTGATATGGATTGTCCTTATAAATGAGGATTGATATTGATATAAACTATATGTAGTATTGATAGTTAGAATCAAAAGCATTGTCCCACAATATTAGGATAAACACTAAACACTCCACATGTTTGATGAATTATTATAATTTTTCATTATGTAATTGTATTTTAATGGATGTGTTTTCATACATTTTTGTATGTTGTTATTATATTTTTTCCATTTTATATTCATAAGATATAAATTCATCAACTATAAAAATATTTAAACCTTACTCATGAATTTTTAAAGCATTAAAATTTTAAGCTATTAGAATCTGTAACTACTACATTTTTAAATCTAATACATAACAAAATAAAAATTTACTGCCAAACTATTATAAATTGTATAAAATTATAAACCATTATAAACCATATAAAATTAATGAATCAAATATTAAAATAATCTAACTCCCATTAACCATTAGGTGTTTTATGTATATTTATATAAACCTCATACATAGGCATTTAGGATTTTACTTGAAGGGATCCAAACATAACATACATTGATCTTACAACATTTTACATTATTAAACATTAAATATTACAAATAAAAAACAATATAACAACCCAAAGGTTTGGTGTATTGAGTGATTAGATACATAACCATCTTATTACACAATAACACTTCAATCTATCCTATAAGATTCTCTATACATAATTTCTTCCAAGATATATTCATACATATAAGCACCAGGGGAAATGGTAAACTTAAGAAAGGAGTGTGCTCAAATTCCTCGTAAGGGAAAAATAATATCAATGAGTTAGGGAGAATATATCAATAGATTGTAATCATGAGAGAAAACATGAACATGGGGAAAATATCTGATTAATGGGATAAAATCCTGGGATCATAGAAAGTGATCATTAATCATGATAACATGGTTATAGATCATAATATAGAAATATAGAACCATAAAGGGATCATTATGAGTGCTTGAAATTTAACATGGAATGTGAAAATGAAATTTTAAGATGATAATCATGATATATGGACATATAACATAGGAATATTGAACAAACACACTAGTATACAATCTATTTAAAATGACACCTTTATAATGTCATTTATAAATAACCAATGTTATAAATGGTTTTTTACATTAGTTATTTTATAAACAACATAAAAAAATATTTTTCAATGTTATTAATTTAATAAATTACATTCAAAACTTGTTTTAAACATTGGTTATTTAATAACCGACGCTGAAAATCCTTTAAAAATTGAAATTCCTTGCCTAATTTTTAATTGTTTTCTGCCGCTCGACCCTACCAACACTCTCTCTCTCTATTCCCCAAATTAAAACCTAAATCTATTCATCATAAACCCACCTCACTACCACCCTCATTCACCTTCAGTTATCCTTTTCCCTTAAATATTCTCAACTACTTTTGGTTTTCCTTTGGCACCCACAGCCGTTGTCCTCCGTACTTGATTTTCTCCACCGATGTTGAAGTATAGCACTTTTTTCTTATATTTTTGAATTTTAAGCCATGAATCAAGTGAATATATTAATTTTTTCAAAATTTATTAAAAATTTATTATATTTATTTATTCTTATGTATTTAAGATTTTATTTTTGAGTATAATATTTTTTTTCCAAGTATCTTGAATGCGTCGATTAATTATTGTATAATTTTTGACCATATAGGTTTAATAAATAAAAACCCATTTATTAAAAAAAAGTATTATGAATTATCTCTATAAGTTTCATTGTATTTTTTCATTTTTATTTATACAATTATTTTTAGGAAATTTTTTTCTTGATAATTTAATTAAAAATAAAATATATTTTTTATTTTCAAAATATCAATTAATGTTTTGTGCTTATTGTTGGAGAGAATTTTCTTACTAATATTTTGATAAATATAAGTGTTATTTTTATAATTAAAATATAATGTATGTGAAAATTATTTATATGATAATTTATTTGTTTGGTTATACTTCCCAAATTTATTTTTTTAAGAATAAAGCATTTTGTTATTATTTTTTTTTCTATTTTATTTAATAAATAATATTTAATGTAGTATATATGTTTTCTGTGGATTGAAGATTAAATTATTTTATTAATTAGTAATAAGTTTGTTTTTTTTAAATTTTATTAAATTATAATAAATTTTATTTAATATTTATTTATTTATAAAAAAGGACATATGTTTTTTATAATATAAAGAAGAATTTACCTAATATTTCATGATTAAATATATATTTTTGGGTTTTATAAAACAACATTATTTTTATTTAACTTATTTTTTCATTTTTATTTTTTTTGTTTTTTTTAAAATGATAGATATTTTTTTACGAAATTTCATACCAAATTGAGAAAACCTATTTAATAGTTTGAACATGTTTTTATATTTTCAAATTAACCACCAATAATATTACAAAACATTCATGTTATGCATAATATATATAGAAGAGTATCAGAACAAATCTTTATTAGTAGAATATTTTCTAAGGATCTAAATAGAACATATATTTTAACCTAAAAATATTTACATATGCATAAAATATGTTATGGATAGATTATAGTGAGAAAATAACATATAACTATTGTTTTATTTTTCAAAAAAAATATAAATTTATTTTTCATATTAGTTTTTGTAATTGTTTGTATCATTGTTGTTATTATGTTTTTTGATAAATTATTATTTTGTATTTTTTATTTATAAAAATAAATTTTAATTTAAAATTTCAAAATAAATGAACTTATATTAAATACATAAAAGTTGTTATAGGAGATAATGAATCATATTTGGATTACTACACAATGAATAAGTGATGAATATAAGGAAGGGGTGGATAATTTTTTGGAATTTTCCAAATGAAGCATGTCAAACAATAAATTATTTTTCTATCCATGGATGAATTTTTTAAATATGATAAAATAATAAATCACATAAATTAATGATATTTTAAATTTTAAAGGTTTTAATCCAAGTTATAGTCCTTTGATATAGTATGGTAAAATTGGGCATCACATATAGGTTTTACTTGATAAAATATAAAATTTAGAAACCACAAGAATTACATGACATGTGGAATAAATTAATCTCACAAAAATACCTAAATCTTGCTTATAGAAACAACCCAAATTTGATGACAGAAGTAAAAAACCACTTGAAAATGACCTCTACTAACCTAAGCAAAAAAATCCCCATGATTATACCCAAACAGAAATCAAAATTTGACCTGAAATTCATTAGGGTTAATGGGAGAAAATAAAATTGAGGGGGAATTGAATAATGGATAGGAGGAGATGAGAATGAAGGAATTAGAAGTAATTAAGAAGAAAATGAAGCACATAGGGGATCTAATTTGGTTTATCCATAAGATAGGGGGGATAAAATAGGTCTAAGCCCCCTTAAAATCATATGTGTATAGAACTAAAAAACTATAAAATTAAAAACTAGGCATAACATGTCATGACATGACATACATCCCCTTGAAGATAGGAAGAGTTATGGGTTCACTGTTTGGGGCTGCATCGTAGTGTGATCTCCTCCATTATAGAGAGATAAACCCAAAGAGAACAAACCCTCATAGTGTGACACTTAGTCTTGATATATTGTACATGGTGTGACACACACCCTTTTCATTGTGGGACTTCTCATACATGGTTGACTAAAGTTTGAAGCTCATGTCATGACATGTGACCCCCAATCACGTCATGACCTTACACTTTCACAAAATTCAAAAACACCTATTGCAACGTGACCCTTCTATTATCCAAAACCTCATAGTGGGAAAAATTCAAAAAACACATCCAAATATCAAAAAACACAAAAAAATTCAATATAACCCTCAATTATATATAATTTAATATAATAGGTATATTTGGTTGTTATAGGCCTCTCCTTATTTTCTCCATCATAGGATATGTTGTCATTCTCTTCTTTTTCTTCTTCTAATGACTAAAAACTATTTTCAGAGGAATAAATTTTTTTATATCATTTCCATTAAATTTTTTCATAGGAGTAATTTTAAATCCTTAATTCCACAAATTTCATAGCCTTGTGACCAAAGTTAGAGCAATGCTAACAATATACATAAAAATCATTTATTCGATGTGATATAGGATATGTTATCATCCTAATTTGTTGAATAATGAGTGATTATCTTCTCAAGTAACATTATAGATACTGGTAATAATTCATTTTTTTTATATAATAGACACACAATTATAAATTTATCAAGGGAAATATCTTCATAATATCTTTCCATATATTTCTAGCCTCAAACCATATTTTTTATTTTTGATGTGTTTTTGAGGTTTGAGTGTTATAAACAATATACATTTTTTTACTTTGTATATAAAAAATATTCCACAAATTTTTGATGTCTTAGTATCAAATCCAACTCCATTTTTACCCATGTAATTGTGTCATTGGTCATTCAACACCTTCTCAACACCTCATGATCCTTATCTGGACATTTCTAATAAATCACCATTTGAGAAATTTCCATATCAAAACTTTTTATTTGGATCAATTGTTTTTATTTTAGATTCATGTTTTTTACTTATATTAACCACCTCTACTTTAGGTAATTCCACAAATTTTTGTCTCTATTTGATCTAAGAATTATGATCATAAACCAAATTAGTTTTTTATTTTATTTTTAAATTAAAATATATAACTTCTATGAATATAGTTCGAGCGGTTCCTTGTTTTCTACTAACTTCTCTATTTAAGTGATTTTGGTTTCAAAAATTTAAATATATTCATATGAATCATTCAAGAAACCAATTATTTTCTTATTATTTTTTACTTGAGTATCTAACTGCTCAAGTGCTCCTTCAAGTTAAACTTTCAGGTCAACAACCCCTTTACATTGATCTTTGTTTTCAAATTCAAATTTTACTTTATCAATAATTTTTGTCATTAAATATTACATATCTGAAATACATTTAGCTTCATCATATTCGAAACAAGTCTCTTATTCATCTTACTTTTTACTAATCAATCTTTTCCATTGAATTATTTTCCTAGATATATTTATAGGTTTAATGTTTCTTTTCAAGGTAAATTTTATCCTATATTTTGGCATGAATTCATCTAAAAATATCTCATTAGAATTCCCTAAAAATATCCTTGATATATACACAAATTTTAAAAAATTAATGTATGCCAACAATAGCTCAACTTTATACATTCTTTTATATCTCTTAAAATTTCTTGATACAAGTAACATTAATTCATCACTAGAATCTTATTTTTAGTTTCCAATATCATGTATATAAAGAATCTATATGGAATTAAATATGATCCCATTTATGGAAGAATTTATATTCTCTCTTTCTTTACCTATATTTCATATTCCACAATCTTTCTGTAAAGATCTTAAATTAATAAATTGGTAAGATTTATTTCTTCAAGAGTTTTAAAATTCAAAATGTATAATCGTGGTAATCTTCTGAGAATTTTCTTCATAATTAAACACCCTTAATTTCATTACCAACTCTACATATAGCTCAAAGAACCTCAATGAGATAGTTAAATATACTATCAATAGTTTCATTTGGGTTCATAATCAAATCATTGAATTTTTTGTGTGTTATCTATAACACTACCTCCTTCACTTTACTATCTACTTTATAGATGTTCAAAAGTTTATCAATTTTTTTAAATTATTTAGGACTTATTAGTTTCATATAAATATAATTTAATAATTCTATAGATATAGAGTTATTTTACTTTGTATCAAAATTGAGTAATATACTATTAGATTCAGTCATTGACAATTTTATAAGATCCTCGGCTTGTATTATGTGAATTGAAAAAGAATAGACATAAATTCTATGAAACCATAAGTGTGATCTCATTTATTTATTTAAAATAATATAAATACATACATAAAACAAAGGAACCCCTTTTTCCTTGATTGCATTATCTATGGTAAAAAATGCATTGATAAAGTCACCAGCTTGAACCTTGTTTCTTTGATATTACATGTTTCAAAAACATGATTAAATACTCTCTAAGATAAGTGTGAATTGGGGTGTAAATTTTTTCTCATATTTGATTGGATATTATTCTCATGTTAGAAAAAACCCATTTAAACCTATTAATATCAATCATACAAAATATTCAAATTTATAAAATAAATATAGTGACACATATATTTTACATGGTTCACTACTAAGGGATACTATAAAGAGTATACACTGACATCATATTGATGTACCAAGGGATATCAATACTCAATATAGATGAATACAATGTTAAAAAAATATGCACTATCGATCCAAGAGTCACTCCCTCTTTCTACCTATCCACTCACTATTTCAAAAGAGAGTTACTAAAGTACATACAACCCAATTATTTCTCACAAGAAACATTCACAAGATCTAAACACAAAACCATCAAGGGAATTATCATTGTGTGATTCTATTATTCTCTAAAACTCTAATTCTTCAATGTATTTTTTCATAGAAGAAACTCTCTCAATTTTATAGGTATGTCAACAATATTATAGTTCATCTCAATTTAGGTTATTAAATGAAAAATGATAACAACATAAATATAAATTATTCCTATGAATATATATATATATATATATATATATATATTTTGAAACTTTAAAAACTGCTATCATTTATTTTCCACATTTTCTCTAATAAATGATCCACCGAATATATTTTATTTTTAGATTCTCACAACTTTCCAAAAATATATAAAAATTATCCTATATTTGTAAAAACCTAGGTAATGTAAAGATAAATCATTTTCAAATCTTATTAAAATTAATTAATTTTATTTTATAATGTTATATCCATTATAAGTATATTAGCAAATTTTTTAGTCAAAAGGAAAATTCTCCATTTCAAAAAAATTGGGCTTTCATGCATTATATAGATTTATTTAAAAGTTAGATATAAAAATTATAGAATTTTAATTTTAAAAATTAACTTCATTTTTTAATTATTTTTTCAAAATTATCTTAGGATGAATTTTTATGAATGTTCTATTTTTATTTTTATTTTTTAAAGAATAGTGCAAAATATTGATTTTTATTGAAAACTATATTTTTATTTTCAAATATTTCTAAATAAAATTTCTATTTTATATTATTTTTAAAGTATAATTAGTTAATTTTGATTTAAAATAATCCAATAAATTTTATTTTAATGAATATTATATTTTAATTAGTTATAAAAATATTTTTATACTTAAAAATGTATTTTTTTCTTCTGAAAAGCCATTTTGCATCATGTTTTAGGGGTTTAATTTTAAATTAAATTATTAAAATCTTATAAATTTAATCAAGAAAAATGGATTCCATATTGGGAATAATTATGTAATTTTTTTAAATATTTTCCATTTATTTTCGGTCAATATGAACAGTAACTATTGTAAATTTTTATTATATTGGTAAAGGTAAAATGGATTAATTAGGGTTAAAAATAATGTGAAAAAGAATAAAATTAATTAAAAATATTTCCTTAATTTCATTTTATTACTATAGCTAATCTATAATTATCCTAAATTTGAAAAGTTTTCCTTTTTCCCCCATTTATCCTTGATTTTTGACCATTATTTTATATTAAGTAAAGAAAAAATACAAATTGTAACTCTCTTGATTTTAGATTTATCTTATATGTTAGCATAAGTATAAAAACAATTATGAATGAATATTAAATTTTATTTTGATAATAATAAATTTATTCTTATTATAGTAATTTATTTATCATTTTTAGTGATTACATAAATACCTTAAATTCTTACGCAACACCGACATAGTTCTTGTGCAAGCAGTAGAAAAATAAAATAAATGATTTTAAAAACTCTAAAGGTAATACAATATGAGTGATTTGAAGTTTCCAATTTTTTTAGATAAATATAACATATTATATATTTTTCAATGTTTTATATTCTAATTCCATTATTTTATTGATTACTTTAAAGTCAAAGTAAATTAATAGTTCAAAAAAAGAAGTTAATGATATTTTATAATAAAAAATAATTTATTAAATACTTTAATGTTCATAAAAATTATATCTTCATCAAATTGAATTATATATGGATTAAAATAACAAATTTTTTCCATTTATGGGTTATTTTTTCTTTTATAGTAACTCTATTAATCCCGAAATAGTAATAAACATTGATATCACTTTAATTATCAAAAGGGTTAATGAGGAATTAAAACAAAGAGATAAGTGTAAAAGAATAATCTAAACATGTAAAAATTTTATTAGATGATATTATTCCACCAAAAATCATCCTATTTTCTAATTATGATAATCTGGATCCACTTTATCATGAAAATTAATTTATATTAATTTAATACTTTAAGAAATTCCAAAAATGATCCTCCCCTCTTTTATAAAAGGGAATCTCCTCTCCTCTCCTCCTCACACAATTTGAGCACTGTATCTCAGCCAATACCTAACCAAATAAGTTCCTATAATACTTATTCATGTTCTAGTGGTATTATTTTGGGTATAATTCCATCCTTACGATGATTAAGGTATAAAATTAAAGTGGTTTTCTGAAGAAGAGGTATAACTTTTAAGCGAATGTTTTATTTTTATTCATCTTCTACCTGCTTCCAATATTTTTAAAAAAAGTTAAAATAAAAATAGTAGTATATTAGATTCAATGAGATGTTTTTATTTTAATGGAATAACCTATATCCATATACCTCTACCCTCAAATGAGAAAATGAATACATCATTAGTGTGTACGACATACCAACACCTCGTGAATTGATGTAATTGATTTTCCACCACAACCTTTAATAAATATATATAACAATGGATTTAATGTATATATATGATATTACTGAAATATTTATCATTATATAAAAATAATATATCATATAATTTTTTACCATTCCATCCATTGAAGAATGATAAAATCATTTGTGCATACAAGTGGATTACCACCTCCACGAAGCGATGTGATTAGTTTTTCTGGGCGACATCACATGGATTCTATATATATAAGTGTATATAAATAATTAATTTTATATTTATGATATAATAATAATTTTTTTGAGTTAAAATAATACATACCTTCTTTCTATAATGTTTGTTGAAAAAATGGAAACATTATTCATGTGTATGTACGACATATCGTTTCCATGATTGTAAAATAGTTCATTTTTCATTACCATATTTCATGAGTGGTTTTAAAATTAAAATAAATGTATAAAAATTATAATTATTCATGGTTTTTTATTTTTTATATGATATAATAATGAATTATTTGACCATAGTTAACCTACAAATGTCATTTGAGACATATGATCCGAATATCATCAAAATATATTATGTAATCTTAATTGATTAACTAATAAAATATAAAATGGTAATAAATATAATAAAATGAATATTAAAATTGATAAATATTATTATGAAATTAAATAATTAACATAATTTTATTATCAAAAAACATAATGAATGTTTGTGAAGATTCGAACTCAAGGTAAGAGACACTTTACCGTAAAAACTTCATTTTAATGTTTTTAAAGATTTATTTTCTAAATAATTTTATTCTATGTACATATTATTAAAATAATTATATGGATGTATTTATATGGGAATAAAAGAATTATAAATTAATTTTTTTCTCTCATTTTAAATTTTTTAAAAGTTAATAAAATTGACTCTTTTTATATATTTTATATGGAACCTTTTGACTTTATTTACAAAAGGTAAAAGGAATGTTCTATTTTAATGTATATAGTGTCTACAGATTTTCCCATTTCTACAATCATTATTTTATGTTTATATTAGTTTAAAATCTTATATGTTTTCTTCAAAGAAAATTCCTCCTTCCGTTTACTCTATTTTTTTAGAAAATCGTGTTTTAAATAAAAGGTATATATTAATATCTTACTTATGGGTTCAGAAGTATATTTTTTATGAGTTTGATAATGGAAATTCAAGATTTTATGTGTTTTGTGTATGTTATGGCCCATGTAAATTGTTTATGATGATGGGTGAGACCTATATAACTCATGATGATGGGTGAACCCAATATAGATCATGATGATGTGTGGGCCTAATATAAATCTCTAATGCATTGGGTAATGATTATGTTCACTATATAATTATGTTAGAAGCTGATCTTATTAGTTATTACACTTATAAGGGTTCTATAAAGATGATTTCCTATGGCACTTACATGACATTTCAATTATTTTTATGATGTTTTCATGGAAATAATTATATTTTAAAAGGTAATCTAATGATTATTTTTTAAAGGATTATACTCTTTTAGGGTAAACATGTATGTTTTTAAGAAAATTTTATTCATAGATTATCACATTTTATAAGAAAATCTCTTGATTATGATTTTTTACTTTTTTTTCTTATAAAGTGTGTATGAAAAACTTTAGATAGTAAATATGATTTCATGTGTAGTAAAGGATTTTTTGTGGTCAAAGTTTATTATGTTAAAGGAAAACTATCTCTTATGATCTCATGGTTTTAAAATGGAATAATGAGTTTATTTCTTCCTCTTTTATGTCCCTTGATGATATTTTTGTTCTCATCCTATATTTTTAAATGTTTTTAATAGGTTTGAAGGATGTTTAGGAACAAAAAGAAACTCAATTATAAAATTATAAAGATTTTTCATGAAAAGAAAACTAGTTTTATTTTAAAAGTCTTGTAGTGTAAAAAAATGTATATTAAGAGGATGTTTACGACTTATAATGTATGGGTTATTTATGTAAGATCTATGACCTAATTATTTGAAACTATAAACCTAAAAATATCTTTGGTAATGATAGAAAATGAATTCTTATTTAAAAATTTAATTATGGATTGAATTATGGTAGGGTTCTTATAGTTGGTATCAGAGAAAAGTTTTAGATAATTTTATATGTTAGGATAATAAATACTCTTAAGAGATTATAATTTATGGTTTTCATAATATAAAAATTGAATTTTACTAGGTTTCTTCTAAACTATGTATATTAAAAATGGTTTTCCATAGAGTAAATAGGGAATTTGGAGTGGGGACCAAGAAGAAATTATCCTTTGAAACCATCATCCTAGAATGATTGGAATTGGAATATAATAGTTTGTTTCTATAATGTATTAGTTGATACAATCTATAAATTTTGGTGTCATTTATATGAGAGATCAACCACGTTTACTATAGAGGAACATGTCTATATTGGACCATTTAATGAAACAAAACCCTCTAAAATTTAGTGGACCATTTGAACCTATGATAGCTGAAGGATGGGTTAAATCATTGTTGAAGATATTTGAATTCATGGGCTATTCATATCATTAGAATGTAACTATTACTATTTACCATTTTAAAGATGAATTCAATTAATGGTGGTAAATAGTTAAGAATAATAGATAATGAGAAGTGATTCGAACCATGGAATAAGACACATTTAATGATATATTCCTTGAGAAATATTTTCTTAAGATTATTCAACTAAGGAAGGAAAAAAAATTCTTAGAATTTAGGAATAAGGGGAAGTTTTACTGGCCATTTATGAGTAAAAATTAACCATATTTTCAAGGTACACACAAAATATTATCTAAGATCTTGATTGTAAAATTAATAAATTTTACTCAAGATTGAAGCCAAGATATTGAAGAGAATTAGCTTCCCATGAATTATAAAGTTATGTGAAACTTGTTCGATGCATTGAGAAGGTAGAAATATAGTTTATCGATGACTATGTATTCCATGAAAATAAGGAGAAGAAAAGGTCCATATGGTAATAAATGAGGAAGCATCCATCAAAGGAATATGAAGGTAAGAAAATCGAAGTTCACATCTTTTTATAAGTGTGGTAAAAGTCACTACAGAGAATGTATTATAAAATCTATAAAGTATTTTTTATGCGAAAGTATAGGACATGTGGCCATGACTAAAATTAAAATGACTAAAATACTAATAAAAAACTAACAATAAGATGATTTAATTGTAATAAGATGGTCATTATGTGAGTACTTATCCAAAGATAAAAATAAAGGATGGAAATCATTAAGATAAAAAAAAGGTGTGGCTACATACTTTTTAACTACTTCCATAGATTTTAGATCATACAATAATGTGTTGTCCAATACATTAATTAATTATTTATATTATGATAATGTATTATTTGATTCATGGTCTACACACTCTTCTTGTTACTATCTATGGATCTGAAAAACTTGTTGCCTTGCACCAGTAGAGTTTGATGTTATTTTAGGTATGGATTAGATTTTTAGCTATTGTGATAAGATATATTTTAGATCTAAATAATTTATTTTTCAGAATGAGTTTCAATTTTTATACAATAATTAATTCATACCATTGCTAACATATAAAAAAGACGAGAAATTGTTAATATATAGAAATGAAAGTTATATTTCATATATTTTTGAGAAGATAGATAATGTTTATATTGATCATATATCTGTAATGAATGAATTTCTATATATATTTTCTAATGATTTTATAGGTACTATACCTAATCATTATGTTGAGTTTAATTTTTAATTATTTCTTGATGTTATGCTAATTTTAAAACCTCATTATCGAATTGATCAAGTTGATATTTTGGAATTAAAAAAGAAATTTTGGGAGTTTCTAGTTAAAGGTTTCACTCATCCTAGCACTTCACCATGAGGTGGTCCTATTTTATTTATTAAAAATAAATATTGTTCAATGAGACTTTTAATTGATTATAAATCCCTAAATAACATCATTGTTAAGAACAAACACCCTTTGTCTCATATCGATGATTTTTTGATCATCTTCTACCAGTGTATTTTTTTTTCAAAGTTTTATATTAGGTTAGGATACTATAACTTGTAGGTAAAGGAGGAAGGTTTTATTAAGACATCATTTCAAATAAGATACATGCATTATGAGTTTTCAATTATTCCATTTGGGTTATCTAATGCACTATCTATATTCATGAATCTTATGAATAGAGTTTTCCATGACTATTTATATAAGTTTATAGTTGTGTTTATTGATGATATATTGGTATATTTTAAAATTAATGACTATCATGAAAGACACCTAAGGATTTTTTTGAAAACCTTGAAAGAAAATAATTTATATTGAAAAGTTAGCAAGTGTGTATTTTGGTTACAAAAAATTTATTTCCTAAGGAATATTATTTATAAATATGAAATAATTATTGAAAATATTAAAATTAAAGTTGTGGAAGAATGTTTAATACCTATAAATGTTACATATATTCATATTTTTTTGGATTATTGGGTTACTACAATTGGTTTATTAAAAACTTTACTCATTTATCTATCTCACTGACTAATTTAACTCAAAAAAGATTTAAATTCATATGGATAAAATATTATTATAATTATTTCTAGGAACTAAAAAGAACATTATTAAATGGTCTACTTTTTTAATTAAACTATATAAATGCTGAATTTTTCATCTATAATGATTCTTCATTGAAGGGACTTGGTTATGTTCTAATATAGAATGATTAGGTAATTTCTTGTGCTTCATATCAACTAAAACCTCACGAATTAAATTATCCCACACATGATCTATAATTATCTATTATAGTTTTTTGATTTAAAAGTTTATAGGAATCATTTATATATAGAAAAGTGTGAAATATATACTAATCAAAAAAGGTTTATGTATATATTCACTTAAAAATAGTTGAACATGAAGTAAATAAGATGTATGTAACTAATTAAGGACTATGAATGCATGTTTAATTACCATTTTATAAATGAAAATAAAGTAGATGATTCTTTAAGCCAGAAAGAAAATACTATATTAACCATGTTACATTTTGAAGATAACCCTATGGTTAATTATTTGATTATTTTTTCATTGAAATTGTGTGTACATAAACTTCCTCTATTTTGTTTCAGGTGTTATTATGATAATATTTGTAAGAAAGAATTAAAAAATTTTAGAAGGAGGATTATGTTTTATAGGAAAAGATAGAATCTGTTAAGAAGGATAAGTTTCTCAAGTTTAATTTTAATGAATAAGGTATTATCTGATTTGGAAAAACATTATGTGTGCTTGGTGATTACCATTTGAAGAGATAATTGTTGAGTAAAGCTCATAGTTCCCCATTATCTATTCATCTTGGAAGCACTAAGATGTATAAAGACCTTCCAAAGTATTTCTAGTGGGGTGGAATGAAAATAGATATTATTGTATTTACTATGAAATGTTTGACATGTAAATAGGTTAAAGGAGAATGATAATTATCAAAGGGAATGATTTAGACTTTTCCAGTTCCAAAGTGGAAATGATAGAATATATCCATGTATTTCATGGTGGGATTTATAATTACAACTCAAGGTAATAATCTGATTTGGGTTATTGTTGATTTACTAACTAAATCGGAACATTTAATTCCCATTTGAGATACTATATCTTTAGATCATCTTTATTGAATATAAATCAAGGAATTATTTAGGTTACATGGAGTTTTTCTCTCCATATTGTCTTACCATGACCCTAAATTTACTTTTAATTTTTGGTAAGGCCTTTAAAATTCATTAGGCACTGAATTAAATTTCATTATATCTTTTTATCCTCAATATAACAGAGAGTTTGAGTGAATGATTTAGACTTTGGAGGGAAGTATTCGAGATTATTAAATGGATTAATAGGGAATTTAGGATCAACATATTTCATCAGTTTAATTTTCTTATAATAATATTTTAAATTATAGTATACAGATGGAACCTTTGGAGGCATTATATGTAAATAGGTGTTAGAATCTTTATATTTGGGATGAAGTAGGCAAAAGTAAATTTTTGGGACCATAGTTAGTATAAAAAATGGCTGAGAAGGTGAAGATGTTTCCAAAAAAAATGAGGATGGTTCAAAGTAGGCAGAAGGTTTATGCAGATAACCATAGGAAATATCTTTTATTCAAGGAAGGTGATTATGTTTTTCTTAAAGTATCTCCATGGGAAAGTGTTATACATTTTGGTAAAAAAGGGACTCTATGTCCATAGTTCATTATACCATATAAAATCCTAGATAAAGTTTTACCAGTTTATTATTGAGTGTCCTTTTATTTGATTTTATCTCAGGTTTATGATGTATTTCATGTTTCTTTGTTATGAAAATATACGCTAGATGCATCCCATGATTTGAGTCCTAAAGTTATTTAGTTTGAAGAAAACCATTCATATGAGGAACAAACTATTAAGAATTTTGACCATAGTGAGATAGTGTTATAGAATAAAGTGATTTTTTAGGTTAAGATTTTTGGGAAAAACCTTATTATTGAATAAGAAATTTAAGAATAAAAAAGGCTATAGGGAAAAGAAAACCTCACTAATTTAAATAGAAAATAAAATTTCGAGGATACAATTTCTAAAAATGTGGAAGAATGTAAAAACTCAATTAATGTTAATATAAATCATTTACATGACTTATTAATATTAATTAATTATATTTTATATAGTTATATTCATTATAATAATATTAGGTAATTTTTTAGTCAAAATGAAAATGGTTTATTTCTAACCAAATTGAGTTTTCAAGAATTATATAGTTTTATTTAAAAGACCAATTTACAAATTATAGAATTTTAATTTCATAAAATAATCTTTATTTTTTAATACATAATTTAAAAAATATCTTGGTTTAATTTTTTTGATAATTTTCTGAAAAGTTTTATTTTTCAATAAATAGTGAAAAATAATGATTTTTATTTAAAAATATATTTTATTTCAATTATTTATAAAGTAAAATTATATTTTGGATTAGTTTTAGAATTTAATTAGTTAATTTTTATTAAAAAATAATATAAATGTTATTTAACTAAACTCTAATCTTGAATTTTGTATAAAAACATTTTTATACTTAAAAGGATTTTTTCTTATAAAACCATTTTTTCATTGCATTTTATTAGTTCAATTTTAAATTAAAGTATAAAAATTTTATAAATTAAATCATGAAAAATGGATTCCATATTTGGAATCATGATTTAAAAATTTTATAAATAGAAGCCTTTTATTTTTGGTCAATAATAATAGTAAACATAATAAATTTTTATTACCTCAGTAAAGGTAAAATGGGTTATTAGGGTTAAAACTAATGCAATAAGGATTAAAATTCACTAAATAACCATGATTTATTTCATTTTATAATATTATTTCATCTATAGTCATCCAAAATTTTAAAATATTATCTTTTTTACCATTTATCTTTTATTTTTACCTTTATTGTTTTTTAATTAAATAAAAATTCAAAATATCACTCTCTTACTTTAAAATTTATCTTGTATGTTCACATAGGGATAACAATAATTTATTAATGAATATTACAGTCTATTTTGAGAATAATTAAAATAATTTTATTAAGATAATTTATTTCTAAATTTTAGGGATTATATAATTACCTTAAATGCTTATGCAACGACGACAAAGTTCCTATATAAACAGTAGAAAAATCAAGTAAATGATTTTAAAAATTCTAAAAGTAATATTGTATGGTTGATTTAAAGTGTCCCAATAATTTTTTATATAATTATATAATATTATAGATTTTATAACATTTTATATTATGATTCCACTGTTATATTTATTTCTTTAAAGTCAAAGTAAATAAATATTTCAAAAAATTTTATTAATGATATCTAATAATAATTTTTTTATTAAATAATTTAAAATTAATAAAAACAATATATTAATCCAATTTAGTAGGATATGGTTTAAAATATCAACCATGGTCTATTTATGTCCCATTTTTCTTTTTATAATAACTTTTTAACCCCTAAATTGTAAAAAAACATTAATATCTCCATAATTTTCAAAAGAGTTAACAAGGGGTTAAACAAATATAAGGGTAAAAAAATAATATGAAATTATAAACATTTTATTATATGATATTATTTTGACCCATAATAATACTATATTATAATTATATCAATTTTGATACACTTGAACATGGAAAGTAATTTATATTGATTTAATACTTTAAGAAATACAAGAATACCCCTCCCATCATTTATAAAAGGGAACCTCCTCTCCTCTCTTACTCACACCATTTGAGTACTCTATCTCATAAAATACCTACCCAAAGCCATTATTGTAATCACTTTACATGTTTTAGAGGTACTATTTTGGGTATAATACCAACCCTACAGGGATTAAGGTGTAAAGAAAAGGAGGATGTCTGAAGAAGAGGTATGACTTTTAACCAAATGTTTTAGTTTTATTTTTTTATACCTTCTTAAAATATTCTTAAAAAATAATTAAATTTTTAAAAAAATATTATTAATAATATTATGTTTTTATTTTAATTTAATAACCTATATCTATCTCTTCCTTCTGTCATATTGGAAATGAATCCATCATTTGTGTGTACTGAGAACTACCGCCTCACGAATCAATGTAATTCGTTTTCCATCACAGACTCTTATAGCTATATATAATGGTTGATTTAATTTATAAATATGATATTAATGAAATATTTATCATTATATTAAAATAATATATCATCAAATTTCTTACATTTCTATCAATTTAATAACGATTACATCATTCTTGTATATGTGTGGATTACTACCTGCACAAAGCAATGTGATTTGTTTTTCATGAACATATCACATGGATCTTATATATATAATTTTATTTAAAGAAATAATATTTCATTTATGATATAATAATAATTATTTAAATTTAAAATAATAATTACCTTATTTCTATCATATTTGTCAAAAAATGGAAACGTTACTCATGCGTACGTACGACCTACTGTCTCCTTTGTTGTAATGTAGTTCATTTTTTATAACCATATTTCATGAATATATTTAAAATTAAAATTAATATATAAAAATGATAATTATTTTAATATTATTATTGAGGAGATAATGAAAAAATGACCACTTTGATCATAGTTAACCCACCAAAGCCATTTTTTACATGCGATCCGAATATCACCAAAATGTCTAACATGAAATTAATTGATTATATAATTAAATATAACATGGTAATAAATAAAATAAATAAACATGTAAAATGTTATTAATAAGTTAAAAAATTAACATAACTTTATTATTAATCATGATAAAAAATGTATTTGATGATTCAAACTCAAGGTAAGATACAATTTACCTTAAAAAACTCATTTTAAATGTTTTAAAGATTTATTTTTTATATATTTTTCTAACATGTCCATATTCTTAAAATTATTTTATAGATGTATTTATATGGATACAAATTAATTATAAAATAAATTTTGTCTCATTTTTACTTTATTTTGAAGGCATTAAAGTGGGATATTTTCATATATTTTATACAGAATGTTTTAACTTTCTTTACAAAAGGGAAAAGGAATGTTTAATTTTAATAGATATTCCATCAATAGATTTTAATGACACTATAAAAAATATTTTATGTTTATATTAATTTATAATATTACATATTTTATTAAAATAAAAATTATCTTTCCCTTTGTTTTGGATATTTTTAAAAATTGGGTTTTAAAGGAAAGGGATATATAAATATCTGAAAATGTTTTGTTTATGGGTTTAAAAGTAGTTTTTATAAGTTTGAGGATATAAATGAATTATTTTATTTGTTTTATACATGTTATGGTCCTTGTAAATTTTTTTATGATGATTGGTGTTCTTGATATGTCTCATAATGATGGGTGATCCTGATATAGTTCAGGATGATGTATGACCCTAATATAGATATCCAATGTATTGAGTAGTGATTATATTTTATATATGTAGAATTATATTGGAAGTTGACTGTATTGGTCATTATAATTATAAGGGTTATTTTTAAGGTTTATATTAAGATAATTTCAGAAGTAACCTATACAGATTTTTTATGATTTCTAATGAGTTTTTGTGGAAATCATTTGATTTCAAAAGGTAAGATAATGATATTTTGTTTTAAAGGAAGGATTATTCACCTTTTGGGTAAAAATATATGTTTTTAAGAATTTTTTTCATGGGTTACCAATTTTTCTAAGAAAACACCATGATTATGATTTTACCTTTATGTTTTCATAATATGAGTTTTATGAAAAACTTTGGGTGGTAAAGATGATTTCATGCATAAGTAAATGATTTTTTTGAGTTTAAAGTTTATTATGTTAAAGGAAAACACTATTTTATAATATCTTATTTTAAAATAGACTAAAGATTTTATGTTGTAACGCCCCGACCCTAGTTACCCAGAGTCGGTGCATTATTACATTACATTGGCATGATCACAAGAAAGATCAAATCTCGAAAGACCAATTGGTTTAGTAGCCTTGGAAACACTAGATATATTCATAAAGTTTTACATTACATCATAAAGTGAAAAACTACTACAACAACATAATGTCTCCATAGTACACACTATTATCCCCTCATAATATCCCTGCAGGTCATTCATAACTTACTTCTTCACATCTTGGGAAAAATAAAACATAGAAAAGGTGTTATCTCAAATGCCCAGTAAGGATAACAATATAGTAGAAACTTTCATAAATAAGAATAAACATTTAAGGCAATGTATAACTTAAAACAAAAGCATTTTAAACATAAACTTCAACATAGTATGGCAAAAATAAATTGAAATAATGCCATTTACTTATTCACATGGATATTCTACTAATAGAATAATCACATGAAATATCAATTGCCACTTTCATAATGATGGAATTCATAATGCCAGACTATCATAACCACATAGCCAAGGCCTCGTGCCAAGACTACAAATAAGATTTTGCCAAGGCCTTGTGCCAAGACACTAGTTTGTCTCATGAGACCTACCGATGCATCGAGGAGCTATAGCAGGCTCCACCCGTCACTTACTAAGTCCAATTCATTACCATATGAAAAGGTTTAAACATAACATAAACATTCGTATTAAAACTAGCATACGAAATGTGAATACTTTCTCCATAAACCATGAATGGTATAAAAATAACACATCCACAGTCAAACATATCACAAAACCTTTAATACATTATGGAAGTTTTGTATCATAATAAATCAACTTCATATAATCATAAAATCCATCAAAGGATTTTGACATAGATGAAATCAAAACTATTTGAGAGAAATATCTCCTTTTTTTGAAATCATTTAAAAGTCACACGTTTATAAAGGATGTAATTAAAAAGAGATTTTTGAATCAAAGTGTCCCATACCACTTTGAAACTTTTGAAAGGAATTAAAATTTTAAAAACCTTCATGTCCATATAAATAAATTCTTAAAAACCATTTTGAATACATGGACATTAATTAAAAATATTGAGAAAGATAAATCTTTAAAACATTTAAAATTCTGATTTTGATAAAGAGTACATTTTAAAAATTATTAAAATATTCATTTTGAAATAATTTAAAAGTCACATAATTATAAAATAAAACATTTACTTTGAAAATAATCTTATAATCTTGTAAGGGAAGCTTTGACAAATTTATAACAGTGGTAAATAGCCGCACTCGCCGTATAAGTTAAAAAAACATTCTTACCTTAAATTTGTCGAAAAGGTTAAAAGTGACTTGTTTGGAAAATGACAGAAAGATTCCTTTAAAAACACATAAGGGTATAAATGACTTTAACCCATTGTCTAGTAAATAGTAAAAATGTTTTAAATAAATTTTTAAGGAACATGGATGTTGATGATAAAGAGATCCCAGTATATAATTACGTATAAACAACCTCAGATAATGAAGAGATTGTGAAATAAACCCTTACCTTGTACTTATTCTTGGTTGAGGGAGGGATAAAATCCTGTATAATGGTGAAATAATTGTTATTAATTTATACAAGAATCATATATATTAATATGATATCATATATGATCTTTTAACATTGCTTTGTTAATAATATCTTAGTATTATTGTTGTTTCAGGTGTTAACTTACTTGTTTTATTTTATATATTTTGTTACATAAGCCGTGTTTGTTATGGATAGGTTGTATCTTATTCATATACAGAATGATATAAAGTCCTTAAACATTATTTTTAAATCATAAAATGATAATTATACTTGAATGGATATGACAGAGAATGAATCTCATCATGTTCATGGAGACGGCAGTCCGTACGTACGCACGAGCGACAATATCATTCTTTTGATATTAAAATAATATATAATTTGATAGTATATCATATATAAAGAATCACTATCATGTTATATTTATTATTTACATGAGTTACACATCATTATTATACCCATCCAAATAATAATATATTGAATAACAATTACACCACGACGTGGAGACGGTAAGCCGTACGTACGCACGTCTGGTGACATGTTATTCAAAGGGTGGATAAAATACTGAATATGGTTGTACCATATTTATAATAACATCACAGTATATATATATGATACTGTAGTTATTATTTTATAATGGTAAAAACAAAGGAATAAGAAGTGGAAGAAGAAAGGAACTTGGAAAAGGGTGGTGAAATCATTACCTCTTCTTCGTGTTCTTCCTTTTGATTTGATCAAAAGGGATCCTTAGGTTGGCTTTATGATCAAACTAAGGCCTCTAGGTTGTAGTGAGGGAGGTTGGGAGAGTATTTGGGCAGATTTTGGCCGAACCAAAAGTCTTTGAAGGTGTGAAGAAATGAGAAGTAGGAGTGCCCTTTTATAAGAGGGGTGAGGGGCACCTTTGGAAAATCTAGAAATATTAATTTATAATAAATTTATATTCGGTTTCTAATGGCTCCAAAGTTTATTATTAAAATATTAAGGTGGGGATAGGTAAAAAAACACTCAACTAATAGAATTTATACAGGTTTGGGTACTTATATTAAACTTATCTTTAAGTATTAACTCTAAGTTAATTAGTTTCACTTTTACAATGTCTCTTTGTGTTTTTATATTATATGGTTAATAAACTTACTGTATACATCCAAGAAACCCCCAAGTGGTCCATTAATGATACACCTATCATGATATAAGTATCTTGGCCGAAAATTATATTTTTAGGAATTTAATATCAATTAATAATATAATATTTGTTTCAAAAACTCTTTTATGTCAATTTTGACACTATTCAATAGTTGATTTTTATGAAACTTATAACAGATTTATTACTTAGAAAAAAGTCCATTAAATAAATCCTAATATGTCATATTATCCTAAAAAATTAGTTTAATTCATTAAAAGTCTCAAATTATATTAATTTGGGTATTTATAATATCAATTATTTTAATTTTTCACTATTATGGTAATTACTGCATCATCATTGTGTCATAAATAAATTAAATTATGTAATCTCTAAAAATTATAAATAAAATATCATTATGTAGGAAATCGTTTTAGCTTTCTAATGAATATTTATAGTTGAAAATACAACATATATAACCCTACTTAAAAATTGTTTTTCTAAAAGATATATGCTTGTGTCATTTTTGTATTCATTTTAACTTAATTAAAATAAAGTGTCCCTATCACCTACAAGTGGCTCCATGGGGTCCCAAAATCGACCCAAAGATGCCTATGGTCGAACATGTATCAACCAATAATGTTAGGAAACGTTTTAGGGTAATTTATTATTATTATAATATTATTTTTTAACCCTTATTTACCGGATTTACCCTTAACCATGGTAAATAAAATATTTACCGCAATAATTATTCAAAATGTCTAAAAATAAAAGTTACCTATTTACAAAATTTGAACATCCTTATTAAAAATATGGAATCCATTTTTCCAAATTCAAAACATAGAAGTGACAGAAATTAATTTAAAATTAATTCCTGTTGTTAAAACAAAAAGTGTGTTTTTAAGAGATAATAACTATCAAAAGATTGACACTTGTTTATGTCCGGTTTAATTGTAAAATTATGTACAATGACCAACATTATATTAAATGGTAAAAATATATTCTAAATATACTTTAAAACCACTCAAATTAATAATTTATCACTATTAATTATTTTGATTAAAAAAGTTGTTTTTAATTAAAATTTAGTAAATTTCACTATTCATCAAAATATTAAAGTTATCCGAAAAGTACCAAAATTTCACCTTAGGCTAAATTCGATATTCCGAATCCAAAAATGAAGTCCATTTTGAAATATAAAATATATATAATTTCAAAAAGTAGGTATTACTATTCATAACAGCTAGTTTGATTGGTTATGGTGTGTTAGAACTCGGTGTTGCGTACAACACACGCTATCACATTATTCAAAGAGAAGCGTACCGTAGAAGCTTGGGTTGTTGAATTTTAAATTTTTTATGTCCCCATTTAGTCAAAAAGTTTAAAATATTGTATTTAAAAAGGTTTCACTATTAAAAGTTGATAAAATTGCAATACTGAAAATGAATTTGTTCTTACACTATGTCTAAGAAACTCATAATATAGATTCTAAAATTATAAGGATTATATAAAATTTTAAAATTTAGTTAATTCTATTCATAACCTCTTTTGAATGGCTTGTTTGGTAAGTCATGGTGCGATTGAACTCAGTGTTGCGTGCAGTGCAATTTATTGAATTATTTTGAAGAAATAACACACTATGAAATCTTGGGGTGTTACATTCTCCCCTCCTTCAATAAATTGCATCCTCGCAATTTGAAATTGTTCTTCGAAAATAAAATGTTGAAAATAGAAAATATCTTTGTGGGAAAACCCACATCGGAGATTAGGTTACTAAAATCTAGTCTTAATATGAGGAAAAGAGAAATGAAAGGGTCACCACCAAATTATGATCTCTATTAGGAGAACATTGGTGGCAATTAGAGACATATAATTTGAGGAAAAACGTAAATATTTATAGGTTGTGATTGAGGTCATCAATCACAAACAAGTGTAATATTGAGGTCCTTAAATTCATTAATCTATGATGATTTGAAATACCATCGGTTCAACAAAACACAGGGTATTTGGATAACACATTTTTGGTTTTAGGATTCCTTAAATAAAGCATAAGAATTAATTTCTTCATAGAATAAGAGAAGAAGAAAAATATATTCTTGACAAGTATAGTTCCATACTTTAACTAATTTCTACCACAAACTCATCTTTCACTCTAAAAGATAATAGAACGAAAAAAATATATTCTATTTATCCAATTCGTATAGTGTTCAAAAAAAATGAATTTACAATTCATCTACCAGATCTTTAAAAAAACTACATTATTTAATCCCGGACATCACGTGGGTCAGTGGTAGGTGATACACCCTTGTCGCCCTTCGGTTGTGGGTTCAAGTCTTGCGGCCTTGCCGGACGCGACGGGTTGCCGCCCGACCTCCGGGTTGTCCTTTTATGGCTATCCAAAGTAATCCAAACTAGAACTATCCAAAATACTTTAGTCCAAAATTTATAAGGAAGGTAAACACAATGAAGATCCTTTTTTTTGCCGCGTAATAACATGTGATCACCTTTATCATGTATTCTTTTAAAACACTCCATCATCCTGAATTATCATAAAACCTTATTGATTACATTCATGATCCCTTATTCCTTATAGAATAATAGATATACTCCTTCAATCAAAAAATGTTGTAAACCCCAACAATGATGGAATATACAAATCATTAATCAGTTTCAAGGTAGTCAAGAATATCCAATATAATTTATCCAAAACAATCATGTATTATTCTAAAATCACTACCTCAGTATCAGAACTATATTATGGTTTATCATTCTCTCAACCATATATTTTCCAAAAATTTATCCTGAAATTGATTCACTTTTCTTTGTTCCACACAATCCCAAGTCCTTAATGAAATAGTACCGCAGTACAATCCTTATATACTCCATAATTATTATAACAAGTACATTGTTGATACAACACTCAATTGACATAATCAACATAAGAACTCTAATCATTCCTCTTTATCTGTAGTAGTATCATAACTTGATTATTATCCAATAGCATCATTTGCGTCATAGCCTGATGACTGAGATATAGGTTCGCGTAGTGTCCAAACTCCTTGCAAATGAAGCATTGTACATTTGAAACCATTTTCTTACCCTTGCAGTCACGTACTTTGTTCCCTTTTCCTCCACACTTATAACAAACTCCCATTCCTTTCAGGAAAGTTCCAGGGTGTTTCTTCCCACAGTTATCACATATGGGAAAATTCTTCTTTTCCCTCTCCCCTTTATCCATATTTCCCTCTTCCATCCTTTTCTTCTCTTGCTTCCCTTCAAAGCCATATGACTCAGTAAACTCTTTAACTATCTTATCAACACATGATATTATTTCTTCATATGATGATAATACATGGGAGACTGTTTATCTCATAAATTCTAGCTTAAGACCATGAAAGATATGATCCTTCCTTCTCTTTGGATCATGTGCATTGCTGGAGTTCTCATTCCTTCTACTGGGCGCCATTTCTAAACAATGGCATACACTAGATTAGTTTATGAATAACAATACCTAATCCCAAACTTGTAAAACACATAACATAAATTAAATAGTTTATGGATATAATCTATAATCATAAAAATGTCTCCTTTGAGGAAGTATATACTCATAAACCCTTCATAATGGTTTGTAAATAAAATGAGAGTTATCCTAAGCATATCCCCCGGGAGTGTCGTAACCAAGAGTGCAGCAAGGTCCGTTGTCATGCACCAGTTCCCATTCGAGTCGAGCTCAAAGAGGCGTTTTCGGGTTTTACCCCTAGGTACATCTGTGCTAGAGCCGCCTCTACCTGGTCGTATCCAGACAGGGATGTATTGCTTGGAAAACTCACAAAATCTCTACAATACCAGAATTCTAGGAAGTTCTTCTATACTAATACTCAAAGTCCATCTTAAATCTATGTGCTCTAATCAGAGTTTATCTAAATCTAGCTTCCAAGGTTTGTACTAATCTTCTTCTGATACCAACTGTAACACCCCGACCCTAGTTACCCAGAGTCGGTGCATTATTAAATTACATTGGAATGATCACAAGAAAGATCAAATCTAGAAAGACCGATTGGTTTAGTATCCTTGGAAACACTAGATATATTCATAAAGTTTTACATTACATCATAAAGTAAAAAACTACTACAACAACATAATGTCTCCATAGTCCACACTATTATCCCCTCATAATATCCCTGCAGGTCATTCATAACTTACTTCTTCACATCCTGGAAAAAATAAAACAAAGAAAAGGGGTGAGCTCAAATGCCCAGTAAGGATAAAAATATAGCGAAAACTTTCATAAATAAGAATAAACATTTAAGGCAATGTATAACTTAAAACAAAAGCCTTTTAAACATAAAATTCAACATAGTATGACAAAAATAAAATGAAATAATGCCATTTACTTATTCACATGGATATTCTACTAATCGAATAATCACATGCAATATCAACTGTCACTTTCATAATGATTGAATGCATAATTCCAAACTATCATAACCACATAGCCAAGGCCTCGTGCCAAGACTACAAATAAGATTTTTCCAAGACCTTGTGCCAAGAAACTAGTTTGTCTCATGAGACCTACCGATGCATCGAGGAGATATAGCGGGCTCCAACCATCACTTACTAAGTCCAATGCATTCCCATATGAAAAGGTTTAAACATAACATAAACATTCATATTAAAACTAGCATACGAAATGTCAATACTTTCTCCATAAAGCATGAATGGTATAAAAATAACACATCCACAGTAAAATATATCACAAAACCTTAAATAAATTATGGAAGTTTTGTATCATAATAAATCAACTTCATATAATCATAAAATCCATCAAAGGATGTTGACATAGATGAAATAAAAACTATTTGAGAGAAATATCTCCTTTTTTTGAAATCATTTAAAAGTCACACATTTATAAAGGAAGTAATTAAAAAGAGATTTTTGAATCAAAGTGTCCCATACCACTTTGAAACTTTTGAAAGGAATTAAAATTTTAAAAACATTCATGTCCATATAAATAAATCCTTAAAAACCATTTTGAAGACATGGACATTAATTAAAAATATTTAGAAAGATAAATCTTTAAAACATTTAAAATTCTGATTTTGATAAAGAGTACATTTTAAAAATTATTAAAATATTCATTTTGAAATCATTTAAAAGTCACATAATTATAAAATAAAACTTTTACTTTGAAAATAATCTTATAATCTTGTAATGGAAGCTTTGATAAATTTATAACGGCGGTAAATAGCCGCACTCGCCGTATAAGTTAAAAAAACATTCTTACCTTAAATTTGTCGAAAAGGTTAAATGTGACTTGTTTGGAAAACGACAGAAAGATTCTTTTAAAAACACATAAGGGTATAAATGACTTTAACCCATTGTCTAGTAAATAGTAAAAATGTTTTAAATACATTTTTAAGGAACATGGATGTGGATGATAAAGAGATCCCAGTATATAATTACGTATAAACAACCTCGGATAATGAAGAGATTGTGAAATAAACCCTTACCTTGTAATTTTTCTTGGTTGAGGGTTGGATAACCTCCTGTATAAGGGTGAAATAATTGTTATTAAATTATAAAAGAATCATATATATTAATATGATATCATATATGATCTTTTAACATTGCTTTGTTAATAATATCTTAGTATTATTGTTGTTTCGGGTGTTAACTTACTCGTTTTATTTTATATGTTTTGTTACATAAGCCATGTTTGTTATGGATAGGTTGTATCTTATTCATATACATAATGATATCAAGTCCTTAAATATTATTTTTAAATCATAAAATGATAATTATACTTGAATGGATATGATGGAGAATGAATCTCATCGCATTCGTGGAGACGGTAGTCCGTACGTACGCACGAGCGACAATATCATTCTTTTGATATTAAAATAATATATAATTTGATAGTAAATCATATATACAGAATCACTATCATGTTATATTTATTATTTACATGAGTTACACATCATTATTATACCCATCCAAATAATAATATATTGAATAACAATTACACCACGACGTGGAGACGGTAAGCCGTACGTACGCACGTATGGTGACATGTTATTCAAAGGATGGATAAAATACTGAATATGGTTGTACCATATTTATAATAACATCACAGTATATATATATGATACTGGAGTTATTATTTTAGAATGGTAAAAACAAAGGAAGAAGAAGTGGAAGAAGAAAGGAACTTGGAAAAGGGTGGGGAAATCATTACCTCTTCTTCAGGTTCTTCCTTTTGATTTGATCAAAAGGGCTCCTTAGGTTGGATTTATGATCAAACTAAGACCTCTAGGTTGTAGTGAGGAAAGTTTTGAGAGTATGTGGGTAGAGTTTGGACGAACCAAAAGGATTTTAAGGTGTGAAGAAATGAGAAGGAGGAGTGCCCTTTTATAAGAGGGGTGAGGGGCACCTTTGGAAAATCTAGAAATATTAATTTATAATAAATTCATATTCGGTTTCTAATGGCTCCAAAGTTTATTATTAAAATATTAAGGTGGGGATAGGTCGAAAAATACTCAACCAATAGAATTTATACAGGTTTGGGTACTTATATTAACCTTATCTTTAAGTATTAACTCTAAGTTAATTAGTTTCACTTTTACAATGTCTCTTTGTGTTTTTATATTATATGGTTAATAAACTTACTATATACACCCAATAGACCCCCAAGTGGTCCATTAATGATACAAATATCTTTATATAAGTCTCTTGGACGATCATTAGATTTTTATAAATTTAATATAAATTAATAATATAATATTTGTTTTAAAAACTCTTTTATGTCAATTTTGACACTATTCAATAGCTGATTTTTGTGAAACTCATAACAGATTGATTACTTCGAAAAATGTAAATTAAATCAATCCTAATATATCATATTATCCTATAAAATTAGTTTAATTCATTAAAAGTCTCAAATTATATTAATTTGGATATTTATAATATCAATTATTTTAATTTTTCACTATTATGGTAGTTACTGCATCATCATTGTGTCATAAATAAATTAAATTATGTAATCTCTAAAAATTATAAATAAAATATAATTATGTAGGAAATAGTTTTATCTTTCTAATGAATATTTATAATCTAAAATCCAACATATATAACCCTACGTAAAAATTGTTTTTCTAAAAGATATATGCTTGTGTCATTTTTGTATTCATTTTAACTTAATTAAAATAAAGTGTCCCTATCACCTACAAGTGGCTCCATGGGGTCCCAAAATCGACCGAAAGATGCCTATGGTCGAACATGTATCAACCAATAAGGTGAGGACACGTTTTAGGGTAATTTATTATTATTATAATATTAATTGTTAACCCTTATTTACCGGATTTACCTTTAACCATGGTAAATAAAATATTTACCGCAGTAATTATTCAAAATGTCTAAAAATAAAAGTTACCTATTTACAAAATTTGAACATCCTGATTCCAAATATGGAATCCATTTTTCCAAATTCAAAACACAGAAGTGACAGAAATTAATTTAAAATTAATTCCCGTTGTTAAAACAAAAAGTGTGTTTTTAAGAGATAATAACTATCAAAAGATTGACACTTGTTTATGTCCGATTTAATTGTAAAATTATGTCCAATGACCAAAATTATATTAAATGGTAAAAATATATTCTAAATATACTTTAAAACCACTCAAATTCATAATTTATCACTATTAATTATTTTGATTAAAAAAGTTGTTTTTAATTAAAATTTAGTAATTTTCACTATTCATCAAAATATTAAAGTTATCCGAAAAGTACCAAAATTTCACCTTAGGCGAAATTCGATATTCCGAATCCAAAAATGAAGTCAATTTTGAAATATAAAATATATATAATTTCAAAATGTAGGTATTAATATTCATAACGGCTAGTTTGATTGGTTATGGTGTGTTAGAACTCGGTGTTGCGTACAACACACGCTATCACATTATTCAAAGAGAAGCGTACCGTAGAAGCCTGGGGTGTTACATTTCAAATTTTTGATGTCCCAATTTAGTCAAAAAGTTTAAAATATTGTATTTAAAAAGGGTTCACTATTAAAAGTTGATAAAAGTGCAATACTGAAAATGAATTTGTTCTTACACTATGTCTAAGAAACTCATAATATGGATTCTAAAATTATAAGGATTATATAAAATTTTAAAATTTAGTTAATACTATTCATAACCTCTTTTGAACGGCTTGTTTGGTAAGTCATGGTGCGATTGAACTCAGTGTTGCATGTAGTGCAAGTTATTGAATTATTTTGAAGAAATAACACACTAGGAAATCTTAGGGTGTTACATATTTATTATTTTTTAGGACCCTTATTGAGAATTTTGTTCTCATACCATGTTTTATATTTTTTTCATAGGTTTTAATGGGGAGTGGGAACAAAGAAAAAGTCAAGCTGAAAATCATAAAGATTTTTCATTAAAAGAAAAACATGTATTTTTTAAAAGTCATGTATTGTAGAAAAAATGGATACTAATATGAATTTTAAAACCTTTAATGTATGATTTTTTATGTAATACTTATGACCTAATTCTCTAAAACTCTAAACCTAAAAATATCTTAACGAATATAAGAAATTTAATTATTATTTAAAAATAAAATTCTGGATTGAATAAGGGACAAGTCCTTATAATATCCTTCTTCTTGAAATATTCTATAATATGTATAATTTTTTTACAAAAAAAATATACAATTTTAAAAAATTAAATTACATTAATAAAAATCACATATTCAACTATTTGAATAAATGAGATGATCATCTCATTCAATGTTACATAATTACCACACTTTCAATATTCAAAAAATGAATAAAAATCCTTCATTTTATTCCACCAAATTTACCATATCATCATAACCTCAAGACTTAATGATTTTATAAATTTTAAATTTCAATAAAAATATATATTTAATTCTCCACTTATATTATCTTGGAATATTTAACCTAATTCCCACAAATATCTCACCCCACTAATTCACATGACCCAACACCAATGAATTTTTTAATTTATTATTTAGAGAAAAATGTTGAATTTTATATACTGATAAAAATATTTATACTTAGTATTATATATCAGTTTTAATTTATAAATTAATAGTATATATCTATATAGTTTTAAAAAAAACATATATGTGGTAACGATCTATTCTTATATATCATCAATATGCATCTCATGTATCCACTTGTTCTTGAATGTTAATATTATGTATTGTAATAATAAATCTTACATATTCCAAATTCATTATTTAATATACAAGGAGATTTATGCTTTATTCATTTTTCTATAAACTCTATGATATAAGGTATATATTCTTATATATCGACAAGATGTATCTTATATAAATTCAGAATGCTAGATTTTTTTTGTAACCATCTCCAAATGTTATCAATCATGATCAATCCTCTTCTAAAAATAAATTAAACTAGAATAAATATAATTTGCCTCATAAATCATCCATCTAAGGTATATTTATCTAAACTTATTCTAAATCTTAAAACCATCTAAAAACCACTACCTTGATTTTCAACAAATACAATGACAATATTTAAAGCACACCCTTAGTTCCAACATACTTGATATATACTAATGTTTTAATCACCTAAATAATGGTCATGGAGATTTTATAGATATTTTTATGGGTTTTTGGAGTTTCATTATTAATTCATGGAATTTATAGAGATCATTTGTGAATAATAATGAGATATTATCCTTTTTATGAATATTTAAATAATACAAATAATTTAATTTATTCATGAATATACATATGTATATTACCATTATACAATTATAAAAATATTAATTTAATAATTAGTATCGAATATTACTATTATTTATGTTTTCTTAATCATTAATGATGAAAGTACTATAATATCATTCGTGTCGATGGTGAAATTGACCAAAAAAAGAATGTGTTATAATGAATGAATGTGGAAAAATATTATTGTTTCATTATAATATTACTTTTATAGAATATTAATAGTATTAATTACATTTTATTAAATCATAAAATCATATTTATAAATAGGTGGATAAATAATATAAAGAAAAATGATTAAGGAGAAGATAACACTTATGTTAAAGAGTCAAACATTCTCTAAGTTATCCTCTTGTAAATGGATAATTAAAGAGTTATAATTATGATTAAAAGTTACAAAACATAAGAGAAGTTTTTTAGATAGATAATTTGGATAGTGAATCAAGTGGAACTGGTAGAAATCCAACCTATACCAACACTTCTTTCCCAATATTTTGAAAAAACTATTTGTATAAATAACATATACTAATAGTTCTAGTAAACTGTTGGCATAAATAATATAAGTTGGGTTTTCCCAATAGTTTAACAAAACCATTGGGAAAGGTATAGAATTTACCAATGGTTTGATAAAACTGTTAGGAAAGTTTATATTAAATGGATATATTCCAATATTTTTTCAAACTGTTGGAATATAGAACCTTTACCTATAGTTTTTAATAACTATTGGAAAAAAACCCCAAATTATTCCCACTTCCCAATCGATTCACCAACAGATCTCTCCTCCTCTAATAGAACCCTACTTCCTGACCGATTCTCAAGAAGATATCTCCTCCTCCTCCAATAGAGATCTCCTAGAACCCTACTTCTTAACCAATTCACAAGAAGATCTATCCTCATCCTCCAAAAGAGATCTCCTCAAAACCTACTTCCCGACCAATTCACAAGCAGATCTCTCCTCCTCCTCCAATAGATATCTACTCAAACCCTACTTCTTGACTGATTCATGAGTCAATTCCCCCTGAACAGTTATCTCTAGGTTGTCAACCCTAATTCCTGAGAACACTTTATCCAGAACTCATCTCTTACATTTTTCCCTAAATGAGACCTCTCTATATTATGAACCATACTTCCAAACCAGTGATCTATCTTTGATTCAAGTAATTTTTGTTCTTTCACTTCAAATCAGTACGTTGTAACTAAGTTATCTCTTCTATCACAATTTATTTTATCTTTTTTATTATGTTGGTTGATTTTGATAGGATGGGTTGGTCCATATGTATGTGACATAACAATAATAAGGTTGATATGGGTATTATGATGGGCATGGGGCATGGTTCTAGATCCCAAATGATTAATTACTAGGTTAAGAGTCGGTGTTCTATGAAACATGATGTGTTACATGTTCTTTGTTTATTACTTGTGTGGAATTAATGCTTATGGTAGGAGACATATCCTGGTTTGAGGGTGTATATTTCAAGGCTAGGACTCAACTTGAGTGAGAATTAACTGGGGATATAGCCATATTAGAAACTGGGTTTCTAGTTTTTTGTGTGATGTGAATACTCATTTGATTGAAAGGGTTATCTATGGTACATCATATAGGTCATCCCTTGAGTGAGAAGGGATGAATATGACACATCACCACTTATTTTAAATTAGGTTCATAATCAAATATTAAATAAACCATGAAGATAAACTTTCCATATACATTCCTGATGTATCCTATGATAACTATCCCAATAAACTTACTTTATGTTATAAATACAAAATTGTTCATTTACTAACATAGATCAATATATGACCATCCTCATCGCATTCCCCATTAGTATAGTTCACAATACCTATCAAATTTATAACATATACATCTAGTATGATTCTAACTTTATTAACCTGGCATGAATCATCTATGATGACTAAGTAAATAACATAAAACCACAATAATTTTTTAGTTTTATATTTCAAACATACCTAAATCAATTTTCACCACATCTATTTTAAACCATGGGTCATACACTTTATAAGTTTATGGTGTGATCCCCACAATTTGACTAGAATCACCAAATATACTAGAGCACCAACCAGTATAGATGTCTATCATCACCTAAGAATTTTCACCCATTGAATATTCTAATTTCATACTCATAGATTCATCCAAAAATCTATAATTGGGTCTGAACTTCATGATATCCAAAGCTTATTCTACTCCATACCATCAAAAGTTTATCACCAAGGCCCCATACCACTCCCTATTATAGAACCACACTATCCTATAGGATGTCTTGTAATTCCCTTGATTTTCTATTCCTCACCTGAGGGTAAGACCTTCCCCAATTCAAATTTTTACACAGTTCCACCTATCCCATTGAGATGGAAAAATGTCTATAATATCATCCCAATGAATTTCAATGAGACAAATCCAGGCTATTGGGAAACTAGGAATCAGGAATCCTAGCCCAATTCTAATGTATTTTACTTGTTCTCAATTCAATAAATTGTTCTTGGATAAGAACATGACACTGATCAAATCCACCACCTATCATAATGGTAATGAGTAACATTGATATTAAATATTAAATTATGTAAAACATATTTCAATTGCACAAGTTAATTACCTTTTAAATTCTAAATTCAATTATGCATGTGTTATACAAAATTTAATTCTATATTTATTGAATTCTGAATTGAATACACTGTTCATAATTCATAATTCTGTATAACACATACATAATTATGTATTCAATTATATATGTATTATATTCATAATTCACAATTCAATTCTATATGTATTTAATTAAGAATTCAATTTAGAATTATGTATTGCACAGGGTAATTGAATTCTAAATTCTAAATTGAATTCTAAATTCAATTCTGTATGTATTTAATTATCTTCTAAATTATGTGTTATACTTATAGGTAAATTCTTAATTCTTCATGTGTATAAGAGATGTGAGTAATACTTTGTAAAATTAGGTATGTTTTCATTTCATCAAGTAGGAAATTAATTGTACTTATGGTTTATCAAGTTGTGTCTAAACAAGGAATAATTTAGAATTATATATTCTTCAAATGATATACTCAAGTTAAATTTCATCTAATAGTATAAGGATTTTTCACTTTTAATTTTTATTATACTTATATTTTATTTATTTTTCTATTTTGTGTCCATTTATTGTAAAAAAAAAGAGATAGTTGAATATAATTAGTAATTTCTTATCATTTTTTAAAATCATAGTATACATTATTTTTATCTTATACTAACATTAGGATTTTATAATTTCTATCTATTTGTTTTTAACCAAATATTATATATGGAATGATCCATAGAATTTATAAATAATTATAGTGTCTTTCTAAAAAATACAAAAGAGTAATATTAATTGATTTTGATTCTTTGATAACTGAACATGATGTTCTTGGACACTAGCCTTTTAACATTGTTATAAAATCATCTATAAATCTCACCAAACTTTGAGTAATGGAAGACACATAGCAAAGAGATGAGATACTTTTAATTGTGAAGATATAAATAATCTTTTTTCTTGTAGTGCATACTATTATATTTTTTTTCAATGTGATTACTAACAGCTTCCATTTAGTGATTAATATTTGTAAAAGATCATTATTTTCTACATATAATTATTTATTTTTATCTTAGTGATCATAATTATTCCTAGTGTAGAGTCTATTTCTTTCAAAATATGTAGTTTGAAAAAGGCTGGTTATTTTAATTTTCATCAACCATTCATATTAAATAGAATATAAGGGATATGGATTTATATTACTGATTTATTATTGAGGAAGCTTCAAGTTTGACACATGTTTTTTCATATCATTGATATTAATTAGGTTCCTTTTTTGGAGCTTTTATACCATGGATCCAGTTACTTATCCTTCTAATACTCTTGGGTAATAGGAGATATATCTTATGAATTGGAATTGGTATGTTATAATATCTGTTTCTGGACATGTCATGGTTTTATCTAAATCTACATGCACTATTTTTAATTTTTTTTTTCAAATTATACATTCTATTTGGTTTAGTTTCATTTTTTAACTCCCAATAGTTTCTATGTTAGGTTTTTCATTTCCTACTATGTTGTACTTTGATTTTTCATAGTTTATAACACCCAAACCAATGAAACTATTGAGTGGGTAGAAAATTTGAGTATACTTTTTTTACTTGTACTAACATCTCTTTATAACAATGTCTTATTTCTCAACCATGAGACTATAACTCATCAAATATCAGAACACTTGTATTCAATTTTTATTTAATCACTTAGTCAGATACACCACCATTTATCAGGCATGTGAACCTCTAACAATATTTCCTAAGTTATCTAATATTCCCATATCTTGGAAATATGCATGGTAGATTTGGAAAAAATATATTTGGGTGTCCTAGATCCCTATACTAAATACACTATAGTGATCCTCTTCCATTAAAATCGTAAAATGACACCTCAAACAATTTCCCATGGAGGTTCTTATAATTTATCTTCGAAATTCTAAATGAAGTATTATCTCTACCATAATGAGGAAGTAAATAACTACCCTTCCATTTTCATGTAAAATCTATATTTTCCAAAGACATCATACTAACCAAAAATATATATTTCGGAAAAATCAGAAGACTGGTCCATGATCACATCATTATTCATATCTTCATCACAAATATTCATACATTAAGCCTTATATTAATCATATGATTTGACATATACTTACCAGATCAGTGAATATTAATTAATATTTAATCACTAACAATTATTCCTACTCAATATTTAAGAGGTCTCAAGATCTAGCTTAGTTAAGCTCATATAGGAAGTTTTAGACATTGAAGATCAGCTGGAATCACTTCTAACAATGTTTTTATCCTTAAATTACACAATAACTTTACACCATAGCCTTTCTAGATCCTTTAGTAAGATAAAACCAAACCCATGTTTTCAAGTCTCTAGGTTCTATAAAAAAATTAAGATAAAGATGTTTTTTATCAACAATTTATATGCCTTATTAAATCCTATAATTTATTATTTTCAATGAATTAGATGATCCATCCTTTCCACATCCATCCCCAACATCAAAACTCCAATCACTCACCAGTTAGGTAAGCTATACAGGTCAACCTACACATTCATAACCACTTATCTAACATTAGGGTCATACTCAAATATCTGATAAGAGGGGGACTCATGAACACCAAACATAATAGTGGAGGTCCTAATCAATAAAAAAATAGCAAGAATCTTGTGTGATCATAATAGGGGGTAGTCTCCAAAGTAATATCAACATTAATGAAATATACTACACTTGTAAATACACTACAATACAACATAAATAATTCAAAAAAACTTATGAATGAAATATAATGAATACTGTGGGATGAATTCGGATGTTTATAAGTCATTCATATCTAATTATTCATGGTATCATTATCAAAAAACACCACAATGGAAATCAAAACATGCCACTAGAGCTCAAATTTTATACATATCCATGGAAAGTGCACAATTTTGGACCCATATATATTTTATGAATTTCAATTACAGTATACATTATTTCATATTTGATTATTATACTATGGTAAATATATTCTTTTTTTCAGAAAAAATGTTATTTTCTAATCATAATCATATAAGAATGGAAAATAATAAAACTCAACATGAAGGGTACTTCAGATATGTCTAAGTAGGATAGTTATTCTGTAACACCCCAGGTAAATAAAGAGTATGACATTTTCACATTTATCCATATTTGTGAATAAAATATTAATATTACTTTAAAGGGGATGCTATGCTCGATGGCGTACCCAATACGCAACAATGAGTTTCTTGGGAATCTTACGTTGCACTCTAATAATAAAATAATATTATTTTAAATAGTAGTTAACGCCTAGCCGTTGTAATGGAAGGAATGAACAAAACTAACTATAAAATGATTATATATTTTTGTCAAATATTTTTACTCTTTACACTAAATGTTGGAGGATTAAAAATGTGAATGAATCCAATTTTAAGCGTAAACATTCTAATATTCTTTAAAAGGGTCGATTAACCGCCTTTTGATGGCGAACCTCTTTTAAATACACTTTTTGAAAATTTTATGTGTTATATTTTACTACATAAAACTCTTCTTTAGAATCGGGACATCAAAATTTACTTTGTGTAAATTTTTGGTATTTTTCCGAAAAAGTTCAATTTTTAATGAATAATGAAAAATGTTGTATTTTAATTCAAAACCGCTTTTTAATCTAATTTATTTATATGATTATATTATCTTTTGAATTTGTTTTAAAGTGAAATTAGAATATATTTTTACCATTTAATCCAATAGTGGTCGTTGGAATTAATTTCACTTTGAAATCGGACTTAAACTAGTGTCAATCTTTTGATACATTTTGTTTCATAAAAACATGCTATTTGTTTTTGACAGCGGGGATTAATTATTAAATTAATTAATGCAACCTATATGTTTTGAATTTTTTAAAATAGACATAATTTTTTAATTCTGAATATCAACTATAGCTTAGGGTGAATTTTTGGTAATTTCCTGAAAAACATCAATTTTTGATGAATAGTGAAACCACTAAGCGGTACTTATAAAAACTGATTTTCCATTTAAATGAAAATTTTCCATCTTTGTGTTTTGAATTTCAAAAATCCAACATACATGGTTGTCATGAAGAAGTAAAATGTGGTTCAATGGAATTAAAATAATTTTTTGGTGAATAGTAACTTATTAAGTTTTTAATCGCGATTAGAGGTAATTAGTGTAGTTTAAGGTAAGAATAATGTTTTAATAAAATAAAATGACCTAGACACATGTCCTAACCTCATTGTATGAGTCATGGCCGACCAAGAAAATCCATGGGTCAACTTGGGGACCCCATGGAGCCACTTTGGTTGGAAAATGACATAAATACCTTTTTATTTAAAGTTAAAATTAAAATGACACAAACATGAGTTGTTTTACTAAAACAATTTTTAAGTGGGGTTAAACAAGTAATAATTTTGACTATAAATATTAATTGTAAAGATAAAAATATTTACTACATCATAGTATTTTTTTTATAATTTTTAGACCTTAAATAAATTAAATTATTTATGACATCATGATGATGCAGTGATGACCTCATTATTCACGATTTAAATAAAATGGAAAGATAATGTAAATTCTAAGATCTACACATGTCCAAAACCTATTGTATGGGTAGATTTCAAACCATTATCACCTTATACTCTAATTATATCAATGTGGGACCTTTTAAATCCGAATCTCATTTTAAAATAAAGGAACATTTCTTTACCTTCCAAGGGTGCCCCTCCTCTCCTCTTATAAAAGGTCCCCACCTCTACCTCCTTACCCACACATCCAAAGCCTTTGGATCGGCCAAACCCTGCCCATTTTGTCTCTCCACATCCCTCTATAACTCCTTGAAGCCTCACTTTGGGCATAAGTCTTCTCAATGAATCCTTTGAGCTCAAACCAAAGGGAGTTACCCGATTTTAAGGTAATGTCTTCACTTGAGTCCTTTTGTTTTATTTTGCTTCTCCAACCCCCTAAAATCTTTTTATTCATTTCTTTTGTAACAAATCCAGTATATTAAATATACTATGATGTTGTTATAATAAGTATTCGAGCTAAACTTACACACACCTACATCTAATGGTTAAAGAACATACTGTTTCCGTGGATGGAGAATTTCTGCCTCACAAAACGATGATTGTTCAATATCCTTCTAACACCTTCAAAGGTGGCCATTAAGATGTTACTATATTTATATATGATATATAATATTTTTATGGTTTCCTTAATCTTATGTATTTTTCATTTATAGCATACCTTTATGGCTTCCATTATGGGTATATGCGATATCTTCATTTTAGGAAGTGCGGACTACCGCCCCCTCAAAGTGATTTGATTCGTTAATACCATATGTGGTACATATAATGGATATATTTAATGATATTATATATGATACCATACTGGAATTAAAATACTATTATGTATTATTATGTTTTAATTCCATTAAATATGAAATAGAAATGGAAGTAGCGTTCATGCGTACGTACGACTTACCGTCTCCATGAATGGTGCATCTCATTTCTTACCTCTAAATGTTATGTAATATTATAAATACATGAATATACTGGATATATATGATATATATGATATCTAAACCATAAATACAATTCTTTATATAATGGATATTTTACCACATGAACAACTTGTAATTATAAAGAGTTTATTTTTGACTCAAGTACCAATGATCGTTAAAACGACCGTTATTAACTTAAATAATAACATAGTGTTAATGACATGGTAATAAGTGATATAAAAGGAATAATTAACTTGAAAGAGGTTCTTAAGGAAGTATAAATTAACTCAAGTTTATTATTCAGAAATATAAAGAAATGAACAAGACAAGTCGGACTTGAGGTAAGGGATCCTACTCCTCTCTTTCTTTTTAAGTACACTCTTTTATGTCATTCCTTTTAAAGCTCATATTTATTGTTATTGGGATGATCTTTTATATTAATATTACTATAAGTTTTATGTTAATATTATGAGATACCCTATTCTCTCTCATCAATCCATTGTGGAAGTTTTGAGTGGCGCCGTTAGGCTGCCGAATTTTCGTAAGAGATCTAACCTCTCTATTTCTTTTTAAGTACTCTCCTTTATGTCACTTCTTTTAAGCTCCTATTTATTTTGTTGGGGGATGTTATTTTATATTCATCTTTCTGTAAACTTTATGTTAATATGAATAGAGACCCTATTTTTTCTCATCAATCCATTTTGGAAGTTTTAAGTGGCGCCGTTAGGCTGCCGAGTTTTCGTAAGGGATTTTTCATCTCACTTTTTTTCCCGTGAGATTTATGCCACATTTGCCACAATTTCCTTTGGATGGTGTATGTACTGCACATTATTTTACTCATTGTGTAATATACTTTCATTTATTAGTATTTACATCAATGTTGTATTGTCTTTCTTTCACGGGGTGCTTGTCTCGAAAGATACCCATGTCGGTAAGGGAACCTTTCACCCTCCTCTTTTTAAAAGACCTCTTTTGTTATGTCTTTTAATTCACATACAATTATGTTTGGATATGTTATTATATATCCTTATTGATTTAAATTTTATGTCCATGTGATGAGATACCCTTTTTATCTCTCATCAACTCATTTTCTGAATTTTGTAGTGATGCCGTTAGGCTGTCAAATTTTTGCAAGGGAACTTCTTAACCCAAATTTGATTCTTTAGGATAAACTTGTACTCCTTGAATATGTCGTTCTATGAATATGTGTGAATAACCCCTGATTGTTTTACACTTAATATCCACTTATATTTCGTGTATTCATTTGTCACACATAATTATGTAATTGATTTATCCTTCATCCAAGGATACCGTCTTTGTATGGGACTTCATCTCAATCTCCATTCATTGAGGCATATTTTGTTTTATAAAAAACTCTCTTTTATACGGTGTATAAACCCCTTTGACTTTTACATTTATTCAAAATGAATCTTTTTTATATGAATCATTTACTAAATGACAAAAGGGAGTGTTTTTGTCATACGTATGCGGTGACAACGACTTCTTCACCGCTGTGACCATTATTTGAGTTTCAACTTCCTCTACAAGCCATACCTTCTTTTTAAAAGAAAAATAATTACAATGTTTTACTTTTCTTTTATTTTGGTATTGAAAATAGTTTTCATAAGCTTTTTTATATCAATGTGTTTTATTGATATCTTGTGATTGAAATGTGGAAATGTTATGTTTCCTTTATGCATGTATTATGTGGTACGATTATGTTATGGTTCTTGAGCATTGTTATGAAGACGGGTGGTTCCGTGATAAACTAAGGGCAGGTGAGCCCGATATAGCTCTCCAATGCATTGGGTAACACGAAGGAGTGAAACGTTAAGGTTTCTCCGAAGAGATTTAGGGAATATACTGTGATGTGTATTCCAAACGTAACCAAGAGGGTTACTCCCTACATAAGAATGTTATGAATGCCTCAAGTTACCTTTATGTCTTATGATTTCTATGATTTATTCATGATTTGATGAGTTATGTTAAAGTTCCTATGTTTTACGGGTAAAGTATGATTTCATTCTTATGTATATATGAACTCATGTTTCTTTCCATATTTTTATAACCCTTACTGAGCTTTTTATTCTCATCCCAAGTTTTTGAAATGTTTTTCACAGGTCAAGGGAAAGGTACATGATATGATGTTAGTGTCAAGGAAGTGTCAGGAAAGAATCCAAGCTTTAATTTTTAAATATGTTTCCGTTGATGGGAAAAAAATGAATACTATCTTTTATGTAACCACTTTGTTTAAATGTGGAATGTAATGTAAGTTTTATGATCTAATTATATAAAACTCTAAACCTAAAAATATATTCAATGTGTAATCTTGTAATAACTCAATATTAAGTAAGGTTTAAGGCTGGGGCCTTATAGTTGGTATCAGAGGTCGGTTTAGATAACTTTAGAGGTTAGGGTATTCTTTAAGAATAAATGACATTACCATAATGGTTAGGATTTCAGAAAGAGTCCTAGTTTTAGATAAAGTGAATGAGTAAGTATATATTAGTGTTTATATTCCTCATTAGTACATGATGGTTTTGTTGATATAATCACATTGAACTTTTTGATTTTAGTAAATGGCTGGATCTAGCAGGCACCAAAGTAACATTGGATGTGAAGGAAACTATGACAGTTTTTTGAGAAAGCAACTGAATGATATGGGAGCTGCAATGAGAACTCTTGTGTTTATCCTCAACCAACTATCTGGAGTCATGATTGACCACCTAAACCTTGGTGATTTCTATAAGGCATCATATATGCGAGAAACAAATCCCTACAGAACTACGGGTAATAATAATAAAGGTAAGAGTGTTCAAAAACCTATGTGTCAAATATGTGGAAAGAAACACCTAGGAAAATGTTTCAAAGGGACAGAAATATGCTATAGATGTGGAAATTAAGGTCATAAAGCAAGAACCTGCCATGGAAAAAGGAAGCATCCAGTTGACTCGAGGAAAGGGAAAGAAGTTATTTCTGAGGGATCAATTGAATGTTTTAAATGTGGTGTGCATGGTCATTATGCAAACACATGTCCTATGAAGAAGTTTCGTGAATGGGATCACCAAGATCGTACAAATATTCATTTACCAATACCTAATGCCATTCCGATTGAGGATGAAGAAACTGACAATGACCAATCAAAGGTATGGATTATTTCATAACCTTTGTTTTCCTATTTTGGAATCTTTGGATATGATTCCTGATTTTGTTTTTAGGAAAGAAGTATTTCAAAATAAGTTGGAAAGGAATGGAGAATGGATCATGAAGAATCTTGAATGAGTAAGAAGTCAACATATAAGGGATTCAAGAGTTATGGTGAAATTCTTAAGAGTATTAAGTCTTTTTTTTATGATGGTGTTACATTAGGAGACTTTTTATAGTATGTGTAACCCTGATGTTTAATATATGAAAATTTTATTCAAGGAATATTTATCTATTCTTTTGTGGACATTGTTATAAAGAACCATTTGGGTTTATATGATCCTTACTTTTGAGGTAATTATGGGTTATTATATGTTATGATGGAAAATAAAAGGCATGAGATAAACTTGAGGTTAAAATATGTTATGATTGTTTTTGAAGATTTTATGTAGTTTTAGAGAATGTTTTAATAATTATATAGTTTTGGAAAAAGGACAACATGCAGACCGTGTGACAACCCGTCGTGTCGGACAAAGATGCGGGAATCAAACCCACAACCAAAGTGCGACTGGTATTTATCGCCTACCATTGGACTACGTGAAGTCCCTGGTTAGTTTGACTGATTCTTTTTAGTTAGATGATTTTATGAATTAATAGTAAGTTGATTTGGGTTATCTATGGAAATTTATTAACCTATCATAGAGGATATGTGATTAGGTTAATTACTTTTCAATACGAGACATTAAGAGAAACTGATGTTATTTGGAGATAAATGTTACGATTTAACTTGGAAGACTATGTGACTAAATCCTTCAAATAGTTGGGTTTCAATCTTAGTTTGGTTTACTTTGAAGAATTTTATGGAAAAATTGTTTATCGAATGGTCCTCGTTGAACTTTGGGTTTTGTTGGACAAATTTTGGAGATTAAGAATAAATTTTCTTTTTATAAAGGGTTATCCTTTTCTAGATTATCTGACCTCATACTAACCTTTTTGGTTTTGTTTTTGGTTAAAGTCTAAAGACATGGGAAGTATATAGTTCTCTTTTGTGGATTAGGTGATTCTCTAGAAGTTGATTATAGTACTCTTAATGTGAACAAGTCTTCCTAAATGCTCGTCTTTTGGAGAAAATATGAGTTTGTGTAAGGAATCTAATAAAAGTTGAAAGTCAACATGATAAGAGATTATGTTTCCTTATGAATAAATTCCTCAATAAAAAGTAACTTAAAACAAAAATGTTGTCTGTTATCTTTTCCTGCTGAGGAATCAAATACCGGTTAACCCATCACAAGTTTGTGATTTTCTTATGGTTAACTTTCTCCTAGACATGTTTACTATCACTCTCCCTCAGAGTATGACCCTTTGTTTTTTCCTCCATGTCTATATTTTCATACTTGGAATCCTAGTATGGGTTAACTCGGGTGACCTTTGTACTTCTCTTTCTTTATTTTAAAGTGATTTTTACTAACTCTTGTTCTGATGTGGGATTTTCAATGAAATTTCCAAACCCAATTTTAAAATTGCGAGGACGCAATTCCCAAAAGGGTGGAAGGATGTAACACCCAAGGTAAATAAAGAGTATGACATTTTCACATTTATCCATATTTGTGAATAAAATATTAATATTACTTTATAGGGGATGCTATGATCGATGGCGTACCCAATACGCAACAACGAGTTTCTTGGGAATCTTACATTGCAGTCTAATAATAAAATAATATTATTTTAAATGGTAGTTAACACCTAGCCGTTGTAATGGTAGGAATAAACAGAACTAACTACAAAATTATTATATATGTTTTTCAAATATTTTTACTCTTTACAATAAATGTTGGAGGATTAAAAATGCGAATGAATCCAATTTTAAGCGTAAACATTCTAATATTCTTTAAAAGGGTCAATTAACCACCTTTTGATGGAGAAATTATTTTAAATCCACTTTTTGACAATTTTATGTGTTATATTTGACTAAATAAAACTCTTCTTTAGAATCGGGACATCAAAATTTACTTTTTGTAAATTTTTGGTATTTTTCCGAAAAAGTTCAATTTTTAATGAATAGTGAAAAATGTTGTATTTTAATTCAAAACCTCTTTTTATTCTAATTTATTTATATGATTAGATTATCTTTTGAATTGGTTTTAAAGTGAAATTAGAATATATTTTTACCATTTAATCCAATAGTGGTCGTTGGAATTAATTTCACATTGAAATCAGACTTAAACTAGCGTCAATCTTTTGATACATTTTGTTTCATAAAAACACGCTATTTGTTTTGACAGTGGGGATTAATTATTAAATTAATTAATGCAACCTATATGTTTTGAATTTTGTAAAATAGATATCATTTTTGAGTTCGTAATATCAAATATATCTTAGGGTTAATTTTTGGTAATTTTCTGAAAAACTTCAATTTTTGATGAATAGTGAAACCACTAAGTGGTACTTATAAAAACTGATTTTCCGTTTAAATGAAATTTTGCCATATTTGTGTTTTTAATTTAAAAAATCTGACATACATGGTTTTAATTAAGAAGTGAAATGTGGTTCAATGGGATAAAAATAATCTTTTGGTGAATAGCAACTTATTAAGTTTTTAATCGCGATTAGAGGTAATTAGTGTAGTTTAATGTAAGAATAATGTTTTAATAAACTAAAATGACCTAGACACATGTCCTACCCTCATTGTATGAGTCATGGCCGACCAAGACAATCCATGGGTCAACTTGGGGACCCCATGGAGCCACTTTGGTTGGAAAATGACATAAATACCTTTTTATTTAAAGTTAAAATTAAAATGACACAAACATGAGCTGTTTTACTAAAACAATTTTTACATGGGGTTATACAAGTCAGAATTTCAAATATAAATAGTAATTGGAAAGATAAAACGATTTAATACATCATAGTAGTTTTTTTATAATTTTTAGACATTAAATAAATTAAATTATTTATGACATCATGATGATGCAGCGATGACCTCATTATTCATCAATTTAAATAAAATGGAAAGATAATGTAAATTATAAAACCTAAACATGTCCAAAACCTATTGTATGGGTGGATTTAGAACAATTATCACCTTATCCTTGAATTATATCAATGTGGGACCTTTTAAATCCGAAACTCATTTTAAAATAAAGGAACATTTCTTTACTTTCCAAGGGTGCCCCTCCTCTCCTCTTATAAAAGGCCCCCACCTCTACCTCCTTACCCACACTTCCAAAGCCTTTGGCTCGGCCAACCCCTGCCCATTTTGTCTCTCCACATCCCTCTCTAACTCCTTGAAGCCTCACTTTGTAAATAAGTCTTCTAAAGGAAGCCTTTGAGCTCAAACCAAAGGGAGTTACCCGATTTTATGATAATGTCTTCACTTGAGTCCTTTTGTTTTATTTTTCTTCTCCAACACCCTAAACTCTTTCTATTAATTTCTTTTGTAACAAATAAAGTATCTCAAATATACTAGGATGTTTTTATAAGAAGTATTCGAGCTAAACTTACACACACCAACATCTAATGGTTAAAGAACATACTGTCTCCGTCGATGGCGAATTTCTGTCTCACGAAATGATGATTGTTCAATATCCTTCTAACACCTTCAAAGGTGGCCATTAAGATGTCACTATATTTATATATGATATATAATATGTTTATTATTTCCTTAAGATTCTGTATTTTTCATTTATGGCATACCTTTATGGCTTCCATTATGGGTATACGCGATATCTTCATTTTAGGAAGTGCGGACTACCGCCCCCTCAAAGTGATTTGATTCGTTAATACCATATGTGGTACGTATAAAGGGTATATTTAATGATATTATATATGATACCATACTGGAATTAAAATAATATTATGTATCATTATGTTTTAATTCCATTAAATATGAAATAGAAATGGAAGTAGCGTTCATGCGTACGTACGACTTAACGTCTCCATGAACAATGCATTTCATTTCTTACCTCTAAATGTTATGTAATATTATAAATACATGAATATAATGGATATATATGATATATATGATATCTACACCATAAATACAATTCTGTATATAATGGATATTTTACCACATGAACAAATTTTAATTATAAAGAGTTTATTTTTGACTCAAGTACCAATGATCGTTAAAACGACTGTTATTAACTTAAATAATAACATAGTGTTCATGACATGGTAATAAGTTATATAAAAGGAATAATGAACTTGAAAAAGGTTCTTAAGTAAGTAGAAATTAACTCAAGTTTATTATTCAGGAATATAAAGAAACGAACAAGACAAGTCAGACTTGAGGTAAGGGATCCTACTCCTCTCTTTCTTTTTAAGTACACTCTTTTATGTCATTCCTTTCAAAGATCATCTTTGTTGTTATTGGGATGATATTTTATATTAATCTTACGGTAAGTTTTATGTTAATATGATGAGAGACCCTATTCTCTCTCATCAATCCACTATGGAAGTTTTGAGTGGCGCCGTTAGGCTGCCGAATTTTCGTAAGAGATCTAACCTCTCTATTTCTTTTTAAGTACTCTCCTTTATGTCACTTCTTTTAAGCTCCTCTTTGTTATGTTAGGGGATGTTATTTTATATTACTCTTTCCGTAAAATTTATGTTAATATGATGAGAGACCCTATTTTCTCTCATCAATCCATTTTGGAAGTTTTAAGTGGCGCCGTTAGGATGCCGAGTTTTCGTAAGGGATTTTTCATCTCACTTTTATTCCCGTGAGATTTATGCTACATTTGCCACAATTTCCTTTGGATGGTGTATGTACTGCCCATTATTTTACTCATTGTGTAATATAATTTCTTTTATGAGTATTTACATCAATGTTGTATTGTCCTTCTTTCATGGGTGCTTGTCTTGAAAGATACCCATGTCGATAAGGGAACCTTTCACCCTCCTATTTTTAAAAGACTTATTTTGTTATGTCTTTTAATTAATATACTATTATGTTGGGATATGTTCTTCTATATCCTTATTGATTTAAATTTTATGTCCATGTGATGAGATACCCTTTTTATCTCTCATCAACTCATTTTATGAATTTTGTAGTGACGCCGTTAGGCTATCAAATTTTTTCAAGGGAACTTCTTAACCCAAATTTGATTCTTTGGGATAAACTTTTACTCCTTGAATATGTCATTCTATGAATATGTGTGAATAACCTCTGATTGTTTTACACTTAATATCCACTTATATTTCGTGTATTCATTTGTCACACATAATTATGTAATTGATTTATCCTTAATCCAAGGATACCGTCTTTGTATGGGACTTCGTCTCAATCACCATTCATTGAGGCATATTTTGTTTTATACACAACTCTCTTTTATACGGTGTATAAAACCCTTTGACTTTTATGTTTATTCAAAATGAATATTTTTTTATACGAATTTTTTACTAAACGACAAAAGGGAGTGTTTTTGTCATACGTATGCGGCGACAACGACTTCTCCACCGCCGTGACCATTATTTGAGTTTCAGCTTCCTCTAAAATCCATACCTTCTTTTTAAACGAAAAATAAATACCATGTTTTACTTTTCTTTTATTTTGGTATTGAAAATGGTTTTCATAAGTTTTTTTATATCAATGTGTTTTATTGATATCTTGTGATTGAAATGTAGAAATGTTATGTTTCATTTATGCATGTATTATGTGGTATGATTATGTTATGGTTATTGGGAATTTTTATGAAGACGGGTGGTTTCATGATAAACTAAGGGTGGGTGAGCCCGATATAGCTCTCCAATGCATTGGGTAACGTGAAGGATTGAAACGTTAAGGTTTCTCCAAAGAGATTTAGGGAATATACTGTGATGGGTATTCCAAATGTAACCAAGAGGGTTACTCCCTACGTAAGAATGTTATGAATGCCTCAAGTTACCTTTATGTCTTATGATTTCTATGATTTATTCATGATTTGATTAGTTATGTTAAAGTGCCTATGTTTTACGGGTAAAGTATGATTTCATTATTATGTATATATGAACTCTTATTTCTTTCCATATTTTTATAACCCTTACTAAGCTTTTTATGCTCATCCCAAATTTTTGAAATGTTTTTCACAGGTCAAGGGAAAGGTACATGATATGATGATAGTGTCAAGGAAGTGTCAAGAAAGATTTATTTTTAAATATGTTTCTGTTGATGGGAAAAATTAATACTATCTTTTATGTAACCACTTTGTTTAAATGTGGAATGTAATGTAAGTTTTATGATCTAATTATCTAAAAATCTAAACCTGAAAAGATCCTCAATGTGTAATCTTGTAATAACTCAAGATTAAGTAATGTTTAAGGCTGGGACCTTATATATTCTCTAATGTGATACTCTACTACAAATGTGGTCTTGGACTATGCTAAAGCTTATTTGAGCTCAAGTGGCATGTTTTGATTTCCATTGTGGTGTTTTTTGATAATGATACCATGAATAATTGGATATGGATGAATTCTAAACATCCAAATTCATCCCACAATATTCAGTATATTTCATTCATAAGTTTTTTTGAATTATTTATGTTGTATTGTAGTGTATTTAAAAGTGTATTATTATGAAATGGAGGGGAAAAAGTGGAAAAAGTGGGGGAGTTTTTTTCATTCTTTGGGAAATAGTGGAATTCTATGTATTCTTTGGGAAATAGAAGATAGTATAAAACAATTGAATTATGTGTATTATGTTATTTTTTCTTTGTGTATGGAAAATAGTGCATTTCTATGTATTCTAATGTGAGGGAATTCTATGTATTCCATGTTTGTGCTTTGTGTATGGTATTATACTGTTTTCATGTGTTGTATTAGTTTTTTAAATTCTATTTATGGTATTTTACTATTTTCAATGTGGTTTGTATGGTATTGTTTATTATATGGAATATTGGAGATGGTATTGTTTACTATACAGAATGTTGGACCTACTCTGGAAAAAACAATTGGGGTCTACTGTACTGAATTTTGCAGGAACTCTATACAATGTTGGATATGCTCTGGGAAAAACCATGGGGGTATGCTATACTGAATTTTTCAGGAACTTAATACCAACGGTTCATAAAATGTTGGTATAATTTGAAGGATAATTTATACCAATGGTTATTTAGAAACTGTTGGTAAAACTCTATACCAACGGTTGATAACCGTTGGTATAGTTTTCAGGAATATTCTCTACACCAACAGTTGACAAACCATTGAAATATATTTATTCCAATAGTTCTCAATAAACAATTTCTATAGTTCAATTTGAGGTGGCATATACCAATAATTGAGTTATATCCATTGGCAAAGGGCTATACCTACACCATTACACCCAAAGGTTATTGAAACCGTTAGTATAAAATATTTCAATGATTTTATAGTCTATACTAGTGGTTTACAACCATTGGTATAACTACAATTTATAGTAGTATGGAAACCAAAATAAATGTGTGCTTTGAGGTTGGTAAAGGATAGGTCCTTTAATAGGTGAGTTTGAGTGGAATTTCCACAAATACCCATGCCTTAATGTGTAAGGGATTTCATTTTCAATGAAATTGGATCAAAAGTGGAAAAATAATATATATGGGTCATTAATACCATTATAAATAGAATCTAAATATAAGTTTAGATATATTTTAGTACTTTACTCTTTAATTTAACCATTTTTTACCACCATTTACCTTTTACTGTGGTAAAACACTTTTTACCTTGATAACTTATTTTTACGTGGAAAAATAAAAATAACCCTCTAGATTAAATTTAACATGCTTATTCTAAATTTAAAATAAATTTTAATAAATTCAATTTTTAATAAGTGATTCAAATTAGTTTTAAAATAGAAATTCATAACATATAAAAACAATTTTTAGAAAAATAGATTTTTAACCATAAAAATATATTTCTTCTGACTTATTACAAAGTAATAATAATTACATTAATGTTAATATATATATATATATATAAATAATTAATTTTATTAAAATAATTATTTTATAGTGATAATTTTTATTTATTATGACAAAAACACATAGAAAAAAATTCTTTGAAAAATACTATTTTTTACAATTAAATTATTTTATTCCTATTTAAAATAATATAATTAACCATCAATTTAAATTTATAAATTACTATATATTAAAATAATTATTTTATTATTATGAATAAATTAAATTAAAATCATATTTTGAGAGTAATAATTTTAATAAAAACAATTTCTTTAAAATAAAATATATTTTCACTAATGAATTGTTATCTTTTATTAAATACTAAATGTAATATTTATATCAAATTTGAAACTTATATATTTTTATTATAAAAACATTAATATATATATTTGATACATTTATACTCAATGGAAATATATCCAATGACCATATAGAAATGAACATATATATAACGGTCATATTACATTCCTATATATAACCTTACATACTTCACTAAAACCATTAATCTCATTCCATCATTTCTTTTATCAAGATGATGATTATATTTATAAAATTTTGTATCCTTTCTATATTTATTATCAATGGTATGATTCTCATGGTTGATTGTGATTATGAATATTTCAATCTTTTTATATTTTTATTACTTGTGGTTTTATTCCTTTTTTAATTTTTTTAATTAAGTTTCATTTAGCTATATTATAATTTATTATAATTTATTTGATTATAATATTATATAATGATGTAATAATTAATTAGTAATTTTAGTTTGGTATTGTTTGTATCATAAGATATTTTAAATTTATACTACAAATTCTAGGTGTTACATTCTCCCCTCCTTAAAAAAATTTTCATTCAAAAGTTCATTTCTCAAATGAAAATAAATGAGGGTATTTTTTATCATCGTATCTTAAAGTTTCCATATATTTTTCTTATACTTAAAATTTTTCATTAATAATTTGTCTAGATAGGTTATCTTATTTTATAGTACTTTATCTATATGATCTAAGTTCTCTACTGACTATTCATTATAAAATAGATCACATTCTAGTAGCACAACCTTTACGTTTAGTATATGTGATGGATTTGGTATATAATTTCTGAAAAGTGATACATGAAACATATAATGCACTTGGGAGATATTTTTTATAAATTATAAGTGATAATAAATATACTTAACATGATCAATAATCTCAAAGGTACCGATGTATCCAAATACTTTCCCTTATTCCGGAATAACATAACCCTCTTCCATGTAAATATTGAAAGGAATATTTTTTCACAAAACTTGAATTAAAAACAACATTGATTATTATAAGTATATCTATTTGGTTGGATTTGTGTTTCTTTAATATTTCATTGAATGGTTTAAACCCTCTCTATTATTTCTTGAGAAATATATCATCCCAATAAAATTATCTCCTCAACATCATCCTAACATATTAATGTTCTGTACTTTTCCCAAATAGAGACTCATATGGTTCCATTTGGATGATTGAGTAAAAAATGTTATTATATGAAAACTAAAATAGAGGAAGATATTAATCCCATCCTCCTTTTAAATCCATATAGTAGGATCTTATTATATCTTCCAATGTTGAAATAGTCTTTTCACATTGACCATTAGTTTGAGGATAATAAATTATGATAAAGTCTATCTCTATATCTAATGTTTGTTGGATATTTCTACAAAACTTTTATATAAATATTGGATCATAATCAGATATAATTTTAAGTGGAACTTCATGTTTCCTTACCATTTTATGTATATCTTAGTAAGTTTTTATGGATATTGATATGACCTAATTCATTTTTCATGTGATTCACTTTGGCCATATCAAAAACTATGATAAGATGATATCATAAGGTATGATATTTCATGCTACTCCACCACCTCAATAAATTGTAGAGTATAATTTATTTCATGTCATAAGGCATGTAAAATTGTATACTATCTCACCAAGCATAGCGTATTATTTCATGGATCATAATGCATGATTATTATCCACTCATACAGTTTTACTGTATGACTATGCCTTATCATAAAGCATGGAATGTGATGCATTTATACTATCTTTGATCAAATCTGTGACTAAATGTTAAGTTTTAACATTTGAGTGATATTATAACTTAATCTATCATTTAATATTCATTTTATATGATTTAATAGATGGAAATCATAATCATGTAAGTGTTACATGGATAAAGTTGAGTAAGTTATTAATGAATTATAATTAACGATTAAATGAAACAACCGAAGGAGAATCATTGAAGACTTATAAATCCCACTACCATGTAATGGTCATAAAGGTGTTTTATTGCATTATGGTCAACCAATACTCCTTGATTTATGTTTCTCTCTTTCCTCTTACACCTTTTCACAATGTGATGCTAGCACACCATGGTATGAATATGAGTTCTCTATGAATGTCAAATTATTTAGAAGCCTATGGATACATCATGGAGGTGAGATGTTTTTTATCTCTAGTGTGATCCTCATCAAGCACACGGGTAAAGGAAGATGTCCCTGAGGCTTCTCAATACAAGGTACACCTATGTTCTTCAATTCTAGTTTATGTATATTTCATAATTCTTATCATAGTGACATTGGTATTTTTATTTTTTCACATCCAATTATTCTAATAAGTGTTATTGAAACCCTAGTAACCCCAATAGTAGCATAAAATCTCTCTATATAACTAGTTTTTTAAAATCATGTATGAAATAAAGACAATCACAATCTTATTTTATATCACCTTCCAAACATAAAATATGATATGTTATAATATTATTTAGGTTTTGTTTTACGATATATGATATAAGATATCGTAACCCAAGACATGGTTTAAAACGTGATTTCTCACTAGTCGTTGCATAAAATGTCTTCCTATCATAAAATTCAATTGCATGTGCCATGTTTTAAAAGATAGAGTATTATATTATAACTAATATATCCCCACATGTCATTAAATATGATATGTGATATCATAGGTGATGATATGAATGTCAGTCATAGAATATGACTGATAGAGTGCTTCTATTTAATCATATTTTTCAATTCCACTGTCAATGATAAAGTACAAATGATATCAAATTATTCTACAGCTTATCAGGCGTAGTCTTTGACTCACCTGAATAGTAAAATACAATATAGATAGAAGTTTCTATTTTTATTTATATTAAATTATAAATTGAGTTTATTATTAATAAAAATTTAAAAATAATGATAAAAGTTATTTTGATATATTTATTAATTTATATTGTTTATAAATTTGTTAATTATGAAGAATTTATAATTAATTAAATAAATGTTTATGAAATATTTATTAATAAATATTTCTTTACATTAAATATTAATATTAAAAAACCTTATAATTTTTTTTCAACATTCCTTATGATCTAGAATTAAAGTGTATTTACAAATCATATGGATAATTTGTAAAGTGCTTATAAATTACAAAACAAGTCCAAAATATTAAGATTTTATATTTATCTATGAATTGTTAATAATTAATTTGAATTACTCATATCAAAAGGGTCTTTATTTGGAAAATTATTTAAAACACATCAAAAAAGTTTTGGTGATTGATTTGATCAAAGGATTAATTCCGGGTGGAGGTATATTTCTGAGGTTACTGTAGCAGTACTATAGTAGGAACAATTCGGTATTGTAGTAGCTGGAACTATTCATCCATCTGGGCCTTCGGGTCACCGTTTTGGTCCTCAGGTCCTACAAGAATTTCAGGCCACCCAAGGCCTTCGGGCTAGTTGATTCTCAGGGCCCTCCGGACACCTTAAGGCATTCGGGCCATCCCAAGGCCTTCGTGACACATAAATGCCGGCCCCAGACATGCTACAAAAAAGGAGTAGCCCCCGATGAGGATTCAGAGCAGGTGAACTCACCAAAGCAGAGCTAAATGGATTTTCAGAATGAGAGGGTATGGCTATGCCATCGGTACCGGCCTGTGCTTGCACGGGAAGCCTAGACAGATGATCATGCAAAGGTGGAGAGCTACTATTAAGATGCAGATGCTGGGGAGGGGCAAATCCTTATAGGTAGTATGGTTGAATTCCCTAAGACCTTCGGGTCATATAATCTCCTAAGCCTACAAGCCATGTAATCTCTGAGCCTACAGGCCTTATAAGGGTTCCCCCTCATCCCTTGAAAGGGGGGTTATAAAAAATCAATAAAAATGAAGGCCTTCAGGCCATTCAAGAATATAATTATAATAAATATAATATAAAATTACACACAATGAATAATATGAAAGGTTCATGTTATGTAATGGAAATAAAGTATAAATTCAAAATTATAGAATGTACATAAGAAAATATAAAATTATAAAGTGTTTATAAAAATATTTTATTTATGAATTGTTCATAAATGATTTTCTCATCTTTAAATAATTGAATTATTCATTTATTTAAAATTTATTATCTTGTTTATTATTCATGGATATAATTTTTTGATATTGTGAATATTTATATACTTTATTTTATGTCATAATTTTCATCTTATAAATTGTCAAATCCTTTCATTACATAATAGTTATGATTACATGGGATTTAGTTTTCATCTACATCGACCTTGGTCAATAATTAAATTTATTAGGTTGAATATAGCAGTTGAATACAGATTATACATATTAGTTATTAGAGTTATAATAAATATAATTCTATCTTAAGTGAATTATCATTGGGTAGAGGGACTTTTGGATAAACTTACCACTAGTTTGGAGGCTTAAATTGTGTTCTAAAAAGGCGGGGGTTGGCTATCTATGGATCTGGGAATACTCATCTAATAATTTTCATATCATATAATTTTATACCTTCACATGAATATTTCATCTACCTTATACATGAGATGAATTTGGATATGTAAATATGTTTGGTTTCTATTTTTGGGTGAGTAAGTATAGAGTTACACATTAACCTGGGTTGAATATATTGATTTTATGGAGGGAATATGATTCTATACTAAATCATTAGAATCATTAATACATAACTGGAATAACATGGGATAATATGGAGAGATTAAATTATCTTCAAAACACTAAGTGTTATATTTATTCGTAAGTGGAACCTGTTAAGACCTCGATCATCTAACCAGGTTGCTCATGTCAAAGTTGGGTGCCCGTGGATTATCTTGTTTAAAGAAAACAATTAAAGGGTGACCCTAATAGGATTAGGTTCCTATTATTAGATTTTTTTTGGGTTACACTTAGTCGGTATTCCCTAAGTGGAATAAGTTATTAGATTAATAGAGTTGATTTTATCTATCCATACAATGGATAGATCAAAGAGTTTTTTGATTGAATACCTAAGAATCATATATGATATGATTGGGATGATTCCCTACCTAAATAAATAAATGGTGAGATAAATTCCAAATAAAATTCATTTTTAGTAAAATATGGATCTTGGACTATAAATGGATATGATGAGTTTAAAATAGGTCATTATTTTAGTGATATACTATTTAATAAAATCCATTTTAAATGGTAATAAAACATGATACTCATATCGTAAAAGAAACTATTATTGATAACATCATCATTATAATCAAACATAACTTTGAAATAAATCATATAAGAAATATAATCTTAATGTAAGAAACTCCTATGATTTGATAACTTAATAAAAGTTCTTAAGTAAAAGAAAATTATCTCTGTTAGAGTAACCCCTTCCTTTGAAATTGAGTGTTTAATTTATTTAACAGGGGAATCTAGATTCTTATGATAAGAATAGAATGATTCAATTATGGTATAAAATTCATTATAGGTAATATAACTGAAGGAATTTTATTATCACTTCATATATTCAATATTATTGTATATTAAAATGACTTGGTGAGACAATAGGTTTCTTTAAATGAATATTTTTCTTAAGGAATTCTTATTGTTTTTATTTATGGAAGTGTTTCAACAATGTGAATAATTTCAAACAGGATTACCTTATATTCTCAATATTTGATAATATATGAACTATGCATGTGATTTCTAGTTTTTCATACTATATAGATAGTATGTGTGGGTAAAATTTTAAATTAGAAGAAGAAAAATTATTTAGAGTGACTAATGATGTTTCTTCAAGAAGAAAAGAAAGGTTATTAAAGCCTAAAGGGGTTATTAGGAAGGAGGAGTAATGATTCCAAATGATTGGATTATTTTATATACCTACATAGGTTTTGGAATCTTTATGGAATTTCCATGTTAGGTATCGATGTTATATAAATCAATTATTAAGTTTTGAAAAGTACATAATACCAAATGTATAATTTACAAGTGTTTTAACTATAATGGAATTTAAAATTAAGGTAATAATTGATAGATATTTTATTTTTATTCAAGTGATGAAATGAATATTTTATACATCAAATATTTGAATGTAAAAGAATTAATCAATTTTAGATGAATATAATAAAATGATGTGTATATTTATTTCATTTATCTTATATAATAAGTTAAGTTATTAATTAACATATATTGTTTATGAAAAAATGAGATAATTAATTATATACACATGGTTTACAAGTCATAAAATTCAATAAATTGTTTAGAAAATGATTCAAGGACAAATTTTTTTTATCCAGAATAAATTATTTATTCAAATATTTATTAAAATATGAGGGAATATGTAACCAGCATGAATAAATGAAATATTTTGATAAATAGTCTTATTTTTAAAGGGAAAAACTCAAAACACATAGAATACAATATGTGAAATAGAATAAATAATTTATTTATTAAATATTCCTACCAAAATAAAATAAGTGTTATTTTATAAACACAAAAGAGATTGTGCATCTTAAAATGATATTATGAAGATATGGGAATATAGTGTCAAAGAGGATAATGGGAGTATGTTTAGAATTAGAGAAGTTCAAATTTAAAAAATAAAATATTATACCAAACTAAGTTTAATAGTGTTTTCCCATGAATATCCTAAATATTTTAGGACATGTGATAAAAAATAAATATATAAAAAAGTAGATTTAGTTACCATGTGAAATTGAATATCACTATTTCCTAATGGATTATTCCATTTTAATTACAAAGTGAATTTCAATTGATATCCTAAATAAGTATTTTGGTATGGTAATAAATAGAAATGTTAAGAGTTACATTTAGTTACTATAAAAAAGTGAATTTCACTTTATCATAAAGGAGTTTAAAATGTGCTAGTATGTAATAATGTAAGTAGTTACATTTAGAATCTGAATAATTTTTTTTGATGTAATTGGTTCCAAAAAATAAAATGATGTTATACCTATAAAATTTCAAAGTAGATGAAAAATGTTATTAAAATTGTAAAATTGTATGTTGTGGAGTTAAGGAGTTTGAATATGTTAAAGGAGTTTCACATTAATAATATGATTCTTAAATCTCACTATTATTTAAACTTGATTTCTTCATATATATTATTCACTAAATAGTTTAGTGAGAGATTTTATTATGTTTTCACATAGACATGTGGTTGAAATTACACATATAATCAATAAGTTAAACCAAATTTTTTAACAAATATAAGGTTGATATGTAAGTTTATTATAGAAAATATGATAGACACATTCTTATGCTAGGTTTTGTTAAATATTATTAAAATAGTTTTAGAATATAAAATGTATGATATAAAAGGAAATATCTACTCTATCATTCTTTCACATTATATATATATATGTATATATTGATATACATTTCATGAAGTGAAATGATAATTAAACACTCAAATTATGATGTTGAGTTATCCCTAACCAATATTCAACTTAGAGTATTATAGGTTATGATGAAATTTTAAGGCTAGTGTGAGTAGGATTCTCATATGAGATATGAAATTTGCTCATGAGGTATAAAAAGTATTTTTATTCACTAGATGGACCATTTAATATAAAACATGAAATGTAATATGATATGTATTTGGTATACTAGGGTTGCATGGATCATATAAGAGTTCCCATTACATGAGGTTGGTGAGATACCTAACATTAAAACCTTCATACTTTGATATATTTCTTATGTAAGATTTATGTATTCTCTAATTAGGATGTTATTGGGTATGTTGCTGATTGTGTAATCGGTTGGAGTTCAACCTAGATGATATTTTTTCTCTCATATAATGAGAATGACATGTGGTCCCTCAATTGAGATAAATTGAGGAGTGTGTGACCACACTAATATAGTACATATGATGTTATTATTTATTCGGATGAGGGAAATATGATGTATTCATCATCTTGGTATATATATACTTAGAGAATAAAAAACATTTGAGTTGGATCTATAGAATTGAAATACTATATGTCCCATGGTCAAGTAATGTCCTAGACAAAGGAAATGTATGAAAATTCATGCTAGCATGTGATGCGATTGATGTATATAGGTATAGAGATACATGTGTTTGATGTAGATCGTGTTAGATCTATTTATAGCCTGAATAACATTGATTATTTGATAGTGGATTCTATTTACTTACATTTATTGATCTAAAGATTCATAGTTTTTGTTAACTATATAATGGCCCATGTGGTCCCACTTTATGGTTGAATAAATGGGGATTGAGTTTGACACATATAGTTTCTCTAAAAGTGTTTCATAGTTAATCAAAGTGAGTTTTATATAAGATTTTTACAATGTATTTCATATAATGTAATACATGATTAAGTTGATGAAAAGTTTTAAAAAGTATTTTTCAATATATCCTAAAGAGTTTTGGATATTATTTCAAAATTCATTATATATGATACAATATAAGGTTAAATTAGAAAAAGTATTTTAGGATTTAGTTTAAATGGAATAATGAACAAGATGGATATACCCTAAATTATTTTTCTTGTGATTTAATTAGGACATATCATATTCTATGATAGGGTAAAATCATAAGGCATTATATTTCATGCCACTCTACTATGTCACTCAATCATAGAGTATGATTGAGTATATGTCAAAAGGAATAAAAACTTAAATACTCTCTCACCAATCATAGTGTACAATCCCCTAGATCATAATGCATAGTTATTTGACACTATCATGTAGTCATATTGTATGATTATGACTCATCCTAAATCTTGTAATGTGATTCCATACTACTTACTTCGATATAATGGGGGAATAAACATTAATGGTTGATGTTTGAGTGATATTCCCTCTTTAGCTATCATCTAATAGCTGTTTCATAATACAAAATAGATGGGAATAATATTCATAATTTTTTTATAAATAAAGATAAGAAATTTACTCTTGAATTACAATGAATGAGAATAAATTACAACCCAAGTATTGTCCTAGAGGTTTTTTAAATCCCACTACTATGTGATGGAAGTGAGGGTGTGTTTTTTCATGATTCTTGACTGATACTCCTTGGTTCCCATTATTCTCTTTCCTCTTCCACCTTTGCACTATGGGGTGATATAACACTATGGCATGAAGTGGATTTCCATTTGAACATCAGATGATTCAAAAAACCATTGATAAAATATGAATAAGAGTTTTTTTCCTCTAATATGATCATGATCAAGAACATGAGGGAAGTAGTAGTTCCTAGATGATTTTCAATGTATGTTACACCACTGTTATTTATCTACAATTTATACATATTCCATATTTCTTAGCATGGTGATATTGGGATTATAATTTTGATTACTTTATCTTGTTCTAATAAGTTTCATTAAACCTCTAAGAATTATATTTATTTAAACAAGTGAGAAATACTTTACCAGACAAGTCCAGCCAGAAGCAAAGCTTCTGACCATTTATTAAGAAGAAAGAAAAAAGTACAATAGAGCAGCGAACAGGGAAAAACAACTGAAAAAACCAACAACCACCAAGAAAAGGTCTAGAGATCATAATAAGAAATATAATTTCCATAATCTTATTCACCAGCAGTCTCCCACTCAGATTGGGACTTCTCCCGATTAAATATTTTTAAGATATAGTGAGAAATAATTTAAAATATAAATAAAGTGTACATAATTTTTCAGTCGATCCACCATGAACCAAATGGAATTATTTATTTTAAATGTCATGGGATAGCCTATGATGAAATCTATGATGATGTTTTCCCATTTAAATGTTTGTATGGGTAATGGTTGAATAATCCCATTATAATTCTAACATTTATCTTTAACTTAATGGAAAAAAAGAATCACAATATATACTATGAAATCCTCATCTTCATGTTATCCCACCAGAAGTGATCTTTAAGATATCTATACATCTTTGTGCTTCTTGGGTCAATGGAGAATGAAGAGTTATGAAAGTCTCCCAAATATAATTCTTTGGTTCTAACATAAATGATACACACATTCAGGTTCTAAATATTATAATTATTCCTCTATCAAGGTTGAAATATAGAATATTTGATACATTTCTTCATAGATCCATATCATCCTTCACTATTTCCTCACTATTAATATAGGTGGATGGTTAAGAAATCATTTGTTAAAGGTATAATTTCATCCATTAAAATATGATTTCCATGTATATCATTTGAATATCCATGAATATTGGGTGCTTTTCAATCCTCATCATGGATAGGGTATCCTGATCTTTTCTTTCTTAGGGAATCAACAACCATGTCTTCCTTCCTAGGACAGTAATGTATCAAGAAATCATATTAATTGATTAAATATATCCATATTTTTTTGTGCATGTCTAGCTCCTTATATGTGAATATATACTTTAATATCTTATGATTAGTATATATATAGTGGCCCGATATTTTCAAAAATAAATATTACATAATTTTAGATGAATATTCTATATATAATATCAAAATCCACACTATAACCATGAAGATTTAGTTTATTTGAAGACTATATACATAAAAATCTTAATAGGATACCTTATTTATCATAACTCGTAATCTTCTTCACACATTATACCCTTATTAACACCCCTATTTAAACCATTATTCATAACCTGAGGAAACCAAATATAGGATATGGTGAGCTTAGATGCCCAGTAAGGGAAAACATGAGAGATGTCAATAAATGATCATATGAAAGCATAAGATTATTATAAGGGTATGAGATCATAAACATAACTTAAAAAGTTCAAAAACATCCTATCAAATATAAAAAACATGAGTCATGAAATAAATCATTTTCATTTCAAAAGACATGAATCATAAGAGTGAAAAGTTTTTATAAATGAATAATGAACCATAGATTCATATCTTAAAAGTATGGAACCATTATAAGTATAGAAACAATTTCATATGTCAAGGTTAATTATTGAGACCATAAAACCATAACAGATCATACATCAAAACTTGTTTCCTATAGAGGATAAATCATATAGATTTATTTCCCATAGAATATCAAGCACATTGACTTATTTCCCATAGTGGATCAAGCACATATACTTGTTTCCTAAAAAAGATCAAGAACATAAATATATTTCCCATATTTATATCATTAGATATAATACATTACCCAATTCATTGAAGGCCTATATAATTACAGGAACACCCATCACATAATGAAATTCATACATATTTATTCCATAAGATCATAAAACATTCACCATATCATTACATTATAACTCATGAAAATGAAATAAAAATTTTATCAATTAAATATAGAATAACCCATGAAAAAAATGGGTTTCATAAACATCTGATCATCAAAATCATACACCATCCAGAAAAAGAATATGAATTATATTCTTAACATCCCACCCCTCTTCATTGGATTGAGAAGAGGTGAAGGTGCTACTAGCCTTAGATGACATCCCCAAGACACTGAATCCCAACAATAAATGCTAAGGGATTATAAAAATATTTAGGAAATGATTTTCCTATAAAGATAAAAAACCCATTAACAATAAAACATAAACATCCAAGACAAACTATATGATACATGAATAAAGACCATGTAATCTCAACTACAAACCAAAAAACCAACAATATTAGAGTGAAAAAAGAAACAAGAATAACCTACAAGACCAAAGGTAAAATAATACCAAAACCAATAAAATACCCCATCCATACACCTTTAAGATAAAACTACACCTTTCATGCCTAATACATCAAAATGCATCATTAGATAAGTACAATACATTTACCTTTATTATGTCCCAATAGATGACATCTGCAACTACTCTGAAGTTCCCAAGGAGGGGGTGAGTATAAAATCTGTAGGATTTCCCCAAAGACATCCCAACCCACTCAACTAGGGAAAAAAATATTAAAACAATTTATATAAAATCATTGAAACAATTTATATCAAAACTATAAATTTTTTTTAAGGGAAAACATTTATCAAATTCTTAAACCATTTCATGTTATTTGTTGCACTCATTACCATGTCTCCACAAAAACACACACTCACCCATGCATGCTAATTAATGGTTCCATACTCATTAGAAGTATATCGTACATCAAAAAAGTCATCACCGGGTGGCCCGTTTTCTTATTTCAAAATGGAACATGCACCATATCTTGGACCAAATCCTCATACCCCAATGATACATTCCCCTTATTCAGGGTTACGTCAAAAGCATGAACTCACACTGATCATGTATGACAAAACTCACGCATTACCATTACACAAAAAAATAATAAATTCTTGAAAATACATCATTAAACCAATTGTGTGCATAAAATAATTGCATAAATTTAAAACTATAATTTTAAAATTATTAATAAATGGGGTTTTCAAAAAATCCATTAAATCCCCCCATTTCCAAGCTATAACCAAAGAAAAAATTTCCATCACAAATCACACAAGGTTTTTATAAAAATTTCAAGAAAAAAATTAATAAAAACTAGGACTTAAAGATATAAGTTAAATAAATATGAAATAGAATCCACCTATCTCTCAAAAATTAAACAAAATTATGAATGGCACAATAAAAATCTAGATCTTGGAATGGATCTTCTTCCATTAAATATATTCAATAATATCTCATCAATATTACCATAAAGGAACATAAATATATCTATAAAGAACTATATATATGGTTCTAAGGGAGAGGTTAATAATAGATCTAAGAATAATGGGGAAGAAAAAGTACTTACTAATGATTCCAGACCTCAAACGAGCACTGATTCTACTAAAATCCCCTTACAGATTGAAGGGAAAGGTCGATTATTCCTTATGAGGAAGAGTAATTCTAGATACTATAGAATTAGGAGACTAATGAGGATTACTACGCTTAATTCAGATTTGTACCAAGATTTTCTAATTTCCAACTATATTCCACATGGTTAGGCTATACAGTTTGTAAAACCATGCACCAACTGTGCAGTGCTACTATCACAAGGCCATTCCTCACATGGCTGGCTTATATGGTTAGACAAACCATGAGACAACTGTGATTTTCCCTCTATTTTAAGTTACTTGGTTTCCCTTGGGCCCTCATACATTTTGGATAAACCACGATCCAATTGTGTACTTTCCTAGTGACACCTAGAAAAAATACACAATTTTTTAGAGATGTTCTTTAGTTTCTACTAATCATGCATCTCCAAAAACACCTCCAAAACATGTATAAACCTATGAAATCACTCCAAACATAACCTAATTCATTTACAATATCAAATTACACATATAAAGGGTCATGTAATGGATACTAGGTGTACGATATTCTCCCCACCATTAATCTTTCTATCCTTGAAATGTATAAAACTGATGTTTTCCTAAAAGAGTTTGGGACATTTCTCCAACATTTTCTTTTCACGATCTCACATTTCTTCCTGAATCTAAATATGATGTTCTAAAACTCGCACTGAACCTATTTTTATCCCACATAATAATTTCTCTTACCTATCCAAAATCTTTACTATAACATGAATCAATGTAGCATTTAGATCAAGATAAAAATAGTCCCATCGAATCACATAGTTAGGATATGGATGGAACTTTTTCAATTGTGATACATAAAACATTTTATACACTAAAATAAATTTTGGAGGTAAGACCAACTAAAAAGTGACATCACTAATGAATTCAAGTATCTAAAAAGGGATACTGTATTAAGGAAAAAACTTTCCCTATTTACAAAAATGATGAATCCAAACCTTAGAGAGATTATCAAGAAAATATGATCAACCACATCAAATGATAATGGTAATCAATGCTGATTTGCATATTATTTCTGAAAACTTTGAGCTATAACCATACCTTTCCTAATCATCTAAATATTCTCTATTGTTTATTGAATAAGGATAGGTATGATAAGTGATGTCTTACTGGTTTTTACCCAAAAAATTAGAAAACAACATGGATGTCTACACAATTCTTCATAATGATCCATATATATCATGTATTGATAGTTATTATTGTATGATAACTCCACTAATGGTATGTTATCTTCCCATGATCCTATAAAATCCATTAAAAAATCCCTAATCATTTCCTATAACTTTTAGATTTTACTTTCATATTTTCCATCTTTTTGAAGATAATAATCTGTGCTTATGGTTAACTAAGTTACAAGGGATTTCTATATGGATTTCAAAAAATGAGATATAAAACTAGCTCTAAGTTAGATAAAATTGAGAATGTAACACCATAAATCCTTATAATTTACAGAATGTATATTTTTGACAAGTCTTCCAACATATTAGTTTCACCAATAAGGATGAAGTGATCTAACTCTATGAGATAACCCACTATCACCCATATAGAATCATGTTTATTAACCATACTTTGTATACCTATTACAAAATCCATTTATATATTCTCCCATTTAGACTTTGGAATAAATAAAGACCAAAACATACTAGATGAAAATTGATGCTCAACCTTGACCTAATTATATATGAGGAAACTTGAGACATACTCCACTACAACTATTTTTTTTTCAAAAAAACCAAAACGTTTCTTTAAATTATTTATAAATGTTCTAAATCCCAAAAAAATTACCAATATCTAAAGGTAGTAGATAGTAAGATTTTGTTTCTAATAATCCAAAGGTATAACCATATGATCTCTAAACCATAACACTAAATTCCCTTCCAAATTCCATCCCTCAATGGTAATCCCACCATTGAGTTTTGACCTCATGGTAACACATTCAAGAATGGATGTTTGAGCATTTATAACCTACTCAACCAAATTTGGTATAATAGAAACTAGAAATAAAACTTTAACATTAAATTATTCTACATAATATAGATGCATATAGTCTATGAAAAACATACACTACTATTGATATAAATACTCTTTTTCTAACTCACCATATGACTTCCTACTCAAGGCATATGCTACAAGATTTCCTTTCCCCAGTATACAAAACAAGTCAAAGTAAATTTTTTGATGATATTCCATCCATATTATTATCCTTAGATTCAAATATATTTGTGATAGAATGTTATTCAAGATTTTATTATCTATATAAACTGTAAATTTATCAATAAAAATATAGTGATGATAAGTATTCAAGGAATGAACTACATCAACTAACTATAAATACTATGTTGGGTAGTTCTTCTCATGAATCTATAACTTCCATGAACCATATACAACAACATGATCTCCCTGAATGAGAACACATCTCAACCAAGATCCCGATGAATCATAATATACTAAATAACCCTATCTAAACTATAAAAATGTGAGGATATGTGCTAATGTAAGTCTAACATTAAATTCTTGAAAGGATTTATAAAATTCATCATTCCATTGGAAGGGAATTAAGTTCCTCACCAATGATGTTATAAGTGAGGGAAAATGTAAAAAATCACATAAAAAATGTATTTAGTATCCCACTAATCCAGGGAAACTATTTATCTCAAAGACATTATACGGTGGTTTCCAAGAGATAATAGATTATATCTTTTTAGTACCATAGAAACTCATTTTTTTAAATGGCTTATCTAGGAAAACATACTTTTTGTATCCAAAAATCACACTTGGATAACTTAAAAGTAAAGTTAATTATCTCACAAGATACCCAAAACTATAGCCAACTACTTCTCATGATCATATTTTACACTAGAATACACCAGAATATCATGAATAAACACTACCACAAAGGAATCTAGATACATTTAAAATATTGGATTCATCAATTCCATAAAAGAAACTGGTACATTAATAAAAACAAAAGGAATAAAAACAATTCATAATGGACATATATGCTTCTAAAATCCATCTTTGAAATATCTTCCTTAAAAACTCATAGTTGTTGACATTATGAATATAAATCAATTTTAGAGAACCATTGAGATCCCATTAATTGATCACATATTTCACTGATTCTTGGAAGAGGATACCAATTATTTATCATATATTTGTTAATCTTAATATAATCTTCACAAATCCTATGATTTCCCACTACCTTCTTCAAAAAAAGAATTAGTGCTACCCACAAAGATGTTCTTGGTTGAATAGACCGTTTACTTTTCAAATTTTCCAACTAAAATTTAAAATCCATCAATTCCATTTGTTCCATCCTATAATATGGAAGTGAAATATGACTATTACTTAGTAAGAGATTAATCATAAAATCCACTTATTTTTTTGGGTGGAAACCTCAAGAAATTTCTAGTAAAACATAAGAAAATTGGTTGATGATAGTTAGAAAATCCCTATTTATTATCGCATCCATCGATGCTAAAGTAAGAACTATAAACTAATAAGATATGGTTCCAATAACTGGTTCCAAAATTCTTTCTATAATTTCATTTACATACCAATCTCCTATAAAGAGATGCTATATTCCATCAAGAGATGTGTAACTACCTTTTGAGCATAACAATCGAGGTGTTCATTGAATTATGTCAACCAATCCATACCCAAAATCAAGTCAAAGACCTCCATATCAAAAAATAGATATCCCAAAGAAATTCATCCCCATCGATAGTCATATAAAAGGAATTATACATAAAGGATCGACAATCTCTTTGTCCAAGTGAAGTTTGAAGTTTCAAAATAGAATTCATCATATCAACATAAAAACCTATATAATTAACAACACAAGAATAAATAAATGAGTGGGATAAACCCATATCAAAAAAATATTTCATAAGGGTATAATTCAAAAGAATATTACCTCTCACTATTGAAGGACCTGATTGATCATCCATGATAACTTGATCAGATCCATATAATTTATTACTCAATACAGTTTTGTATTTTCCACCCTATTAAGACTGCATAGGTTGAGGATTCATGGTGTTCCTAGAATCACCTTATATTGTTCGGTTCTTATGATGAGAGTTATTCCTATGATCTTTTCTATTTTAATCATATGATGTCTAAGAAACATGAGATGATTCTCTATCACCACACCTTGAAGCACTATGAAAATAACATTGAAGATGTCCCATATGATTACAATTGTGATAAGATTTAGGTGGAATCATACAAACTTGTTTCATATTATCAAAATAAACAAATTAAAAACATCACATATTAATTTTAGGTCGAGGAGTAATGTTTACTAATATCCTGATCTTATTTTGAGGTGTCCAACCACTCTAGAAGTAGGATCCCCTATTTCTCTTATTCCCAACATTAGACTTCCCAACTACTCCTATAGGAATAAACATGCTCTCTCCAACCATATTTCTTGATATATCCCATTCTACCAATGTTTCTCTATTTACCATCCACATATAGTCTGAAACATAGGTAAAATAAATATTCAAGTAAATTTTTAGTCTCATCTCTGAATAAAAATATCATTCTTTTAAGGATTCTCTTGCAATAACTTTTGGGGAATGGTGGAATAAATTCAAAAATTTAGCTACATACTCTATTACCAATAGATTATCTTGCTTCAAAATGAATAAGTTCGACGTTCTACCAATCTTAAATGTGTGAGGATATAATTTTTCATTAAAACATTCTTCAAAAACCTCCCATGTAATACCTTGGTTGGCTTTAGAATGAACCACTAAATCCTACAAATGGTGTGATAGATCCTCCAATATATGCATTTACAAGTTTACTTTTAACTGTTCCAGTGTACTAATGAAATTTAAGATTTTATTTAGCCAATTTAACACAAATTATAATTTTTATGTTTCTAAATCCATCTGAAAGGTGGATGGGTTATGATTTTGGAACTAAAACAAATAGTTTACTTATCATGGTTCATCATTAAAATTACCCCCATCCATAGCCTGTAAATCTTGGATAATACTTTGGACTAGCTTTTTATTTTCATGTGGCTCAGGTAAAACCACATTTTCAGAAGCCTCTTTTGGTTGACTCCTATGACATCAAACTGATGCCATTTTTTATACACATAAAAAAATTCATTTAGAATAACTCTCTAGAAAATAAAGGCTTTTCATTTCCAATTTACCATATCAACACATATCATAATCATAAATTTTCAAAATTCAACCATTGTAAACATTTGTAATCACTTTTTTTCTAAATACCACAACCATTTTATTTAAAATAAAACCATCTTAACCATTTTCAAAATTCAATACTTTTTATCACCATTTCATAAATCAATAAACTTAGAATGAACAATGTGGTCCTAGTGGGAAGTCTTACTTACAATGCATGATATGAAAATATCATTGGCTGAACCCAGGGTGATGAGGTGACACTACACCTAGAAGTGACTCTAAACACCTTTTTACCAAAACTTCCCTTATAACATGAAGTTCAGTATAAAATGATTTGATATATATTTTTTATGCTCTACATTTAAATTTATTACATTACTGTCTCCTTGATACAAACCCAACTCAATGACTAGATAAGAATAATAACTTTTTTAACTCAAGAACCGAATAAAACTAATACCATTTGTAACATACCACCCCACCTCATTAGCATGAGAAGAGGTATAGGTGATACTTAACTTAAGTGAAAACCCTAAGAAATCAAAGGATAATAATAAATTATAAGAGATTCATAAAACATTAGGGGATGATTTTACCTTAAAGAAAAAATAACATATAAACACTAAACTATAAAAATACAATAAAAAATATATTATTAATGAACAAAAACCATGTAATCTCAACTAGAAACCAAAAACCAACAAAAATATCAAAGTGAAAACATAGACATGAAAACAAATAAAAATAATAAATGGATAAAAAGACCAGAACTAATTAAAGACCACATCCTTCTTTCTTCAAGATCTAACTCCACATTCCATGCCCATGGTATCAAGATGAATCACTAAGTATGATACATTTCCCTTTCCTATTTCCCAATAGAAGAAATCTATAAGTATACAGAAGTTCCCAAGTAGGAGGTGAGTATAAACTAAGTAAGATTTCCCTAAATACTTACCAACTCATGTCAGTAGGAAAAAAATTGTTACCACAATTTATATAAAATATTTTGAAAGTATTTTAAGCTATTTATATCAAAACTATAAATGATTTCCAAGGGAAAACACTTTTCAAGTTCAAAAACCATTTCACGATTTTTGGAATACCCATTAACATGTCTATAATCCCACACACATTCAACCATGAATACTAAGTGATGGTTCCATAATCATGATAGGCCTCTCATCCATTAATTTTTTTTTAACTATGTGTCCAATATTCTTACGGCCTAATGGAACATGCCCCATATTCTTGGTCATGTCCTCTTACCCCAATGTTACACACCCTTTATTCCAGGTCACATTGAAATCATGAACTCACACCAGCCATGTATGCCAAAACCCATGCCATTCTATTGAAAATAAAACCAATTACTTATTCAAAACATTTAATCAAACCACTTGTGTGCATAAAAATAATTCTATACTTTTAAAGCTAACATTTTAAAATCATTAACAAAAAGGGTTTTCCTAAAATACATTAAATCACCCAACTTACAAGCCACAACTAAAATAATATTTGAAAATAAAATTACATAATGTTTTAAAAAACATTTAATGAAAAACATTTAATCAAAACAAATAATTTAATTTATAATAAAAGTAGATATTAGAGAGAAGCCACCTACCTCTAAATGGTTGGTGAAAATAAAGAATGACACAATAAAACTCTAGATCTGGGCTTGGATATTCTTCCCTAAAATGGATTCAATCATATATCATAAATATTTCCATTAAGTAACATAGATATATCCACAATTGACTAGATATATAGTTATGGGAGAGATATAAAAATAATATATCTAAGAATAATGGGGAATAATGGGTACTTACCGATGATTCTAGATCTCTAACACACATTGATTTTCCTAAATTTCACTTTTGGAATGAATAGAAAGGTATATCATTCCTTGAGAGGGAGAGGAATTTGAGATCCTATAAAATTAGGAAAATTATGATGATTACTAGGATTAATTTATATTAGATACATGTTTTTTTGAGTTCAAACTATAAGACACATATTTGAACTTCACAGTTTGGTAAACTGTGTGCTAATTGTGTTGTGATACTGTCTCAAAGCCAAAACTTACATAGTTAGACAAACCATTAGCCAACCATGATTTTAACTATATTTTAAGTTCCATGGTTTCCAATAGAAACTCACACAATTTTTACAAACTATGCACTAGCCCAATGATTCCTCGAAATAGTTTCACAGTTTCCAAGAGATAGTGTTTGGTTTCTACTAACCATGAAACTCTAGAAACACCACTAAAACATGTCTAAAACTCTTGTAAACTCCATAAACATAACCTAAGTAATTTATAAGTTCAAATTACATAAATTAAGGGTCATATACCTGAAACTAGGGGTGATATAGTATCATTGGATCATATCCCCAGTAAAACATAATTAACATAAATAGATGTTATCATAAATTAAAGTTCTTTTAAAAGATCACTAAAACATTTCTGAATGAAAATTCCCTTTCCAATTTGAAAATAAAATTTAAAAATAAAAATATTTCTAAAATATTATGAATTTTTTTTATTTGAAAATAAACATGGAGACTTGAAAATGAATCTTCAATCTATTGACCAGTCATGGTGGTGGAAAATTCCATTTATGTCATATAAGTTAAATGAAAACATTCCTTTTACAATTTTATAGAATGAGTCAAAAAGTACACTATTCAAAAAATGAAAAGAAAATTACTTTTAAAAACGATTTTTTTAAAAATTAAATGATGGGTAAAATTAATTTAAATAATCATATGTGAATATTAAAATCAATCTTGATTTAAAAAAAACAAGGATATATATAAAAAATATTTTAGATCGAAGATAAATAAAGTTAGTTTTCCTTAAAAAACTGTTTTTATCTATTGAATAATTAAAGTGGTAAAAAGAAAGGAAAACAAATATTATCAAGAAATAACCAAAGTAGAACAAAATTAAAATGATTTATCAGATAAGTATCATATAAATTCCACAATATAAATTCAAGCATAAATAATCCTGATTAAAAAATGATTAAAATATAAATCCCTTACCTCAAGTATCATCCTTCTTAGTATGCATTTTATCCTCCTGTATAATAAATATAGATTTATTATATATGTTTTAAAAAACCATAATAATATATATCATACCATATATTATTTAATTATAAAATATTCTCACTTGTTTATTAATAATTTGTTATTAACAATCATAGCTCTGGGTAATAACTACATTTTTCATACGTGTTTCAGTTCAATAGTCCAGGTACTTGTACTTTGATCATAGTTCCATCATCTTTAGAAATTTAATCATGATATTAATATCATATATTTCATTATGTATATATATATATATATTTATATTCATCCATAAAGGATAGAGATAAAAAAATTAATTACACCATACATGGAGATGGCTGACCATACGTACGCATGAACGTTGTTTTCACTTTTAGATGGATGGAATAAAAGAAAGTTAAATACCAATTAACCTTTAAATAATCATTAATATATCATATATATAATATATATTCCTTAAATCTAACATTATTTCTATCCAAGTAAAATAGTAATGAAAAAAAAATCATATCACTTCATGGAGGTGGTAGTGCACACAAACGCATGATCTACTTTATCATTTTATAAAGGATTGGAAAGAAATAAGGTATATGAGATATTTTACATAAAAAAATAATAATAATGTAAAAATATCATGTTTAAACATTAATCTTATCATAATACCTATCCATAAAATATGATAATTAAAAATGAATTGTATCGCTTTATAGTGACGTTATGCTGCACATATGTACATGAAATAATTTCACTTCCCATTTGACAGAAAAGAGGGAGAATAAAAGTTTTTTATAATCATACTAAAATTTATGTATATTTATTATACTTATTAATTATTTTATGAATAATATAACAGATTTAGAGGGAGTATAATAAGAAACAAATTAAAAGAGTCTGGGTTTGATGACTACCTCTTTTCAGAAGGCCTAATTTTTATCCCTTCTTAAGGACCATTGGAATTATTTTTAATTATACCCACACATAAAATTCATTGATCTATATGTTTAAAACAGGAATAGTGTAAGTAACTAGCCTTAAATGTTATATATTATAGTGATTTTAAACTCGAATCTACATTATTACATTCCCAATAATATTTTTGGTTTATAGTTTTATAGAATTAGAACTAAAACATAAAAAATAAACCCAGACATTACAAGTGGATCGATATACATAGTATCAATTTTTTCCATAAAATAAAAGTCTTCAAAATAAAACTTTTTTTCTCTCCATAAACAATCTACACAATTTTATCTTTGATCTCATTATTGTCCCTATTCTCCCTTAAATACTGTGAAATTATTTTTAGAACTTGGGATGAGAAAAAAATCTCAGTAAGGGACAAAAAATAAAACAAACCATTAGTCTAATGAAAATGCACAAAAACATTTTCATAAAAAAATACCTTTTTATTCAGAAAAAGGAATCATCTTTTGAAAAAGATCAATATCATACCTTTGAAAATCAATAGATTTTCATGAAAACTAGAAATAATCTAAAATATAATAAGGTAACATGGGACATCATTTTTCATGTTACACTTACAAATTGAGTAACCAATTTTTCAAACCTCCAACTCTTGAGTACCCAATGCATTGAAGGTTACAACGTAACCACACATCCTTGGTTTATCATAGAACCACTTGTAATTGGTTTATCATGTAACCACACATCATTGGTTTATTATATAACGAACCTACATCATAAAAAATTTCCAATAAACATAACATTTACATAAATCATGAAATATTACATAATAAAAACACTCTTTTAAGAAAATAAACTTTTCATTTTGAAATCATCCATTTTAAAAAGCTACACATGTACAATAGAAAGAATTTTATTTTAAGTAACCATATAAAATTATAAGGTAAGATTAAAAATATTAAATAATTATGAAGGTGGGAAATTCTATTCATTATATATATGTAGAAAAACATTATTTTTGAAAAAGGAACTTTAAAAGAGGATTTTTAAAAGAAAGTCCCTTATAAATATCATATCATTTAAGTGAGCATTAATCAAATGAATAAATTGTATGTATCTACTGAAAATAACCATAAAAAGTGTAAATTATACTTAAGATATTAAAAAATCATTTCACACATAATATTAGCATGACATAAATCAAGAAGTAGTAGTTTCACCCAAAGAATGGAAATTGTGTTAATAATTCCCTTACCTCACATTAAACTTCCTACAAATGTATTCAAAAATCATATATAATGGTCTAAAGAATGTTATTAATTTATTAACGATATATATTAATATTTATTATACCTTATATGACCTTCTAATAACATCTTATAACCCATTCGTTAATAATATTTCATTATTTTCAATGTTTTGGTCACTTTTGGTTCTTGGTTTCATGGTCGATTCACTTGTGTAATATTATGGATGTTCTTGTAAAATTTGATTAAAAATATAAATGTGGAATAAAATAGTATTAATGAACTTACAAAATTATTAATGGTCTCATATACCAGTTTACTTTCTTTTATGAGGATGATTCATTTGATAAAATGTTAATGATAAATGTTTAGTTTATTTTAGTGGTTATTCAAAACACAATGAGCTAGTTTCATCTTATTTAATATTATGTGTGTATATTAGTTCCAGAACATGAAATAGGTTATAATATAACTATTTAAATATTATTTATCTATAATTATATTTTTATTACCAACTATAAATGAGGTAATGTAAAATAAAAAATCATTATCCACGAAGACGGTTAACCACCGTAATTTAGAAAATAGTGTTGTTTCTTTGAATAAGAGGAGATAATGAAAAGTATGGAGATAATATATTCCATTATAAACATAAAAATCTATTATATACATGGTTATGTATTTACTATTAATTTATGGATGAATTAGGTGATGAGAAAGTAGAAGAAAAAAAGAAATTAAGAGAGGTGCTTTGAGAAAATTACCTCTTAAATATCACCTCCTTGGAGGATCCCTTAAAGGCTTGGAAGAGGTATTTGGATGATACTAGTAGAAATTGGATGCGAAGAGAGTGAGGAGAATAGTTTTTTGTAGACATTTTAGGATATTAAAGGATTTTTAGGAGAAATTTGGTGGTGAGGGTTGGTATTTATACTTGAGATAGGGTGGTTTTAAGTGATTAAATAATGATTATTTTATATTTAAAGCCAACCACATTGGTGTAGAATTAATTAAAAATATTTTTTATAATTAAAGTTTTAAAGGTTTTTAATGTTTACTAAAAACCTCAAACACCCATAAATTTTTTTAGTTTTTAGGTATTTTAATCATTTACCATTTAACTTTAACCTCTTTTATTATTTTACCTATACCAGGATAAATCTATTTTTTCAATGATAATTTTTTGATTAAAAAAAATTAAAATAAAATTAAAACATAATTTTGAACTTACTATTAAAAATATGGAATCTATTTTAGCAAATTCAATTCATATAATTAGAAAAATTAGGTTTTAAACAAAACCCTTAGAGACAATGAAAATGAGGTTTTTAAAGTGAAAAAGTTCAAATGTTTATAAAGTTTTATATCTAATTTCAATACGAAATTGATTAAAATTAAACAAATTGTATTAATAAATGTATAATTGAATTATTTTTTCTTTAAAACATATTTAAAATATAATTTAATGTTTTAAATTATTTAGATGAAAAGTAATTTTTCAATTAAAGTTCAATATTTTTCACTAATAATCAAAAAAATGAAACTTCTCAGAAAAATACCAAAATCCACCCAAATCTAGTTGTTGATATTAATATTTTAATTTTTTTTATATTTTCAAATGAAATTTATAATGTTTCAAAATTTAGTTTTAAAATAGGTGCACCATTAAAAGGTGACAAAATTACCTTTTATAAAAATATAGTTTTTTTGCTTTAAGTTAGATTTATTCTTATCTTAAGAATATCAAAATTATTGAATGAATTTTAAAAAAATTTCTTGAATATATAACATATAAATTTCATTATTATATTTTACTAATAGTGATTAATTTAATTTAATAATACTAATAAATTTGAAAACAAAATATTCTATCGGTACCTAGGTTGTTACATTCCCCCCACTCTTGGAAATTGTGTCCTAAAAAGTTTATTCTTCTACTAAAAAATGGGGATATTTTCCCCTCATATAATTTTAATATTATCATGCTTCTTCTCAACCATATTATTTATCCAAAAATCCTTAACCTGGTGAATTACCTTGTTCCTCAATACTTTCTCTCTATGGTCAAGAATCTGAATAAGTTATTCCTTATAAGAAAGATTCTCTTCCAACTGAACTAATTAAGGGCTCAAAAAATGAGATAAATTCAACACCTACTTTCTTAAAATTGAAACATTAAAAACATTATGTACCTAGGATAAAATCATAGGAAACATGACTTAGTAGGAAACTTATCAAACTTTCTATACAATTTCATATTATTTAATGAATCATGGAATTAACTTTTCCTTTATTTAAAAAACACACAATACTTTTCCATGGAGATATTTTAAAAGATAAATGATCACCTACCTGAAAGAAAGATATTTCCTCCTATTATCTGCATAACATTTCTTTATATTCATATATGAATTCACATGTTGTTTAATTATCTTCACATTCTCAATCATTTCCTCTATCAATTATTGTCCAAAAAAAATTATTTCTCCTCCTTCATCCCAAAAAGCTGGTGTTTAACCCCACTTTCTATATAATTCATCAAAATGTTCCATTTTATACTAGAATTAAAACTTTTATTATAATATAACTCAACCAAATAAGGATATTAATCCTAAATCCTCTGGTAATCCATCAAAAAAGATTGAATATTATCCTCTAATGTCTAATGTTTTTACTTATACTATCCATTAGATTGAGGATGAAATGAAGTGATGAAATTTAATTTAGTTTTCAATGACTTTTATAGTCCTTTACAGAAATTAGAAGTGAACCAGAGATCACGACCAAATACAATGTAGAGATGAAATCCATGTAACCTAACTATCTCTTTAATATAAAGTCAAGAAAGTTGATCCAAAGATATTATATCTAAAATAGGAAGTTAATGTGATGATTTATTCAATCGATCAACAACAACCCAAATAACATTATTACCTTGATATGTATTTGGAAATACCACTACGTAATCCATGGATATATTTTCCCATTTCCAATATTAAACTAGAAAATTTTGAACCATCCACTTTGGTAACTGCCATTCTGATTTAACATATTAACAAGTCACACATTTCATGGTAAATTAAGTAATCCCTCTTTTCATTCCATCCCACTTATAATATTACCGAAGGTCTTTATAAATATTAGTGCTTCCTGGATGAATGAAAAATGGGGAACTATGTGCTTAATTTAACAACTTACTCTTCACCAAAGAATCACAAGGAATAAATAATATCTTCCTAAATATCAAAACAAATTATTTTTAAAAATTAAATTCAATTATATTACTATTTTAAACTAATTATACCTTTTTTTGTAACTCATGGTATTAATTTTGATCTTGTATAATTCTGTCTGATAGTGATAATTTCACTAAAACCTAAAACAAAATAGAGGAAGTCCCAACATCCAAAATTTTTTAGCCAAAATTCAGAAATTCATTAACTGAACAGTCACTTTCCAAATATAACATGGTTAATGATGCATGATGTTTTTTACTCAATGAATTAACCACTTTGTTTACTTCTTTCGGATGGTAATTGATCATGAAATCATAATCTTTAATCGATTACATCCATATTTTCCCTCTCAAGTTCAAATATTTTTAAGTAAATATATAATTTATACATTTATTTTTAGTATATATTTCACACTTGGATCTATATAAATGATGTCTCCAAACTTATAAACCAAAAAATACAGCCCATAATTCTAAATCATGTGTTGGATAATTTTTCTCACGAAATTTTAATTTCCATGAATCATAAGAAATTACCCAATTATTCTACATCATAACACAACCAATTAACTTCAATAAAACATCATTATAGATAATAAAACAAAAATTTATCAAGGGTAAATCCAAAACCAAAGAATTTACCAATATTATTTTTTAATTACTAAGAACAATCATTTCATGTTAACTTAGTTACTAGGCTAGATAAAAGTGTAAGGTTTTTAAAAAACCACCGGTAATAGACTGGTAATCCAAGAAAAATTCCAATATTATTAACATTTGTGGTTATTGGCCATTGATAAAACACTTTTTTTGGAGAGATCATATGCCATTCTATATTTACTATTAATGTTCCCATTAAAATAAATCTGTTGCCGCAAAAAAACACATTTGCTAAATTTTTCAAATAACTTATTTTATTTTTGGGTTTTTAGAAAAATACTTAGATGTTTTCACAATACTCATAAAATTTTAAATAAACCAAAATATCATCAATAAAAACAACCAATAACTTATCCAAATATTTATGGAAGACTCTATTCATATGACCTATAAATACAATAGGATAATTTTTCAACCCAAAGCACATAACTAAGACCTCATAATTCCAATAACCAGTTCAAAATGCAGTCTTTAGAACATATTCCTCCATTAATTTCTACTGATGGTTCCTTAACCTATGATCAATCTTTGAAAATTACTATTCTCTCTAGATCTGATCAAACAAATCATCAATATGAGGAAAATGGAACTTCTTCTTAATAATTATGTTATTAATAACTCTATATTCAATATAAAGTCTCATGGAATCATATTTATTTTTAAAAAATAAAATAGGATCCCCCCATGGTGATGTGATAGGTTGAATAAAACCTTCATCTAGTAACTCTTTCAATTGATTTTTTAGTTCCAAAAGTTCTAATTATTCCATTGGATAAGTGAGTTTTGAAATAGGATTAACATCAAGAAATAAATAAATAATAAAATCAACCTATCGATCAAGAATAACACCATAAAATTCATGAGAAAAAGCATCCAAGTATTGATTCACAATTGGAACATCACTAATCTGAACAATTCCATTTTTTCAACGACATGGGCTAAGTAACTTTCACTGCTATTTCTAATCAAATTCTATACTTCTTGGTAGGATATTAAAGGTATGGAATCACTAAATCAAACTTTATTATCTATAAAATATATCTTATCATGATAAATTGAACTCTAATATATACCCAAAATAATATGAAACTCAACTATTTGTAGTTCAACATGTTTTATAGGAAATACCATTTCACTGATAATAATATAAAGATTCCTATAAATATTTATTTATTTAATACTTCCACCAAGAGTATTTATGAAAATACTATCATAATTTAATTATGTTATATTCATAATATTATTGAAAATTACATAGAAATGAAAGAATGTGAAGATCCATAATAAAATAGGGTATTTTAAAAATTTGAATACACAAGTAACATAATTTTCACAAATTCATTTGATGACCCAAAATAAACCATCATAATAGTAAAATATTTTTCCATGCCCTTCTTTTTTATGATCTTTCTAATTTCCCTCCCAAGGTATTATCTTTGGAAACATGTTATCATAATATCACAACTTATTGCAATCAAATAATCATACCATTAAATTTTTATTAATTTTATACTAATTTTTCATATAGTCATGATCCATGTTACCAATATTTTCCACATCAAAATAATTTACTATATTTTGAGATACATTCCCTAGGGTGGTTCTTACCACAATTTTCACAAGAAAAGAATTGATTTTTTACCACAAATTTTTTTGATGAATTCTTCTCCAATTATTGCCAACCTGACCACTTATTATTTTTGTTATAACAAGGCACATGCATCTCAACAAAATCCATATAAACTTTTTTAGAACATCAAACAATTTTTTCATAGATTTAAAACTCTTATAAATCCAATAATCTTCAAAAAATTGGTTTCAAACAAGAGAAAAATCTATTAATTTTACCATCAAAGTACCAAAAAAATCCAATATATACCTAGACAGCCTTTTAAAACTGTATTTACATGAAGCTAACAAATATTCATCCTTAGACCTCAATTCCAGAAATTCTTCCTTCATTATAAGTCAAACAGTGTAGGAAAATATTTTTTTAGAAAACAACTATGAAAATAATCCCATTCTATAAAATCCAGTTCATATTTCTCTCTGGTATTATTAACCAGAGACCACCATCATTCGACTTCATATTCAAAATGATAAATGTCTAGGGTCACCTTTTTGACATTATAAACATCCCATGACTTCAAATATATTTTATAGGGAGTTGATCCATCCTTAGACTACCAATGGATCTAAGGTTCCATTGAAAATTAGAGGATGTTGCCTCATAAAATGCTCCAGTACTAACATATTCCTCTGTATTTGATTCAGATGCTCCCTTGAATGGATACCACCACCATTTATTTCTTGTTTCAACTAATCCATCACTATAAAAAACTATTCTATTCCAATTACAGCCATATATAGATGTTGATTTGGAAGGATGTTTTCCTCTCGATGCCTTCCCACCATAGATTCTATATTTCCGATGTGGAAAACCATTTTAAATATACATATATTAGATGAAGAAAAATAGTAATATTATAATTATATTTCAACTTAACCATAAAGTAAAAAAACCATTAATGGGTATTATATTAACATTATTATAACCCCTAATGTTATCTAAACTATGCTCTGATACCAACTGTTAGGATCCGACCATAAACATTACATACTCTAGTGATTTTAAACTATAATACACATTATTACATTCATAAGAATGATTTTGATTTATTGTTTTAGATAATTAGTAATAAACCTTAAAAAATAATCCCATACATTAGAAGTGTACCAATGTACAAAATATCTATTTTTTCCATAAAACAAAATTCATTATAATAAAAGTTGTTTTCTCTTTATGGGAAATTGTCAAAAATTTCCCCTAGATCTCATACTTGTCTCTATTATCCGTTAAATACTATAAAATACATTCTAAAACTTGGAAAGATCATAAAATCATAGTAAGATACAAAAATAAAAATAAACCATTAGTTTGGTGAAAATCCATAAAAACATTTTCATAAAAACTTATATTTTTATTTAGAAAAATGAATCATATTTTCAAAAAGATCAATATATTACCTTTTAAAAATAAATCTATTTTCATGAAAAATATTTATAAATAATATAAAATATAAGTATTTAACTTGGGAAATCATTTTACATCTCACTCTTACAAATGCAATATCCAATATATTTTACCTCCAACTCTAGAGTACTCAATGCATTGGAGGTTATAACATAACCACCCATCCTCAGTTTATCACAGAAAAACCCATCATTGTTTTATCAAGTAACCACTGATAATTGATTTATCAAGTAACTACTTTTTATCATAAAAAATTCCTATGAAACATAACATAAACATAAGTCATGAAATATTTCATAATAAAAACATTCTTTGAAGAAAACAAACCTTTCATTTTTAAATCACCCATTTTAAAAATATATGCATGTATAATGGAAAAGATTTTATTTGAAAGTAACCATATAAAAATTTAATTTAAGCTTAAAAATATTAAAGATACAAGAAATATGGATTTTTTTCATCCATATATGTAATAAAAACATTCTTTTTGAAAAAGTAACTTTAAAAGAGGATTTTTAAAAGAAAGTCCCTTAAAAATATCATATCATTGAAGTGAGAATTAATCAAATGAGTTGATTGTGTGAATATCCTGTAAATCCACATAATTTTTTTAATAAAACTTAATATATTCAAAATTCATTTCACACATAATATTATCACAACATAATAAAGAAGTAGAAGTTTAACTCAAAGAATGGAAATTAGGTTAAGAATTACCTTACGTCACGTTTGAATTCCTTCAAATGTTATAAAACCTCCTATATAATAGTTTAAATAATGTTATTAATATATTAAATGACTATAATAATATTTATAATACCTAATATTACCTTTGAATAATATCTTACAACCCATTCATTAATAATATTTCATTATTTCATTATTTTCAGGTGCTTTCATTTCATGGTTTCATGTTCGATTCACTTTGGTAATATTATGGATGTTATTATAAAATGGTATTACAACTATATAATGGGAATGAAATAGTATTAATGAAATTATATAAGTCTAAAAATCCCCATATATTAGTTTTCTTTCTTGTATGTGCATGATTAATTTGATAAAATGTTAATGAAAAATGTTTAGTTTATTTTGGTGGGTTTTTTGAATACCACAGAATAGTTTAATCCTAATTAATATTCTGTTTGTATATTAGTTATAGAGAATTAAATATGTTATAATATAAATATTTCAATATTATTTAACTAGAATAACACTTTTATGACTAGATATGAATGAAGAAATGGAAAACAAAAAAACATTATCCACGAAGATGGTTAACGTCCATAATTTGGACAATAGTTCTGTTTCTTTGAATAAGAGGATGTAACAAAAAAGATGGATACAATATATTCAATTAAAAAATAAACATTAAGTATGTAAATGATTCTAGAATTATCATTCATTTTTTTGAATTAGGCTAGTAGAAAGTACAAGAGAAAAAGAAATTAAGAGAGGTGCTTTGAGAAAATTACCTTTTGATTATCACCTCCTTGAAGGATCCCTTAAAGACCTTGGAAATGGTATTTGGGTGAGAATAGATGATAATTAATGTGATAAAAGTGGGTATAATAGGTTTTTTAGATATTTTAGTATATTAAAGGCTCATGAGGAGAAATTTTGTGATGAAGGGTGGTATTTATAGTTAAGGAGGGGTTGTTTTAAGTGATTAAATAATGATTATTTTATATTAAAGGACAACCACATTGGTGTGGAATAAATTATTTTTTTTGATAATTAATGTTATAAATTCTATATAAGGTCTATAAATACCTAAAACACCTATAAAATGTTTATAGTTTTTAGGTATTTTAATAATTTACCTTTTAACTTAACCCGTTTCATTATTTTACCTATACCGCTGTAAATATTTTTTTTACAGCTGTAAGATTTTTGTGCATAAAAATGAAAATTAACTTAAGACCTAATTTGTATCATATTATTAAAAATATTTAATTATTTTACCAAATTGAATTCATATAATTATAAAAACGATATTTAAAATAAAACTTGTATATATAATGAAAAACAATTTTTTAAAGTGAAAATGTTAAAATGTTTATAAAGATTTATATCTAGTTTCAATATAAAATTGATTCCATTGACCCAAATTGTATTAATATATGTATAATTAAACTATTTTTACTTTAAAAAATATTTAAAATATAAATTAATATTAGAAATTATTTATATGAAAAGTCAATTTTCCATTAAAATTCAATATATTTCACTTTTCATCAAAAAATAAAACTTCTCAGAAAAATATAAAAAATTCACCCCAAGATAATTTTGATATTTCTATTTAAAAAATTAATTTTATATTTTAAAATAAAATATATAGAATTTTCAAAATTTAGTTTTAAAATAGGCGCACCGTTAAAAGGCAGCAAAATTACCCTATAGAGAAATATGATTTTTAATACTTAAAGTTGTATTTATTCTTATCTTAATCCTATAAAATATACTTGATGAATTTAAAGTAATTTTATTGAATATATAACATATAAATTTCATTAATATATTTCAATAATACTGATTAATTTAATTTAAGAATACAAATTAATTTGAAAACAAATTATTCTATCGGTACCCGGGTTGTTACATTATCCCCAAATTCTGGAAATTGTGTCCTCTCAATTTTATTCACTTAGTAAACAAGTTAGGATATTTTCCCTCATAGAATTTTAAGATTCTAATGTTTCTTATTTAAATATATAGTTTCTCTACAAAATGTTAACCTAGTGAAATACCTTGTTTCACAATACTTTCTCTCTATGGTTAAGAATATGAAGATGATATTCCTCATAAAAAAGGTTCTCTTCCAACTGAACTAATTTAGAGATAAAAAAATTAGATGAATTTAAGAACATACTACATTAACATAAAAAATGAAAAAACATTGTGTACTTGTGATTAACTCAGAGTCAAATCCACTCAATAGACAAATGACCCAACATTATCTAGAATTTCATATGCTCTAATGAATAATGGAATTAACTTTCATTTATTACCAAAACACATAACACTTTTCCATGGAGATATTTTAAGAAATACATGATCACATAAATGAAAAGAAAGATATTTCCTCCTGTTATCTATATATTTTCTTCATGTTCTGAGATGACTATATGTTTCTAAACTATCTTAAACTTCTCGACAATTTCCTCTAAAAATTCTGATCCCAAAAATTTATTATCTTCTATTTCATCCCAAAATATGGTGTTCAACACCTCATTCCACATAATGCCTCAAAAGGTTATATCTAAATACTAGAATGAATACTATTATTATAAGAAAACTCAACCAAAGAAATATGTTGATCCAAACGTCCCTAGTAATCTATCAAACAACCATGATGAATATCCTCCAATGTTTGAACAGTTTTCTCAAACTATCTATCATATTGAGGATGAAAAGCAATGATTAAATTCAATTCAATTCCAAAAGAGTTTTTAGTCATTTAAATAAATTAGAAGCGAAGCTAAGATCATGGTCAGATACAATATAGAGAGGAACTCCTTGTAACAAAACTATATCTTTAATATAAAGTTTTTAAAGTTGATCCAGAGTCATAGTGTCTTGAATATAAATTAAATGTGTATATTTAACCAGTCAATAAATAATAACCAAAATCACATTTTTATGTTGATATGTATTTGGAAATCAGTCTATGGAATCCTTGGATATATTTTACCATTTCCACTCTATAACTAGAAAAGGTTGAAGCACCCCCTTTGGTAATTTCCATTCTTCTTTAACTTGTTGATAAGACATACATTTCATGCTAAAGTAAGCAATTTTTATTTTCATTACATACCAACAATAATATTTATTAAAGTATCAATACATCTTAGTTATTTAAGGATGAATTAAAAATGGGGAACTATGAGCTTTATTTAATAATTCCCTCTCCAGTTGAGAATCATAGGGAAAACATAATTTGTTTCCAAATATCAAAAATAATTATTTATCAACATTAAATTTATGCATCTTACCCTTTTTAACCAACTCTATTTTTTTGTTATAACTCATGGTCTTCCTTCTGAGGTTGATTAATTCTATCTAATAGAGACGATTTCACTGAAACCTAAAACAAAGAAGAGAAATTCCTTTAATCCATAACTTATAAGCCAAAATCAATCAAGTCATTTATGAAATGGTCTTTTTCCAAACATAAAATGGTTAATGATGCATGATGTTTTTGACTCAAGGAATCAGCCTTTTTGTTATATTTTCTAGGTTTATAATTGATCATGAAATCATAATCCTTAAATAATTCCATCCTTCTTCTCTTACTCATTTTCAATTATTTATGAGTAAATATATATATTAACCTTTTATGATTAATATATATTTCACACTTGGCTCTATATAAATTATTTCTCCCAATTATTAAAGAAAAAACCACAACAACTAATTCCAAATCATGTGTTGGATAGTTTTGATCATGAATTTTTAATTATCACGAAGAATAGAAATTACCTGACCATTATGTATTAGGACATAACCAAGTCCCTTCAATGAAGCATCACTTTAGATAAAAAAAGAACAATTTCTTAAGGGAATGTGCAAAATTGGATAATTTAACCATCTTCTTATTAATTCTTAAAAACAATAATAACATTCTTTTTTCCAAATTAATTTAACTCCTTTTTGTGTTATCATTGATTGTGGGATAGATAATAGTGAAAATTTTATAACAAACTATGGTAATATCCAACTAATCCAACAAAACTTTGAATCTTAGTAATATTTTGGTGTAATGACCATTCATCAACAACTTTTATTTTTGCAAGATCAACTGTAATTCTATCTTTACTTATAATGTTCCTAAGAAAAAAAGTAGTTGTAACCAAAAATCACATTTTATAAATTTTTCATATAAATTATTTTCTTTAAGGGTTTACATAACAATCCTTAGATGTTTTTCATGATCCTCATAACATTTTGAATAAATGAAAATATCATCAATAAATCAACCATGAACTTATCCAAATATTAATAGAATACCCTATTCATAAGATCCATAAATAAAATAGGAGAATTTTTCAACCCAATGGGCATAAATAAAACTCATAATACCTATATCTAGTATGAAATTTAGTATTTGTAATACATACCACCTTTACTTTCAAGAGATGGTACCCTGACCTGAGATCAATATTTAAAAATTACTGTGTTGCCTGTAGCTGATCAAACAAATAAATTGATATGAGAAAAAGATACTTATTCTTAATAGTGATGTAATTTGAATCTCTATAATAAATACGAAGTCTCATGGAACCATATTTATTTTTAATAGAAAAATAAGAGCACCACATGATTAAGTGATATGTTGAATAAAATATTTATCTAGAAACTCTTTTAATTTATTTTTCTCATCCAAAAATTATTGATATTATATTTAATAAGGGTTTTTTTAAATAGGATTAATATAAATGTCCAAGTAAATAGAAAAATAAACCTCTCAATAAAGAACAATACCAGGAAAAATAATTAGAAAAAACATCCATATATTCATTCAAAATTAGAACATCACTAATCTGAATAGTTTATTTTTTTTCAATGACATGTGCTAAGTAACTTTTATTTCCATTAATAATAAATTTATATACTTCTTATTAGGTTATTAAAGGTATGAAATCATTGTATAAGACTTTATTAGCTCTACAATTTGTATTAGCATGATAAACTAAACGCCATTCCATTCCCAAAATAATATCAAACTCAACTATTGGAAGTTAAACAAGATTTGTAGGAAATACCATTTCATAGATAAAAATAGTAATATTGAAATAAATTTTGTTTTCTTTAATACTACCACCCATTGTTTTTATCAAAATTACTATTATACTTTAATGATGTGATATTCCCAGTATTCTTTTAAATTTCTCAGAAATTAAAGAATTCAAAGATCTATAATCTAATAGGGTGTTGGAAAAATTTAAATACACAAGTAATATACCTACAACCAATTCGTTTGACAACCCAACATTAACCATAGTAGCAGTAAATGATTTTTCCACATCCATCTATTTTTGATCTTACTGATTTACCCCCTGAGTGACTAACTTTGGACACATATTAGAATAATTTCCCAACTCATTACAATTAAATCATCTTACCATAAACTTTTTATAAATTATTTTCTCATTTTTCTTATAATCAAGAGCCATGTGGCCAATCTTTACACATAGAAACAATTTCCCAAATTTTGAGAGAAATTTTCCAGGGTGCCTCTTGCCACACTTTTCACAAGGAGGGAATTTAATTTTCTTACCTCTAAATTTCATTGATGAATTATTCCCCAATTCCTATCAACCCATCCACTTCTTATTTTTTTATTATTAGGAACATACATGTTAGTGAACTCTATCTAAACTTTATCAGTACATTGAAAAAGTTTCTCAAAGTTTTTAAACTCTCGTGAATCCAATGATCATTGTAAAATTAGTTTTAAATTAGAGTAAAACCTATTAATTTTACGATCAATGTCCTAAAAAAATTGGGTAAGTACCTAGAAAGTCTTGTAAAATTGGCTTCATATACAACTATAAAATCTTCATCCTTCTATCTCAATTATAGAAATTGTTTCTCCATTCCTAGTAGAATAGTCTTAGGAAAATATTTTTCTAGGAAAAGACTCTTAAAATCATCCAATTATATAAAATCTAGATCATATTTCTCTATAATATTATTAACTAGAGACTACCATAAATTGAATTCATCTTCAAAATGATAAATGAATAGGATTATATTTTGGCATTATAAATATCCAATGTCTTCAAATATCTTTTCTACAGAGTTCATCCATCCTTCAGCTACGACTAGATCTGGGATTCCATTGAAATATTGAGGTTGTTTCCTCATAAAAGGATCAACTAATTACATGTTCCTCTACTATTGATTCAACTACTCCCTTGCGTGGATACCACCACCATTTATATCTTCTGTCAATTGATCCATACCTATGAAAAATTATTCTATTCTGATTCTAACCATCTCTGGATATAAATATGGAAGGATTTTTTCTTCTTTATGACTTCCCACCATAGCTGACCTATTTAATATGTGTAAAACCATTCTAAAAATACAGAGATTAGATGAAAAAACATGGTAATATTCAAAATCCATTTCAACTTACCTATAAATTAAAAAAATTTAAAAGGTATTCTATTAATATTATCATAACCCCTAAAGTTATCTAAACCATTCATTGATACCAACTATAAGGACCCAAACCTAAACATTACATATTATAGTGATTTTAAAATAGAATACAAATTTTTACATCCCCATAAATATATCCTATTCAGATTTTTAGAGAATTAGGACTAACCCTTAAAAATGAACCCATACATTATAGGTGGACCTATATACACATTATATATTTTTTTTCATAAAACAATAGTCTTTAAAATATAATATGTTTTCTATTCATTAAAAATATTTAAAATTTTCTAATTGATCTCATCCTTGTCTCTATTATCCCTTAAATCCTATGGAAGTTTTTTAAACTTAGCAAGAGAAAAAAGATTAGTAAGGGACATAAATGAAAATAAACCATTATTTTAGTTAAAATCCATTAAAAAATTCTCATAAAAACATAACTTTTTATTTGAAAAAAACGAATCACATTTTAAAAAATATTACTATATTACCTTTTTTTAAATTAATATATTTTCATGAAAAATATTTTTAAATCATCCAAAATAAAACTAGGTTACTTATACCATCATTTTAAATCACACTCTTATAAATGGAGTAACCATTCTGAACAACCTCCAACTCTAAAGTACCCAATGCATTGGTGGTTATAATGTAACCAACTATCCTTGGTTTATCATTAAACCACATATCACTAGTTTATCATGTAACCACCCATCGTTAATTTATAATTTAACCACCCTTAATCAATAAAATACCCAATAACCATAAAATATACATAAATCATGAAACATTATGCCATAAAAACACTCTTTTAATAAAATATACAATTCATTTTGAAATCACCCATTTCGAAAAGCCATGAGAACACAATGGAAAAAATTTCTTTGAAAGTAACCATATAAAATTGTAATGTAAACTTAAAAATATTAAAGAATAATGAAATCAGGAAATTCTATTTATTCCATATATGTAATAAAAACATTATTTTTAAAAAGAAAGTTTAAAAGTGATTTTTTAAAAGAAATTCCCTTATAAATATCATATCATTGAAGTGAGCATTAATAAAATGGTTAAATTGTGTTTATCCACTATAAATCCACATGAAAAATTTTAAATTCAAATTAATATATTCAAAAGTCATTTTACACATAATATTAGCATGAAATAATTAATAATTAGAAGTTTAACCCAAATAATAGAAACTGGGTTAAGAACTCCCTTACCTTATGTTAGAATTCTTTAAAATGTGTTCAAAAATCTTGTATAATGGTTTAAATAAAGTTATTAATTTATTATATAACTCTATTAATATTTATAATACCTTATACGACCTTTTAATAACATCTTATCACCTATTTATTAATAATATTTCATTATTTTTATTATTTTCAGGTTCTTTTATTTCAAAGTTTCATGGTCGATTCACTTTAGTAATATTATGGATGTTCTTTTAAAATGGAATTACAACTCCAAAAGTGGAATGAAATAGTATTAATGAACTTTTGGAAGTGTTAATGGTCCCATATATCCTTTTTCTTTCTTTTATGAGGATGATTTATTTGGTAAAATTTTAATGATAAATTTTTAGTTTATTTTGCCAGGTTTTCCGAACACCACGAACTAGTTTCATTTTATTTATTATTTTCTGTGTATATTAGTTAAAAAAATGATATGGTTTATAAAATATATATATAAATATTATTTAAACATAATTACATATTTATGACCAACCAAAAATGTGGTAATGGAAAACAAAAAATCATTATCCACAAAGATGGTTAACCGCCATAATTTAGACAATGGTTTCATTTATTTAAATAAGAGGAAGTAATAAATAGGATGGATATAATATATACCATTAGAAACATAAAATCTAATATATATATGATTATGGAGTTATTATACCTTTATGCATGAATGGGTGAGGAGAAATTATAAAAAGAAAAGAAATTAAGAGAAGTTCTTTGAGAAAATTACCACTTGAGTATCACCTCCTTGAAGAATCCCTTAAAGGCCATTGAAATGGTATCTGGGTGAGAAAAAAACACTTAAACATGGGTAGAGTTTGGGTAAGAGGGTTTGGTATATATTTTATAAGCCTAAAGGCTTCTTATTATAAAGAGGGTGGTGAGGGGTGGTATTCATACTTGAGGAGAGGTGGTTTTAAGTGATTAAATAATGATTATTTTATATTTAAAGACAACCAGTTTGGGGTGGAATTAATTACAAATATTTTTTTGATAAATAATTTTATAAAGTCTTATTAATTTTGAAAAATAACTTATCCACCGATTAATTTTTTTAGTTTTTAGATATTTGAAGTCTTTACATTTTTACTTTAACCTGTTTCATTATTTAACCTATACCATGGTAAATCTTTTTTTTAACATGATAAAATTTTTATACCTTAAAATGAAAATAACATTACAAAATAATTTTGACCTTATGATTCAAAATATGGAATCCATTTTACCAAATTAAATTTACCTAATTAGAAAAATTATTTTTAAAACAAAACCTATAGAAACAATAAAATAAAGGGGTTTTAAAGTGAAAAAGTTCTAATATTTATAAAAATTTTATATATAATTGCAATATAAAATTGATTCCTATGATCAAAATTGTATTGATATATATATAATTGAAATATTTTAAATTTAAAACCTATTTAAAATATAATTTATCTCTATAAACTATTCATTAGAAAATTTAGTTTGTAATATAAATTCAGTATTTTACACCCTTCATCAAAAAAAGAAACTTATCCAAAAAACACAAAAAGTTCAACCAAATATAATTTTCATATTCATCATTTAAAAATTAATTTAATTATTTTAAAATAAAATTTATAAATTTGTCAAAAATTTAATTTTAAAATAGGTGCACCATTAAAAGTAGGCCAAATTTTATTTTATAAAAATATAGATTTTTATGTTTAATGTTGGGTTTATTCTTATCTTAATATTATCAAACTTATTGGATGAATTTTAAGAAAATCTTGAATATATAACATATATATATCATTAAGATATTTCTTTAGTTGTGATTAATTTAATTTTATGATACTAATAAAAATGAAAAAAAATTATTCTATTGGTAACTAGGTTGTTACAAATGATCAGGGGTTGGTTGATATAGAAGGATCAATGAGTTGTAAAGAATATAAATAAGAGTTTCCTTTTTAAGGGAGGGAGATGAAACACTTGAAATTTCTTAAAATATTAAAATACAATAAAGTAGTTATCAAGAAAAATGCATCCAAATGGGCATGAATTCAATAAAGAGAGAGGCTGGGGTAGAAATAATATCATCCAATGAAATTTAGATAGGTTTTGGAACCATTTTGAACCTTATATTTTTTATTAACCCCTTCATTAACCATTTTTGACCATAACCACAATAATAACTATTTCAATCTTAAAGTGTTAAAAATGTTACAATTAATGGAAAAATGACTCATAAATGAACAATGGTTGATATTTCTAACCATATTATAATCACTTAGCTAATGATAATATTTTTATGAATTTTAAATCATTCAATAAAATATTATTTATTATAAAATATCATTATAGTCAATTTTGGAATAATTTATTTAATTTGACCTTAAAGACACAAAAAAATATGGAATTTGAATCCAATCCATTAAAAATATTCTAATTGGTTACATTTATATAAAAAATTTATGTAGCATAGTAATTAATTCACATTATATTATTTTTAATATCATTTATTTTATTTTTATATTAATTGAATAAATACTATATTGGCATTTTATAAGAGTTTAAGGTAATTATCTACTAAAAAAAAGAAATAAATTAACTTGATAGAAAAAAATATATATTTTTATTTCAAATAACTATTTATAACTAAAAATATCCTATGCTTATTCCTATGTCAAAAATTTATAGATAATAAAACAAAGATAATGATATTTTTTACTTTTATTTACATAAAATATTATAAAAGTTGAAATCATGGCCAAATGGAAATAAGAGATCATATATTCAAATTTTGGATGATTATGGATGATATATAATCATTAAATAAAATTAAAAAAAAGTTATAGGGTCATTTTTTGTCCTTATAATATTATTTTTAACCTTAATTACTTGATTTACCCTTTACTATGGTAATAAAATTTATTATAGTTAATATTCATTATGAAAAAAGGGATATATTTACCAAATTTGACCCTCATGATTCAAAATATGCAATCAATTTTATCAAATTTAATTTCTATAAGTAAAATACATTCATTTTAAAAATAACTGTGGAAAACGTGATGAAAATCATTTTTTAGAAAAATACATTTTTAAGCATAGCACTAGATGTATTCCTATCTCACACCTAAAAAAACAATATATGAATGTTAAAACTTTTTATTGAATATATAAAATATATATTTCATTAAAACCAACCACCAATCATGATTAATTTAATTTAATAAGATAAAAACATGTTGCGTGAATAAAAATAGTTTCTTTCTCAGAAAAATATATCTTTTAATTTAAAATGATTTTTATTTCCATTTATAAAAAATTGATAATAAATTAATTTATTTTAAGCATATATTTTTCATAATTTTGTTATCCATATTCATACATATCAATTTAAAAGTTATGTTAAAACAATATACTATATTATAGTTGATTTAGACTAGGGGTTGTGTATATTACAAGCTGTAAAAAAATGTTTGAAGAGAAATATATATTTTAATCTAGTGTGTAACATCATACCTAACTTAAAAATAATTTCCCTAAAAATTCCATCACTACTAAAAAAAATTATTATATATCTTATTGATTACATCCTCAGGTTCCCAATTATCTTTTCGAATATTTGATTCCTCTAGTAATCTTTAAACATGCGAGTAGTTTTGTTATGTAGTACTTTATCTATATGATCTGGTATTTCTAATAGTTTTTATTAATATAATAGATCATTATCCAGTGGTATAAAATTTGATTTCAGAACATATTTTGAATCAATTATGTACTTTTTCAAGAGAGATACATGGGCCAATTTGTTATCTTGAGAGAGGTTTGATGGAAGATTCAAGTGATAAGATATCATCCCTACCCGATCAATAATATCAAAATGTATAATATACCTAAGTCTCAAAATTCATTTCTTTCCAAATACTTAAATGTATAAATTCATAAGAGCACCTCCTCACCAAATTTTAATTCTATATCACATCAATGATTTTCAGCATAGATTTTCTATCTACTTTAATCTATATTAATGTGCTGTTTAATTGTGCTATCTTCTCTACCATTTCCTTAGACAGATCATGACTCAATAGATTTGTTTATTTGACTACATCCCAATAGGTTAAAGTTATACACTCATTTCCATATAGGGATTCATAAGGATCCATCAAAATGATCGATTGAAATATATTGTTTTAATAAAATTAAAATAGAGGAGAGTGTTGATCCCAACTACCTTTAAAATCCATATAACAAGATATCAAAATATACTCTAGGGTTTTAATGTCTCTCCCATACTAACCATATATCAAAGGATGATATAATTTACTTTAAATAAAATTCATATATAGATATTACTAAAGACTTTTCTAGAACTTCGAGGTATACCTCAGATATTCATCAGATACAATAGAATGCAGTATTCCATGAAGCCGTAAAACTTAATATAAATTCTAGAAAGCTTGTCAACATAGAAATATCATCTGATAGTTATGAAGTGTATTTAATTTGTAAGGTGACTGACTAAAACCCAAATATCATTGTGTCTTTAGAAATTTTGGGGAGTTTGACAATGAAATACATGGTGATGTTTTACCATTAACATTATGGTATGGGTAATGTTTATAACATACCCTCATACTTTTGTCTCTTAACCTTAAATTGCTCACACAACAAGAATTGAGATACATACTCTAAAATATATCTATTTATACCATCCCACCATAAATAATATTTCATATCTCTATACATATTTGTAATTCTAGGATGAATATAAAATTATGAACTGTGATCCTCATTAAACTACTCCTAAAAATATGCTATGTATGGAAAAAATACATGGTTCCTAAACCTTATCATTCCATTATAATCAAGGTTGAACTCAAGAATAATTTTAACCTTCTTTTACAGTTTCACATCTTCATTATGCACCTCTTTAAACCTCACATGGATATATTTTTTAAAAGTAATTTTTTAAAGAAAATATTCCTCCCCTTCATTCAAGATTTCTTGATCCATCATTTGAAAATCTAGAAATATTGGATATTTTTTTATCCTAATCATAGAAAATCTAGCATGAGCCTTTCGACCTAGAGCACCTATCACATTTTCTCTTTCATTGGGTGGTAATGTATTGAGAATTGATAATCTTTAATCAGTTCTAATCATCTTATCTAGAACATATTAAACTATTTATATGTGAATATATAATTTAAAATTTTATCATTAGTATACATATCACACCATTCTATGTAAAGATAATTACCCCATATATTTAATGAAAACATTACCATTGCTAACTTCAAACCAGGAGTTGGGGTAATTTTTCTCATGAACCATCATTTGGTGTGATTCATAATCTATTACTATATCATTATTCATGAGAATTCATTTCAATAATTTATTTGAAACATAAATATAGATTTAAAAACATTCTCTACTATAGGGTAATGTAATTACAAGTGCACTGACTAATGTTCTCTTTGGTTCCTTGAAATTTTATTCATATTGATATTTCTAAAGTAACTTGGATTCCTTTAAAGTTAACTTGGTGAGTGGGCTAGACATCCATGAGAAATTATCTATAAAGAATCAATAATATTCATCCAAACCAATAAAACTATGGATCTTAGTCATAGGGGTTGGTATAAACCTATATTCAATAACTCATGTCTTTGAAGGATATACTAATATACCATCACTTGAGATTATATGACATAAGAATGAAATCTTCTGAAGCCAAAATTCACACTAGGTAATTTTTTTTCATAAATATACTCCTACCATAGGGTATTTAACATATTTATAAAATAATATTCATGCTCTTTTTTGAACATGGAATATATAAGAATATCAGATATAAAGAATACCACAAATTGATCAAGGTAATCTCTTAAGACACTATTAATTAAGTCCATGGAGATAGTGAGGGAATTATTAAGTCCAAATAGAATCACTATATACTTATAGTGTGCATACCTTTTATGGAATGATTTCTTGGGAATATCCTCTTTATTGACCCTTAATTGGAGATATCCAGAATAAAAATAAATCTTGGAAAAGTATTGACCATTTTGTAGTTGATCAAAAAAACAATCAACATAAGGAAGAGGATACTTATTATTTATTTTGATCATGTTAAGATATCAATAATAAATATAGAGACACATTTAACCATATTTATTTTTAAAAAATTAATTGTTTTACCCCAATGTGGTGGGCTTGGATTAATAAATCCCTTGTGAATATTATTCTAGAGTCCGTTCTTCAATTACTAAAACTCAATAGGGGCTATTCTATATGGAGTATTTGAAATAGGCATATAAATGAGTATTATTTATATTTAATACTTATTTATTTGGAGGAAGATTAGGAAACTCTTTAGAGAAGACATTAGTAAATTTCTGTATAATGGGAATATCTTCTATATTGAGTTTCTCTCTAACCATCTGATATAGACACCCCTTTTTAATGGTAATAAAGACCCATACAATGGGTGCAGTTTCCTTTGGAATTTAATTTTTTTCATCACATTGGTAGACAATTATTGGTCTTTTTGAAATATAAAATATGAATTACATTCCTTGGAAATTGATTTGGGATTCATACAAATAAATCAAATACAGTCCTAAGATAACATCATATTCAAATAGAAGGAGAATAATGAGATTTTAAAGGAAAAAATTAGATCAAACATCATTTGGAGAAGAATCACAGACAAGATATTCTACCATTATACAATTTGAATTTTTCATTTCTAACTCAATATCTAATAATTGATGTGGAAATTAATTACCTAAAGAAAATTCTTTAGATATAAAAGAGTGGATAAATCTAGAATAAAATAAGACATTAGATTTTATAGAATGAATGAAAAGTGTACTTTTCGTCACATAATTCTCCTAACCTACTTTATCAGTCATATTCAAAATATATTTACCTGTGTATTTGGACTTAATAGGTTGTTAATCTCAATCATCAAAAAAACCTTCAAATTTGTGTACTAGTTTTTAAAATTCTCACACTCATTTTATTTGAAGTATTAGATCATGGGTGGTGAATTAGTTGGAATCTTCTTTTCATCCATTTTATTAACTTGAATATTAATAGGCTTAATGACCTGACTTTATACATTTAAATTACCTCTTAATCCCATTCAATAACTTCCCTTGATGTTTCTCCTCACATTTGGGCATGTAAATCGGTTAAATTTCTTTAAACCATGTAATTTAATCTAGTTATCATGATACTACATCTTCTTTTGTATTTTCAAATTCATGGGAATGATGGGAATTTAAAATTTCCATTTGTACGTTGAGTGCACATAAAGTGATTTATTTATAACTACTAAAGTCTCTTATATATAACATCCTTATAAGACTTGGTATTAAGTCAATAAATAATTCATCAGTTTTTATTTTATGGATAGTAATTAAATCATAATAATATGTTTAAATTCTTATAAAATTATTCTCATAAGTACCAATGGTTTCATCCTCCCTTTTCTTATGATCAAAGAATTGTTTCTCTATATTTCTATGGAGAATACTAGATAAGTACTTACTAAAAAATATACTCTTAAAGTAATCCCATTACGTAGATTCAATTTACTCCTCTTGACTAGGGAAAAATCCTACCATTGATCTACTTATCCTTCCAAATGATAAATATCTTGGATAAACCTTTCATGTTCCAAGAATTGGATAATAGTTTAATATTTTCTCAATGGTGATGATTAATTTCTTAGACACTAGTGGATCAGAAGACCCACTAAAGGATATTGGATATTTCCTCATAAAATATTCAATAATACATTATTCCTTCTTTTGACTACTTGAAATCCTTTCATGATTCATGGCTTGAGAAATCAGCATGAACATAGTAATAAGATTCTTTATTCCTTCCCCCATGACATTTGGTTGATCAGGAGGAAAATCATTGCATTGTCTATCACATTTATCATTAATGTGATTCATTTGGGTTAAAACCATTTAATAAAACCTAAAAGAATATTGTGAATAAAAAAATCATTGTTAGAAATACATAATCATGAAAAATAATTTTTAGGATCTCTAAATCATGACACATTCTTCTTAATCTATGAATTTTTTGGTTTAATATAGGTTATACATGGTAATTTCTAAAATATTATGATGTTATACTATATTTAGACATATCCATAATATGTTTTAACAAATATTTTCTAGCTATAATCTCAAATTATTGACTAAACGCTGCTCTGATACCAACTCTAATGGACTGATCTTTTCATACATAAATATTACATCAATTTAGATGAATATTCCATATATAATATCATGATCTAAACTATAATAGTGAAGGTTTGGTGTATTTTGAGACTAGATATATAAAAATATTATTTTGATACATTCTTCATTATCTATCATAATGCCATTATCAATTTGTACCCTTCTTGGAATACCCTACTCAAAACATTATTTATAACATGAGGAAAAGAAACATAAGAAATAGTGAGACTATATGCTTAGTAAGGGAAAACATGGGAGATATCATTCAATGATTATATGAAAGTATAAGATAAGAATATGGTTATGAGATCATAACCATAAATTAAAAAGTTCATAACCAATCTATCAAATATCATAAACATGAGTCACATAATAAAGAATTATAATTCCAAAATATATGAATCATAAGAGTGAAAATTCTTTATAAATAAATCACTAACTATAAGTTCATGTCATAAAAGTGTGGCATTATAATAAGTATAGGCACCATTTCATATGTCAATATTAACTAACAAGACCATAAAATTATAAAAAATTAGGCATAAACACCTGTTTCCCATAGTGGATCAATCACACCAACTTGTTTCCCATAACTGATCAAGCACATCAACTTGTTTCCCATTGTGGATCAAGCACATAAACTTTTGTCCCATATTTATCTCATGAGATATAATACTTTACTAAATTAATTTTAAAGATCTATAATTTTAAGACCAACTTTCATATAATAAAAACCATATATATGTGTTCCATGATATCAAAAATTATTCACCATATCATCACATAATAACCCAAGCAAAGGAAACATGTTTCATAAACATTTCATTAATTAAAAAAGAATTACCCGTTAAAATAAATGGGTTTCATAAATATATCATCATAATAATCATAAAACATATATATAAATAATAAGGATGTTATAATTTTATCATATCACAAATAAATTATAATTAAAATCAAAGGATGGAATAATAGATGAAAATTCGACTAAAAAATCAGTGAAACATTTTTTGAGGAAAATACCCTTTCCACTTTAAAATCAATTTTATAAATAAAAATATTTCTAGAATATTATTGAAAATATTTTATTTGAAATTAAACATAGAAACTTATAAGTTAATATTCAACTTATTTAGCATTCATGATGCTTGTAAATTGAGTTCATGCCATATAAGTTATAAGAAAACATTCCTTTGACATTTTTGTTGAGAAAGTCAAAAGTACCTCATTCCTAAACTGACAGGAAGATTACTTTTAAAACCCATTTAAAAAAAATCAATAATGGGTAAAAATGAATTTAAAAAATGACATGATAATATTAAAACAATTTTTGAATCTTTTTTAGAAAACATGCATATGGATGAAACATGATTTTATACTGAAAAGAGAAATAAAGTCGATTTTCCTCAAAAAATACTATTTTGATATCTTGAATACATAAAGTTGGAAAAATGAATGTGAAGATATATTATCAATAAATAATCAGAATTATAATAAACTTAAGTGGATTTATTAGATAAGGATCATATAATTTATATATTCATTTAATTTGACCTTAAAGACACCAATAAAAATATGGAATTAAGATATAATAATTTAAAAAGTTCCTAATACGTTATATTTATCTAAAAAAATTGTGTAAAAAGGTAATTAATATTAACTTTGTTACTTTTTATATTTTTAAAATTTTTTATTTTATTTTTCTATAAATTGAATAAATACTGTGTCAACATGGCATAAGAATTTAAGATAATTATAAAATAACTAAAAATCATAAATAAATTAAGATTATACAAAATAATTTTTATTTAAAATAAATATTTAGAACCAAATATATCCTCTGTTTATCCCTATGTCAAAAATTTAGAGATAATAAAAAAAAGTGAATGGCATTTTTGAATTTTCTTTACATAAAATATTATAAAGGTAAAAATCATATCCAAATGGAAACAAAAGTCCATATATTAGTATTTTTTATGATTATGTATGAAATATTATCATATAATAAAATTAATACAAGTGTTATAGTCATTTTTAAGTCCTTATCATATTATTTTTAACCTTAATTTCTTGATTTATCCTTTACCATAGTAATAAAAATTACTATGGTTACTATTCATAATGAAAAATGGACCTATCTATATAATGTGAAAATCATATTTCCAAATTTGTAATAAATTTTATCAAATTAAAATTCTATTAGTAGAAAAAAATTATTTTGAAAATAATTGTATAAAACACGTCAAAACTGTTTTTTTGGAAAAATACATTTTAAGCATAAAACTAGATTTATTCCTATCTCAGAACTAAAAAATCATTAGATGAATGTTAAAAAAATTTATTTGAATATATAAAAGATATATTTCTTTAAAATGTTTTACCAATAGTGATTAATTTAATTTATTTAGATAAAAACATGTTGCACTCATAAAAAAGGTTTTTTTAGAAATACCTCTATTTTACTTTAAAATGATTTTTATTTCCATTTATAACCAATTTATAATAAATGAAATTATTTTATACATAAATTTTACATAGTTTAGTTATTCCTATTCATACCCAATAATTTAATTTATATTTTATAAAAATATACTATATTATAGTTCATTTAGACTAAGGGCTCCATATATAACAAGTTGTTTACAAAATTATTTGAAGAGAAATATATTTCAAAATCTCATGGTGTTATAATATATATATATATATATAATATACTTGGTATAATCCCTTTTTTATTAAAAAATAAAAAACCCCTTTTTTCTTGGTTGAGGGGGAACCCATTAGATGGTCCATAAGAACATAGGTACAATGGCCTAGGGAAAAATATCCCTTGAAGGCCCAACAACTAGCCCGAAGGCCCATGGACCATAGTTCCTATTTCTTTTTCTTTATCTCTCATATTATTATATATTCCACATCCCACCACCATGAAATATGGAATGATTTTTATAAATATCATCTAGTCATTTCCAACCCGATATCATCAACTTATCCATCCCTCCCTATTCCCCTAACCATATTAGATACTAAAATGATTGTCACCTACATACCATCATTAATTAGGAAGAATAATATCATCTAGGCCAGCTAAAAACTTCCCAAATGATATGTCCACCAAGAAAAAGACCATATACATCACTCGTATTATCTAGCACAATTCTACTTGATTTCACGCATATACATGAAGGATCTTAACCGCTACCAGAACTTATCCTCAAATTATAGAGAAACCATCACCCAGAAAATCGAAGCCATTTTAATTACTAGAAGTGGTTTTAACCCCTAATTAATTAATAAAAAATAAAACCTTTTATCTTGTAAGTTTAAAAAAATACCACCTATAACTGTAGATTATTCATAGGATAACTTTTCTCATGGAAATTCAATTAACATGAGCATAATGTATCACTTTGTAATTTTTCATAAGGACACTCCCCAAGACCTTTTTGAAGCATCATTGTATATAACAAACCCTTATCTACTATAGGTTTGTGTGAGTTAATTTTTAGTGAACAAACTCTTTTTATGCTCATCAAGGTTTTCTTCACATCATTCTATCTAAATAAACTTCACTCCCTTCTATTTTAACTTAGGTAACAGATTAGACACCCTGAGAAATTTCTGAAAAAGTATAGATTATATCTAGACAATCCAAAAAACATATATGGATATATATTATATATATTTTTTAGTACATTATTCGACCACTTATATCTTTAAAATATTCTTAAATATACCATCTCTTATGATTACATGATCGAAGGAGGATATTGTAACACTCATGATTTTAATATTGTATGTAAGATTTTATTTGTAATGAAACAACAATATAATTAGAGAATTTTATTAAAACCTAAATTCCAATATTTTATAAATATAATTTTATGAAATTAATTTCATTTTTTAATTCATCATGTCAAAATCATCTTAGGGTTATTTTTTAATCTTTTTCAAATGTAGTTGAATTTTTGGGTGAAGAGTGAAAGATATCAATTTTACAGAATATCTAAATCTATTATACATATCCTAAAATAATTAATAAAATATCATAAATATAATTATATTTTATTATGATCATGGGATACACTTTTTCAAACTATTTTCCATCCTATGCAAAATTGAAAACATCCCTTCTGCATACGTATGACCTACCGTCACCCCATATCAATGTAATTTGTTTTCAACCACCATATTGATTGGATGATTATGAATATAGAACTAATGAATGTGTATTATATTTAATAAATAATTATAATTAATTAAATATATTATATCATTTACATAATAACCCTTCCACCCATTAAAAAATGATAACGTCGCTAATGCGTGCATGCAGACTTCCACCTCCATGAAGTAATGTGATTCATTTTTCATGTCCAACATTAATGGTTTATTCTAAATATGTATACAATGAATGTATATAATATTTATATCATTATTAAAATTCCATATATTATAAAACCATGATAAATATGCAATGACCATAACTTCCAAATCAAAACAAACATGAAAAATAAAATAGTTAACACCCATAAACAACAATTTTAATAAATAGTTTTTAGAAAAATTTTGTTGAAATATTATAAGTGCATCATATAAGATATTATAATTACATATGTGGTTCTATTATGAAATTATAATAAATATAAATTCATTATACATGATTTTAAAAGCACTTAAAAAGCATGTCTTACTTGAGGTAAGGGTTTCTCATCTCACTTTTGTTTCTATAAGACACATTCCATATTCACCACTTAATTTATTTTTATGGCATATATGTTACTGATTTTATATTTTATATAAAGAATCTATTTATATTTTTTTATTTATTTTTTCATATATATTTATTTCATTCAGGGGGTTATGATTCAAAAGTTACCAAAGTGGTATGAGTTTATTTCACAATGTCATCCTTATTTTGGGTTGTTTAGGTTTAAGATTACATTAGGGTAATTATATGTTCTTTATATCTACAAACCCATATATTTTCTACTAATTTATTTATTTTTATAAATTACATGTTTTCCTTTCATTTTTATCTTTCTAAGTACTCAAAATTATGAAAGAATGTTTTTAAGAAAAACTGACTTTGTTTTTCAAATTGGTAGATAATATTTTTCATCCATTTTAATATTTTATTTAAAATGTTTTGAAGAATGTTTTTAATATTATAAAATGACTGTAAAGTCATTTTTACCCATGAATGACTTTATATATATTGTGTTAAAGTAATCTTATTGTCATTTTCCAAATGAGGCACTTTTTAAGAAGGTGTGAACAAAATCATTATTTTAACACTTACTACATGATTTTTTTCCTATAGTCATGACTATTATTTAATTTGAATTTCCCTATATATCATTCCATGTTTATTTTAAAATAAAATATTTTTCCTAATATTATGGATATTTTTATATTTTAATATAATTGATTTCAAAATGAATATGGTATTTTCCTAAAGAAATTTTTTGTGATATTTCTAAAGTATTTTCATATTTTTCAATATGATTTGATAAATATTACACTTTACTAGGGATATAATCTAATGATACCATATACCATATTAATATGGGTAGATTGTGATCATGTTGTTATATTTATTGAATAGGTATAATATTAACATTTTTTATACAATTTTTTCAATACGAATGTTTATGTTGATTATGTATTGATTTTTTATTCATTCACTTCATATGATGAATGAATTGGACTTAGTATGTGATGGTTGGGGACCATTATATACCCCCAATGCATTAGAAGGACTCATTAGACAATCTAGTTTGGATATTTGGCATAATCCTTACCTGTTTATGTATGATGTCCACAAGGAATTTGAAATAAGATTATGATTTCTGACATTTTGCATTCTATAATTATAAAATAGTTATTTTTTACCATGTGATTATTTATTTTTCTATTTCATCCATGGTTTTAATCCCCTTTTATGATATAATTTATATAAAATATTTTATTATTTTTTATCTATACCATATTATTCATTCATTTTTTATCCTATGATAGCTTATGTTGTATGCTTTCCCTTACTGAGAATCTATGCAATCCCTTTATTATATTTTCTTTTCCCCAAGATACTAATAAGATATCTATGTATAATATCAATGATTTAATTTAAGAAATAATAAATTTATCACTAGAATAATTACATTGTATTTTATTTTTTTGAATGTAAAGTGAGAATCATGTCTGTATATAGTATTCTATGACCACTAAACTATTTGATCCTTTAGGATGAGATCCCTTGAATTTTTTCCAATGTAGTAAAATAAATATTGGATCTAAAATACTAGATTCATAGTGTCACACATACTTTTTTATATCCAAATTTATAACTTTTTGAACTTGGAATACTATTTCTCATTTTATAAGGTCCTTAACACAACACTTAAATTATCTCCATATTATTCCGTACACTTATAATATATAAGAATATCACTAATAATAAATATCAAAAATTTATCAAGGTAATCAATCATGTATATATTCATTAAATCCATAAAGATAAAAGGAATTTTTTAAATCCAAATGACATCACTATGAATTTATAGTGTCTATATCTTGTAAGGAAGATAGTATTGGGTTTATATTCCCTCTTCACTCTTAGTTGATGACATTCTGATTGAAGATCCAATTTTAAGAAGTAATGAGACCCTCTAAGTTGAACAAAAAAATCATCAATATAGGGTAGATTATATTTATTCTCAATTATTACCTTGTTAAGTTCATGATAATAAATGAAAATATGAATTGATCCATCCACGTTCTCAACATATAGGACTTAATTACCCTATGGAGAAGCACTTGGATGAATGAAAAACCTTTTAATTTTTTTAAGGTATATTATTCAATTACAATAATTAAATAGGGGCCATTATATATGTTTTATTGGATATATTCATAGAACTAATATTGGGTTCAAATGGAAGCATAACCTCATGATTTGGAGGAAGACCAGAAATCCAATTAATAAATACATTGAAATATTCATATAAAATTTTTATATATTCATTGTTGAGTTTTCGCTAACAATTTGAGCCAAGTTACCCTCATTATTGGGCATCATAACCCATACCAATGAATTAAGTTATAATATAAGTTCTTAATTATACTTTCATTGATATTTTATTATGGTACAATCTAGGATATGAGATGATATTTCCTTATCCTGAGAATTAATATGTGATCTAGGTAATGAAGGACAATCCATGCCAAATATCACATCAAATTATTCCAAATAAAAATAATTATATTTTTATGAATCACATTCTCACAATCCAAAATAATAGGAGATTTATATACTTGGTATGAAATCATCACACCACTAGGTGTTTTCAGCGATAACTCAACACCAAATGTTTAAGGTAGTGAATAAATAATCATAGAAAAATTACATGATATGAAGGAATGTAAAGAACCATAATAAAATAATACATTCATGATTATTGAGTAGATAATAAGTATACCTTTCACCACTTTGTCATAATGATCCATTTGGGTGGTAGTGTTTTCATAGGATCTACCTTAATCCCTTGGTTTTGGAGGTTTATAATGTTTATTATTCTCATTAACCCATTTATTAATTCATTTATTTGAATAAATCCCAAAGTATTTACATTTGAATCATTTAAGAGTAGGTGGAGTATTAGTTGGGAACTTATTATCCTATATTTTTTTATTTGGCCTCCTCAAATTTCTTTGACAATTTTTTGCCTGGAGGCCTATTATACCACATGCAAAAAAACTTCTTTATCATTTAAGACAATTTGTTGGGTGATTCCTCATGAATTTTTTGAAAGTATGTGGTTTTATTTTCATTCCTCCATGTGTTTTATTATTTAATATTCTAAGAAATTCCATTTTACTTTTCTTATTTTTAAATCCATGAGAATAATGAGAGTCTCTAGTTTCCATTTACACCTTGAGTTCAAATAAAACATTTTATCGATAAATTACAAAGTCTCTTATAAATAAATATTTTTAGAAACTTGGTTTTAAGAAACTGAATAAATGATAAATTTATATTTCAAGATCAATAATAAGATTAGATTCATACCTTGTAATTGAAGTAATTTTTAGGAACTAATTGATTCTTACTCATTTTTTTAGTTATAGAAATTCTCACTCCATAATGATATGAAGTGTTCATATAAAATATAAATTAAAGAATATTTTATCAAAATAATCTCATTCTATGAAGTCAATTTATTCTATTTGTCTCATTTTCTAAATAAAATTTCACTATTAGTATGATTCACCTTTTATATGATAAATAAAATTACAATTTTAAACTTTGAGAATTGAAGAACTGAAAATATACTTTATTTTATGTCGATACACTATTTATAAATTATTGGATTAGTAGTTTAACTAAAGGAAAATGGTTATTGTCACTTAAAACAATCAATAACAAGTTATTCTTTATTTAGTGAATTTGGGTCACAATATAAGATAACATGGATATGTCGGTTTTTATTCCATCTCACACCACATTTTGTTACCAATTGAGTAAATCAATAAATTCCCCATCACACTCATTTTTTACTCCGTTACATCTATTTACAACCATTTAATAAAATCAGAAGGGTTAACATGAATAATAAGAAATAATATCTTAATAAAATTATAGTAAAAAATCATATAATTGTGGAAATCAAACATAAGATGTCTTACTCTTTGACACCTTCATTTCAACTTATGACACTTTCAGTTTAACCTAAGATTCTCTTATACTTATTAACCTAACCCACAAAAAGAAAAAAACCCCATTTTGATACCAACTTAAATGACCCAAACATAACATAAATTTATTTCACATCATTCTTCATAATTAAACATTATATATCACAAATAAAACATACCACCAAAACCCAAAGTTTTAGTGTCTTGGAATATTAGCTATATAAAAATCTTATTATATAATAATGATTCAACATATCCCATAATATTATCCACTATTAATTTCCTTTATAAATATTATTGCATATAAGATCCTCGATAAATGAGAAACATAAGAAAGGAGTGTCTAAAATAATCAGTAAGGGAAAATAACATCAATCATTTGTGGAGAACATATAAATAAATATTAAGCATTAGAGAAAACATGAACATGAGATAAATACTTGATTAATGGGATAATATCATAAGATCATAGAATGTGATCATAAATCATTATAACGATATTATATATTATATAATAGGAATGTATAACCCTAAAGGTTTTATTATGCGAGTATAACATTTACCATGGAATGATAATGTGAAATCATAAGACAATAATCATGATCCATGGACAAATAACCTAAGTATTTGGAATAAATAAATAAATAAATAAATATATATATATATATATATATATAAATATATATATATATATATACAATCATAAAATATTTCATGGTTTCCTACCAATACCATCATAACATAGTGAATCCAGCATCCCTACCTAGGTCCTTTAATATAATGGACCAGGCATCACTACTCACACCCTATAGTGGACTTAACATAATTACTCATGTCCAATAGTAATCTTAAAAGATATAAAGATTTACCCAACACATTGAAGGATATATAATTTAGAGACCACCCATAAAATAATTATAAACCATAAATATTTTTCAACATGAAATCAATCATAAATTAACACATGATTAATCAATGGAAATAAAATGGGTTCATAAATTTTTCATAAGGTATCACATAAGAAGTAATTAAGAATTGGATAAGAAGATATCTGGATTTCAATCACCCAAAAGAAACATATAATAATATAATTTTTTGGGTGATACATAGATAATAATTCCATATATGAATGATCATTTAGTTATATAGAGTATTATGGAAGAGATATCATAAAAATAGTTTTGATTAAAGTCTTAGTAATATGGTTATACATCAATTTCAAAATCACTTTAAAAATGTGAAAAAATAAATTTAAAACATAATCTTAAAATTAAACATCCTGATAATGTAACCTTGAAAAATACACAAAGGTTAAAGTATAACAAATATATAGTGGAAGATAAAAAATGTATGGATTTAGAAATAAATAAACTTTTGATAATTTTATTGGTTTTAAAGAAACCCACATTGATAAAAAAGGATCAATTTTAATAAAATTAAATAGAATTAATCAGTGTTATAAAGATATTAAATATTAAAATTTATAAATAACAAAATTAAATTTTTTGGTAAGAATGAACATGGATATGGAAGATAAATATTCAATGTAGTGGATGAGAATTATTCTTAATAGTGTTGTATTTTTATGAAGTAAGAAATCAATCAAAGAATAATATTTTTACATAAAAGCTTAATTTTACCTAATAAAAGTGAAAATAAAATATGATATATATAATTATTATAATATATCTAACTTAGAATGGTAAAGTTAAAGAAGAAATAGTATGACCCAATAAAAGGTGACTGAGTTAAGAAAATCCCTAATAACTTTGGTGGTGTATAAATCAAAATTTAAGGAAAGGGGGAATAAAATAAAAAGTAGATGATTATAAAATGAGTATATGTAGTAGTAAATACACCATATAAATGTAAATAGGTTCATAATATATAATTTTCATCAATACAGAGAAATTGTGATGAAAACCATTACCTAGGATTCCAAATGAGTGAGATGTGCTCTAAAATTTCAATATAATCAATTTAGGTTTATTATTCATCCATTTTAGATCCTTAATTATATTTATATTACTCAATACCATTCATTTATATTTTCTGGTTACCCAATTTTGTTTATTGTTAAAATTAACTATCGTGTGTTAATTATTTCATTCATTCCATGTTTGCTTCAGTATAGTGGTTTTGCTCTTTTCCCCTTAATAATGTATCCATAACATTTAGAATAGTCATGGAGATGGTATATATGTGTTTGATAGGTCTATATCGTTACATGATTAATCTATGGATGTTTTGGTGACGTTTCATAAAGAATGGTTATAAATTATCATTTTTTTAATAATGAAATAATACAAAGAATTGAATATATTTACAAATATACTTATGTTTATTAGCATTTTAGATTTATGAAAACATATTAAATTAATAATTATTTCCATATATTACAAATATTTAACTTTTTTTAATCATCTATTACTGAATCATAATAACATGTTTCACCTTAGTGGTAAATCCAACCCAAACAAGAATGTGTTATAAAGAATGAATGAGAAAAAAAATGTTATTGTATCATTATAATATCACTTTTATATAAGATTAATGATTTAAATTAAATTTTATTGAAGTTATAAAATCATATTTAATAAGTGTTTGATTAATAATATAAATAAAAAATATTAAGGATAATATATCACTTACATTGAAGAGTCTAACCTTACACCCTCATGGAAAGAAGGATTAAGGACTCTTTATAACTATATATTTTAAAAAATGAGAGAGGATTATTGAGAAGATAATTCAGATAGTTATTCAATAGGAAAAAAAATAATGTTTCATTTTTAGGTGGTAAGATGAGGGGTCCTTTTATAGGAAAGTTTGAGTGACATTTCCACAAATACCCATGTGTTAATGAGTAAAGGGATGTCATTTTATAAGGAAAATGTATCCAAAGAGAAAAAATAATAGATATGGAACATGAATACCCTCATTAAAATAGAAATGTTTTTTTAAATTTTACTCTTCAATTTAACCCTTTTACCCCATTTTACCTTTTAATATGATAACTCATTTTTACCTTGGTAACTTGTTTATATGTTTATAAATTAAATTGACCCTATGACCTAATTTTAAAATGTTGATTCCAAATATGAAATCCATTTAAATTAATTCATTTTTTAAAAGTGATTAAAATTATTTTTAATATATAAAGGAACAGTGTATTAAAATATTTTTTTATATGAATATAATTATAAAAATAGATTATAGTTAGGGGATGACCTGAGTGGTAAGGAAACCTTATAATCTTGCATCATACCTAGGTTTAAATATATAAGAGGGATGTATTAACATGTAATAGTAGAATTAATATAGAAAGTACTATAGTATTTTTGTTACTATTCACCTAAATTGATATATTAGTCCATGTATTGGGCCTTTTAACCACTGGGGCCTATGGGACTTCTTAAGATTTTAGACCACTGGACCATTGGGTCATCCTAACCTTGAATCTTTCACTGAAGTAGCTTTTCATCAAAGTAAATAATGTTAGAGGCAATGATAGTCAATGAAAGATTCAAATTAAATCATGTAGGTTATCCTTGGTGGATACCAACGTCTAATTATTGAAATTCAAGTGCATTCATACAAGGAATCTACATGGGGTGATGATGATGAACTAAAAATGTAAAATTAAGATTGGAAATATCGATGCAAAAAATTCACAAAAAGACTAGAAGGGTCTATTGTTGTGTGGGTATTTAGTCTTATACTTAAGACCTTCAAGACACTGTGACTTCTAGGACATGTATCCTTCAATTCATGTGCTCCTCTTGTTCTTCAGAGCATGTAAGAGTTCCCTCTCAACCCATTTAAAAATTGGGATTATGATAAATACAAATTTTAAGGCATTAAGGATGGTAGAAAGTATAAAAATGGATTTATTATTATTTTTTACCAAGTAATAATAAATAAATTATTGTTAATATATAAACCCACAAAATAAATTTCATTAAAATCATTATTTTATAGTGATAATTTTTTTATTAAGATAAAAACACATAGATTTGTTTTTGAAAAATACAATTTTTACCATTAAATGATTTTATTCATATTTATAATTATTTAATTAACCATCCATTTAATTTTATCAATCACTTGGTATTAAAACAATTATTTTATTATTTATATAAATTCTATTAAAATTATTATTTAAATGCAATAAATTTATTAAAAAAATTCTTTAAAATAAAATATATTTTCACCAATAAATTAGTATATATTATTAAACACTCTAAATTTCATATTTATATCAAATTTTAAACTTCTAAATTCCTATTATAAATATTTAATATACCTTTTGGATACATGTATAATCAATGAACATATATCCAATGACCATATAATAATGACTATATAACCAATGATCATATAACCAATGACCATATATATAATGATAATATATCCATCCCATTCTGTTATTTATTTTCTCAAAATTTTTATCATATTGAGTGTGTTAAAATTTTCATATAGTTATCATTGGTGCTATTATCCTCATGGGATATCATGCTATTGAATATTTCTATCCTTTTATATTTTTATTTACCTATGGTTTCATTTATTTTTATATTTTATTAAGTCCATTTCATTTAGAAAACTTGTAATGTATTAATATTTATTCAATTATAATATTATACCTTAATGAAATAGAAACCATTAATTTTAGTTTGATATTAATTAATATCACAAGCTATCAAAAATTAACACTATAAAATTAAAGTGTTACATTACTCTAATTTATATTTAATGGATACATGTTTCACATAATCTAATAAATGGTATTAGTTTTAGATAAAACATGATCTTTAGGCCACATCAATTTAATCACATTAAACCTCTAGATATCATATTTCTTTATCTATGCTGCATTGGTTTTTACGGTGTAGTTATGTGAAACTTCAAATCCTTATATCATCAACTTATTATAGCACTAATAAATAGATGGAGGTTAGAGAGACACACTTTCCATATTCTTGATGGGATATGAACATCACTTTAGAGGATTTGTTATCCATATTGATCCTCCCCATTTGGAAAGATTTAGTTACTAGATATATATTGGTAGATTAGTCATCCTCTATTAATCATTTACTTAAGGTGTCCATTTTTTAAGATCGGTGAGTCACTTCAAGTAGTTAATTACATATGGGTTGGATAGAATACTACTTTTCATTTTATACCAATGAATTTGATGAGATCAATATTATCAGACGCATAAGTACATACATTCTATGGATCATTATAGGTACATTGTGTGTTGACCAGTCCATGATGTTTGTACACATGATGTAATTTTCATTATAAGAGTAATTATATAGGATATCTAAATATAGATGGGGATAAAATTTATTTAAATACACATATAGGGCCATATATATATAATGTAATTTTGATTATAATAAAATTAGGGGTTGTGTTATACTACCGTAAATGTGGTCATGAGAATGTCTCCCTCTTACGACGCCTTGAGTTATTGTTACTTTTGTGAATATATTAGAGGACTATCTATGAGGATACTAATATATTTATATAATTAATTTTAATGAAATTATTGAAATATATTTTATATTTGTTAACTAAACTTATATTACATTATTTCATAGGTGGAATCAGGATTAATGTCATATCCACAAACTGAGACACAGTTTGCACACATTTCATCTTACCCTTGATAACGTCCTCCAAAATACTTTTTTCCTTTTTTTGAATAAACCAATTTTATATTCAATGGTAACCATAAAAATTTAGAGAAACTAATTTGAAACCACCAAAAACTCAATCCACTGTGACACTATAATTCCTCAATAAGTAGAAGATGCAATTAAAAATTGAAAATTCAAATTTCAAACAAACCGTACACTTCACTGATTTGACAAGATAAAATAGAGTTCCTCAATTTATACAATTTGATGAATATTACATGATCAACTAATCTTAAACAGTACACAAGCATTTTAAATGACACCCCATGATTTCTGTCTTCACTACACACTAACATTGTTAAAGTACACATGACGTTAAAAAAACTACAAAAAAACTAGAATCTAAAATCACCAGCATCATCATGCATTGAAAAAAAAAACAAAGTAAAACTACAAAAAATCTAAAATAAGTAGATGAAAAATTCCAATTGGGTGATAAAACCATTACTCCATCAAATAGAAATGAGAAAAACACAACCAATTGAACCTAAATACAACTATAGGGATGAAACAAAAACATCAGAGAATAAATTCCAAACGATGATTCCCACATCACCACCATTCCAACCACCATATAACCAAACCACCTCAAAAAACAAACATACTTGACTAAGATGGGTTATAGTGCATTGGAATAGGATGAAAGAGTATAGGGAAAGATAAGGAGATGAAACTAACCTATATATTTGAAACCAAACATGCCAAACTATGCCCATCCATTATATTAAATCACCATTACCAAAAAACAAACCATCACCATAAAAAAATACACTTAAATGAAACTACATAATCCCAAAATATTATATTTATCACAGGAAAGAATAAAAAATTATTAGATTAAAACTCAAATTAATAAACTGAATTTACAAATGGAAATCGAAAGCTAAAGGATAAAATTGACCAACATAATAGGAACCCCCTATAACGTCATCAAATCATTCCTCTACCATGTCCTAAAACTCCCATGAAAACCACTACAACAAATCAAAGTGGGAACTGGTAATATAGATCTAGAATAAAGGATAAGTCAATGAACTAATCATAGATCTCAATAGGGAGTATGAATGTAGGATAAAAAACCATTGAAAATAAACTAAAAAAGAAAGAAATAGAAGAAATTAAACTCAACCTAATATATTCCCAATCCATCCTTAGTGTAGATATTCTAGACCAAGATAGAGTCATATCTTAAGGGGGAAAATGAAAAGAGTAGAATTGGGGACAAAAAAACCATGTTTTTGATGATCCAAGCATAGAAATAAAAAAAACATGATCACCCAGAAAAGATGATGATGAGAGAGAAAATAGAAAAACCCAAAGAGAAACCCACACCAATGTGAGAAATATATCACCAAGAAGGGAGGCAGGGAAAATAAAATGAAAAGAATAAATGAAACTTGAGGAAAACTAAGAAGGATGAAGGAAATTATGATAAAGGATGAGGAGGAAGGGAAACCCTAGATTATGGATACATATTCACTTCACTTCCATTATAATACACCACCATGATTACTGGTTTCATAGTTCTGGTGCCACTCTTTAATTACCGTATCATTGAGAGACATTATCCAAATAAGGTGATGTATCATTTTATCTATGTCAAACATTTTCCAAGCGCTCCCAAATATCTAGAAAATCATTATTTTATTGAGATGATTAGAAGGTAAGATGCAGATTATTTGTGTTATCTTTCATCTTACCTAGAGTTTTGGAAATTAAATAGTGATTTTATTATAATATAGTATATTTATCACAAAAAATAAATTAAACTATATAATTATGATGATTATAATCCTTGGTACAAATTAATCTCTATTTTGTATCTCATACATGTAATGACCCCAATAAGTTAACTAAAAAATCATGATCTATATTAGTAATAACCCTCAAGTGCACCTCTCAATCACAAGAGGTGGGTGTAAATTCTAAAAAATATTGAAAAAACTAGACAGAGATGATTTACCCTCTTTGATACATAAAGAACTAAAAAACAGTAAACATGAATCCAATATGAAATTCTTTCATGATCCATGGGGTTAATAGATTTAAATGACATAAATCTGAGTATCCACTAGAGGACCCTTAGACAACACATATCTTTGTCAACACATGGTATAAAAACTAAATGAATATGCATATATGTCATATACTAATCCAAAACACCCACAAAGTCTACACATAGGGTGAAACTAGGAAAAAACAAAATATATACCAAGAATTACACCCAAACACTCCCTAATGATATCAAAATAAGATATTACAAGGTGAACCCCTCCACATGTAGTACCAAGGACTTCCCCTCTACATCCCATCCACACGTGCATTAGAAACTCCAAAAATGATCATCCTGAACTCCACACACCATGTTTAGTGACTACCCATGCTCTGATTTTCTTATCCCTAATATACTAGAATTTTACTTTTACTCAGGTCATACAAAATATGATCAACAATATCTGTAAGGGAACACGTATAGGGTATTATTACAATATACCCCATAGAAGTCACCATTGAACCTAATCCAGTCTATTATAAAGGAATGTGTGAAATCTGAGAATATAAATTAGGTATGTCAAAAAGCATTCATGCTAATAAAGTAGACACATTAATCAAACCAAACAAACAATGATAATTGGGCTATAATACTACTTTAATAATTTTTAACAACATCGACCAACCATTCTTTGAGTTATTCTTGGAATATAGGGAGGGTACCTATCCACCATAAGGTACCTTCTTGTTAGAGATTTCCAACCAAATCCATCCTCTATAGAAGGTAGTACACACACACACATGTGTTTGTGTGTGTGTGTCAATAATCATACTCCCATGAAGGAACACACACTTACTTTAACCTGGGAGTTCATCTATCCCTTTTCAGGATTGTACTGTATGGAATCATCCTCATTTAAGAGGAGCCATCCTCTTATAGTATATAATGTATATATATATACATAAATTTTATAATCATATATATATATATACCTTATCCTTCCTCAACATGAGGCATCATACATAAATATTGGCATGATCCTCATGTGTAACCAGTGCACATTGCTCAAGCTAAAACCTGAAAAATAAGGATCTCCACATACATATACCATAAAAGGAAAAGGCTATACATGTGAAATATCCATAAGAACTGACAAAAAATTCTATCCATTCTAAAACCATAACCAAAATAATTAACATATCATATAAAAAATATAAATCCAACTAACATGATTTATGAGGAAACCTAAAATTTACATAAATAAATATTAAATCATATTAGATGAATATTCATTACATATCATTACAATCCATCCAAAAAATATAAATGTTTAGTGTTTTTGGAAACATGGATACTTAAAAAACTTGTATATAAAATATCTACATCATATCCCACATATTTAATCACAACTATCACCCTTATCATCCATATCATACTTAAAACCTTTATTTATATTATAGTGAAAAGGAAACATAGGAAAGGGTGAGATAAAATAATTAGTAAATGTTAACAAAGGATATATTAATCAATGATCATATATAATAATATCATGAGCATAAAGTTATGAGAACATGTGATTAAGATTTGAAATTCATATCCAATAATTCATATAATCATAAGGCATGAAATAGAGCTTAGCAATTCATAAGACACGAATCATCAAGGAATCAAAGAACATGATCCATGAGGTCAAAACATTAACATAGATTCAGGTCATAAAATATTGGCAGATAGCTTGGCATTATAATAATCATTGAAATATCATTTCAAGGATTCCCACCAAGACATTCATAACATGTTGGGCTTGAGCCAACCACCTATGTACCTGATTTAGGCTTGATATAACTTCATGTGTACCCTCTTTTGGGCTTAGTATAACCTCTTGTGTACCTTTTGACCTTATAAAAATTTAATCTTTACATAATTAATTATAGATCTATAATGGACCCACATACCACATTATCAAAATATATTCATATTTATCCCACATTTAGTCCTTCAAAGTTTCTTGAATAGTTTATATAACAATGTGCGACACAGCCCACCATAAATCTCTTATTTCTTCCCCAGTACCACCCTGTACTGATTCTCTACGGGCGTGCTACTACACCCACCTCTTCCATTATGTCATCCCACATTGTGGTTGCTCCACCACTCTTGCACCTTGTGTAGTCACCCCATGCACTGCTTCAACTATGACCAAAATCATGCTGGCTGGTTGGGATTGAGATCAGCCTCCCACACAGTGGTGTGTGTTGCTCCCTTGGCTGGATGGAATACTGGTTATATTTTTTGAATGACCATATACTTATAAAAATTCTAAGTAACATACAAAATATAAAGTTCTGTTCAAATAAATTCCAAAACCACTTTCTAAATATCTTCATTCAAATTAAATCATTGTTTCATGGAATCTTCTATGAATCATTGTTATAAAAAATGAGTCAATCTAATTCAACAAATGACACATGTATTTTGATCTTAAGGACCATCTATACAATCGTCTGATTTAAAAACTCATTTACTTTTCATTAATTAACAACAATTAAAACATCAAAAAACCACTTGGATTCTTTAATATCCCCCTTTGGATTTGTTTTCAATACTCACTTTAATTAAAATTCAATGATATCTTCTCCCTCTTATTGGAAATAAAACTAAATATAATAATATATGAAATAATTGAACTCAAATTATTTTTATAAAAATTTCATAATCACTTTAAATAGAGGAATAATCTCACACAATTTTCTTAGCAAGGTTCCTTTAGTTAATCAACTCTAAGTCTACACAAGCTAACCTAGTGTAGAAAAAAAGAGAGACATGACTAGGGATGTTTGTGTTGTCTATAAAATTCCATGCATGTGAAATCATGTTCAAAATGTCTCAAATCTAGTTTAAGGGATTAAATATAATCAAATTTATCAATGAAATTATAAATCCTACACATAATTAAACAAACACATTAGAAAGTTCAAGTGAAAAGGATAAAACTCCCCTTAAGTTTTATTTTTTTATAAACTAGACACTTCCCCTTAATTGATAAGAAAATATAATTAAGAATAAGGGATTAAAGTGTGATTAGCATATTATGATCTTTATTTTTGAATCTTTCCCAATTTTTCATATTCATTCTCAACATTTCCCCCCTTAAATAATGTACACTTTTTATTTTATTTCATGAAAATTAGTTCACCGCATGAATCACAATCTCATTATACTGTCCGGAAGTGAAAATCTCAAATATCTCCTTCAATTACTTTCATTTTTAGTTCAAAAAACATAAAATAATAAGCAATAAGGAGTAACCTATTAGTTACTAAAAAATAACATTCATATTGGGAGTTTCCTCTCAATACAAGCCTTTATTTTCTTCCAATATCAGCATGGGAATATTTATTTGAAGTCTTTTTTTTGAGTCTTACTGACTTGAACATAATTTTTCTTACCTTTTTATTCTATGTGTTGAATAAACTAATCAAATATATTTTCTTTTGTTTGATATCTATTTACTTTATAATACAATAATAACTACTCTGGATGTGTTTTCATGCAAGCTTTAGAATAATGATCTTGCTGGTCACATCTTTAAAAAATTTCATTTAGATAATCAATATTATTCCGAGGAGACAAACTTTTTTATTTATCAGTGAAAAACTTTTCCATATTAGTATTGTTAATTATTCTCATAGAGATAATTATTTTCTAATTATAATTACTTCTACTTAATAAATTCCAATAATGAGGATGTGAAATATTATTTCAGCAGTTGTAGGATTTGTGCCAAAATTTACCACAACACCGGCAATACACTCTGATACTTTATCTTTTATTAACCTATTTTTTGGTGGTAATCTCTTTGCTTCTTAGATACACTCCTGCCTTTATTTTTTCCTTCGAATTAGAGAACATTTATTTTAAAACTTACTTAGTCCCTTACTATCAACATCAGTTCATATTATTCTATTTTTTATGTCAGAACCTATATCACTAGATGAAAAAAATTTTGCATCACTGATAAAATCAGAAATAACCTGTACCTTCTTATTTAGACGGGTCTTTATAGTAGCTTTGAATTATTCGGATTGAACATAAATTTATTTATCAAAATAATCCTACATATTTTCAAGGTTTTTTTTTCTATTTATGACACTGATACTGTTTCTTACCCAATTATTCTTCTTTTTCAGCCAATTTTTCATTAATATCTTTCAATATTTTTCTTATTTTGAAATTATCACCTTGAAAGTTTTGATTTCTTCAATAATATCATTATCCTTATGGTTTTAATTACTTTTTTATTTCTTCAATAGTTTGATTATTTTCTTGAGTATTTTATTCAGATTAATAAATTTTAGAAGTACAGATCATAGCATGTACTCATGATAGCGCTCTTCTTCTTTCTCATCACTACTTGAGGAATCAACTTGCCTCTTAACTTGTTCTATGAAGGTTTTATTGTTTTTATTTGAAACTTAATATTTTGATTAATTCAATGCTAAAGAGTCTTCATATTCTCTCCTACTCATCAAATTTCTCTTGCACTTCCTTGAGAAATTTTTCCTCTTTCCACTATCACCCTTTCTAGATTTTTAGATCTTCTTTCAATGTAGTATTCTTCATCATCATCACTCTTAGAATCATTAAAATCTTTCTTTGGACAATCATATGAAAAATGTTTAATTTGACTGAAATTAAAGCTCTTTAAAGGAAGAACACCATTAAATTTTCCTTTTTATCTTATGAGTTTTTAGAAATAAAATCCATGACTCTTTTATAATATGTATCACCAGAATCATCCCCATTAGAATCTGAGAATGGTTTATCATTATTTTACTTTAGCTTGATACTTTTAATTTCATTACAATACATTTCATTATTATATTTTTTTTGAACATGCGATATTTTCTAATATTATAATTAGGAAGTTTATTATGTAATTCATAAATAGATAAGTCTCCAAATTCATCTAAGAAAGGAAAATTTGAATAGAATCTGTCAGGAAAATTAAGCATCAATTTTTTTGACAAAAGATGAATCTTCTAAAGTATCTCCAAAACCCCTGATATGACATACAATATCATTCACACTAGTAAAGTAGTCATAAATTGTCTCATCATCATCCATTCTAATATCTTCAAACTCATCTATCCATATTTGATGTTCGGATTATTTTGTGGCATCCCTCCATTTTATTACATAACTTTTGATTACATTTTACAAACAGAGGATATTTAAAGTCTACTGTCTTGGAAATTAGGAACATAATACATGAAAAAAAAACATAAAAAATTCTTATAAACCACTTTTATGGATTTATAATAGGTTCATACTATGTACAATTACATCATATCCTATCCTATAGACATACATCAAAGGAAAGGCTGGGAAGAAGGCCCAATAAGGGTAAACAAGGCAATTAGTGTACTTGTGATATCAAAAAGAAGTTGAATTAAAATATAAAGACATGAGAAAAGGAAGTATAGGCATATCATAATTAAAATAACATGGAACATAACTTTAATATGTGGATACAACATTTCATGTAGACATTCATGAACATATCACCAAGGTCCATCCCCAAGGTGTCATAAAAATTACCAAGGTTATTCACCAAGGTATCGTGAAACTTGTCATCTCTAGAGATTAAATCTTTACCCAATGCATTGGAGAAATATAAAGGTGAAACATTAATATGTATTTAATTTTATGTGATCCGCATAGATCATAATCAAAAATTTCATAAATAACCCATGGATAATAAAATAAATGGGTTTCATTTCAAGATCGTGACATTTTAAAAGTTCTTAAAAAAATAGGATCATTATGCCATTTATAACCCATGGAAATGGAGTGAGGGTTATATGTATGTAAATTATAGAATCAAATAAATCATACTTATATATTTATGAATACCCAAATAAACTAAATAGTTCTGGGTATTCACATAATTAAAACAAGAGAATTTCTAGAGAGAAAGAGATAGAAATTTTGAGGTGAAATTTCTGCAGCATAATGACTATATAACATGGGTTTAGAAAACATTGAAAAGAGAGGATACAAGAGTAACAAACTCATAAATAACTTATAATATAGTAAAAAAACATAATAACATGGATATAAGAACATGGTATGGACATTTTAATGACATACCACATGAAAAGGAAACATAAAAGAAAAGAGAAGATGTGACTCCTTTTACGACAAATCCGACAGCCTAACGGCGTCACATAAAAATTCGTAAAAACATTTATGAGACAGGAAAGGGTCTCTAAACAATTATACATGAAATGGAAAGTAATTAGAACATATATTGACATGCCCTCAACAAAAATAGATGGAAACTAGAAGACACAACATAAAGGAAGTCATGGCTTAAAAGAGGAGGGTGAAAGAATACCTTACCATGAAGAGTAACTTCAAAAGGATGAAGTTTGGGACCTTGAGAGGCTTGAGGGAACCTTGGGAGGACTCCATGGGAGGTATAGATACCATAAAATCGTTGTGAAGGATTTATAAATTAAATGAATGAGGGAATGGATTGGTATTTATAGGAGAAGTTAGGGAACAAAGAATTAATTGCCAAGAGACACCTCATCGATGGTATTGAAAAAACCATGGTCTTGACCATGGTATTTTCCCATGGTATTGTCCACATGGGACACCTAATAACTTGTATTACTATTCATAAGTCGAACAGAATGATTTCATAATTATTACATCCTTAATGATGTCATTAAACACCCGAAACTCAAAACTGTATTTTCACTATTCACCAAAAATTCAACTATTTTAGAAAAATACCAAAAATTAACCTCAACCAAATATCGATGCTCTGATTTCAAAAATGAACTCCATTTTATGAAAATAATTTTCTAATAATGAGACAATTAATTTTTAAGTAAAAACACTATTCACTAAAAATTCAATTGTTTCAGAAAAATCCCAAAAATTCACCTTAACCAAATATTGATGCTCTGAATTCAAAAATGAACACCATTTGATAAAAATAATTTTCTAAATATTTTTAATTTAATTTTTAAATAAAAAACACTATTCCCTGAAAAAACTAATACTTAACCAATAATTTCTGAAACAGTTATTTACCTATTTTATTGAATCACATTACTTAATCAAGGTGCCTAAATTATTTTAATATTTTCTTAAATGAGGTTACTTAATACATTTGGTCACATTACTAATCATAAGTGTAAAATCACTATTCATAATTTAATATTCACCAAAAATTATGTTGATCTTATTGGACTCTAAATTTCATACTAAATACAACTGTAGAAGACCATTTTTTGAAAATCATTACACATTTTTAATTATATAAGGTTTACATAAATTTTTTAAAATATCCTTTTTCCAAAATTCATCAACAGTATACATCTTATATTTATCTGGATATTTTATTTTTACCAACTTCACCATAAGAAGAAATAAATTTTTTTTATTTATATCAAAGGATTACATAAAGAAGCTAAGGTATCGTTACATATCCCCTTATAACACTAGAATATGACCTAAGTGTAAGGTGTGCTAAGGTGATATAATCTTGGGGAGGCTCAACCAACATTGCCGGAGTGGTAATTTCTATCATCTTGAACTTCTCCAGAAGGAGATTCCATTCCAGCTTCACACGATGACATTTGGCTTAGGTTTGGTCTAGGGAAAAGCCCAGTGGTGCTGCCCCCTTCCCAAGTTTCATTAGATGGTCTTCGATCGACTCAAGACTACTAGATGAGGCCATCGAATCTTCTTTCTGTAATAATTAACCAAGATCAATTATATTTATAAATAATAATCGCAACATTAAGAGTTTAGTTTCCAATGGTTATATGGACCAATGGTCATATAAAAGTTGAAACGAAATGATATCATTTTAATTGTACCCATTTCACTAAATAAATGAAATATTTTTGTTGAGTATAAAATAAAATAACACACAAAATTAGGAAACAAAAATTATTAAAAAGTTCTGGTCATTACATACTTGATATTCACATTCCCTTTATACATATTCTCAGGTAAATCCAACATCTCCTTGGATATTTTTAATCCCATAACATTAGTAAACACTTTATTAGATAAAGATGATAAAATATAATTTATGGCTTTCCCATCCACTTCATTATTTCACTTATCATCATGTGTCATGGTATAATCTACTTTTGGTAGTATAAAACTGTTATGAACCATACCCTGAGGTCCATGCTGTGAGTACCCTAAGCCTGCCTCCCAAAGGACAAGGGATGGAGACTAGCACGAGAGGCATTATCCCACAAGTGGTAATAGTTTTCCTGAGAACCGGTACACACAAAAATATCCCCATCCCAAAATGCTGAAAAGTAAACATGGATGCCACTAAGACAACCATTGAGAGTAACCCTACAAAACTGAATGTAATGGGGATAGAATACAAGCCCAACAAAAGACAAGTACAAGCTTCTGAATACTTCTTCTGGTAAACCTTACCTGAAGTGTAGGTAAAGGGGGTTCCTCCAAAAACTGTATAAGCACGCCTAGTCAGTCGGATCTCATTGGGTACCACCTAGTCCCAGACCACTAAGGTCTCTATCAAAGAGTCTATCATCTGCACAAGACACGACACTTGCAAGAAGATCCCATTAAGGGGTGAGTGACACAATACTCAAAAAGGGCCCCAAAACAAAAAGGTAATACCACAAAGGAAATTATGCACAAAGTAGACTACCAAAGAGGTACATTAAATGTATACCTGAGAATTACAATCAAGAGAAAGAGTCATTAGAGTCATCTCACATTGGTATAAATCTAAACAAAAGAAAAGAAATACTAACAGTCATAACACTTAACACCTTGTGTCACTAAAGCAATCATCCATGATGAGTGCTTAGGTCTGATGGGTCACCTAGAACCACTCATCACTTTGGCCATCAAGGTCACTTAGACCTGCTCATATCCTTAACCTTCTAGTTCACCTAGACTCACTTGTCTTCTTGGCCTACTGGGTCACCTAGACCCACTCATAACCTTGGCCTACAGGGTCAAATAGACCTGCTTATCCCAGTCTTCTCATCACATCCAACCAAAAGATTTCAACTCATAACACTCTTAATTCTGGGATAATATACTCCTCAATCCATCAGTCATATCTCAACTTCCATGAAATTCCACTTATTTGATACCAAAAGGTCTTCCTCAGAGTGAGGGTCCCAACACTATAAGAAGATCATCAATTGGACATATTGTTTAGAATCTATGGGTGTTTTAGTGAAAAGGGGCTGATCAGATTCAGGTCTGGTCCAACTTGGTCAAACCGACCCGGCTCGAGGCACTGGCCCTGACCATGCTGTAGTGACTGTTCTCCTATACATTCGTGGCTCACCACATCTTGCACACCAACACTAGTGTGTGTCTCCTCCCACCTACGGTCACCAGTGTGCACCCCCTCCCACCTACGACCACCGGTGTGCGCCGCCTCCCGCACGCGGTTGCTACCACGTGCCACCGCTGGCTGTCACCGTCACCGCCGATGGTGCTGGTGCATCGACAGTTTCTTCTACAGTCCATCAAAATTACTTTTTTGGTCTGTTATTAGATTCGGATGGTGTTTTAGAGTCCTAGTGTCATCATCTCACCTTTTGAGGACACTAAATCATCTTGACATCGATTCGGGGGTACGGTCATACTCAGAACCTCCCAGCAAAGTCCAACGTGACCATGTGGGTCTGTCACTGATGAATGAAATATTTAGGACAAAGAAAATGTGCCAAGAACACCTGATGGATAGACACCGACATGGTTTGATTGGCCTTTGTTCATCTTGTTAGGAAAATGGGAAGGGAATAACTGGATAAACACTAAGTTTTTAACCCTTCAAACCCCACCAAAGAAAACCCATACCACATGAATGAACAACCCACAGATCAACCTGTTCATTGGTAGATTAGTGTTCTTTGTTTAGAAAAAAATAATGGGGGAAAATATCACATAAAAATAAACCCCACCTCGAGGATGGATCGTTTGATAGCGAAGATCGGAATCACATCATCGTCGCCCATCATTCCTCAATCCACAATCCATAATTGGTGGCGATTCATCATTCGTCGCTTGCCAAAGAAAACCCCCCAAAGGTCTAGAGAGGGTAAGGGATCATTCCAATGATCCTGTATATCTATTAAAAAAATAAATGGGGGAAATGTATTTCAGTATTTTCTGTTACGCTTAGTTGCTACATTATTATGTAGTTTCATTTATGAAATGAAACAAAATTTCTGTTACACTTTAGTTTCTGTGCTACTATGCTATTTCATTTATTAAATGAAATAGCTGTCTTGACGTTGTGTCGCAGCAAAACAAAATTCAATAAAATAAACTTTCTTAAGTTTATTTTATTTTTCTTTAAAAGTCTCAAAAATTAACTTTTACCCTCGACCCATGCCGGTTGAGGTTTGGTTTTTTCTTAGGTAATGTCATCATTTCAGATGCAATGGTACCCTCAGATTTTTAATATGGGAACCCATTTATAAGTTTCAAAAATTGCACATGTGTGCTATTTTAAATAACTAAAAAAAGTTCAAACATTTATTCTGGGCTCATCGGGCCTTGGAATCATGCGCCCTCTCTATTCTTGGTCTCAAAATTATCCCATATAATTTTCCAAAAAAAAATTACATGGAATTTTCAAGACATTAAATTCTCCCCACCTTAAGGATTTAAATCCTCAAAATACATAATAAGGGGTAAAAAATGAAAGCGGATACAAAGCATGAATCTGAGACTCTCACTCATAAGTGACATCTAGGAGATTCTCATGCAACCACGAAAGGTGTACCAGAGGAATCGACTTCCAATGAAGGTACCACTCCTGTCGATCCTCAATATCTATTAGGGAACTCCGCAAACATTTTCCCATCGTCAATGTATAACTTTCCCTAGTCGATGACAATCAATGGGTCATGCACATACCTCCTATGTTGCGAAACATGAAAGAAATTATGCACTCAATGTGTCTATGCGAGAAGAGCTAGGTGGTACTCCACCTCGCCAAGTCTACTCATAATCTTGAAATGGCTGATGAATCTTTGAGACAACTTTCCACCCCGACCAAATATCTACAATCCCCATCGAGGTGAGACCTAAAGGAACACATGGTCTCCTTCCTCAAACACCAAGGGCCTTCTTCTCCAATTAGCATAATATTTTTGCCTGCTCTATACATTTCTCATACAATCATCAATTATCTGCATCTTTTTAGTGGTATCCCATACTAACTCGGATGCATGAGTGATGACTCCCTTGGGCCTTTCCAACATAATAGTGATCTTCATGGTCACCCATATAGTGCCTCTAATGGTGCCATACTAATGGTGGAGTGGTAGATATTGTTGTACATGAACTACACTAGTGGTAGATGGTCCTTCCCACTATGTCCAAAGTACAAGATGTAAGAATGAAGCATGTTATCCAAAACCATGTTATTCCTCTCTTTATGACCATCTTTCTAGGGGTGAAATTCCTTGCTCAAACATAGATGAGTCCTAAACGTCTCCTATAGTACCTTCCACAGTCAGGATGTGAAGCGAGTATCACAGTCTGAAATTATTGTCAAAAGCACCCCATGAAGATGTGCTATCTCATGAACATAGTGGTGTCCCGTGATCTCTACTGAACCCTACTCCAGGATGGGTATGAAGTGGTCCGACCTGGTGAGTTGGTCCAAAATCACCCAAATGGTGTCATGCCCCCTGGACATGCATGGTAAACCTATCACGAAGTCCACCGAGATACCATCCCACTTCCACTCCAACACCTCGAGTGGCTGAGCCAAGCCAGTTGGAACCTGATGAACAACCTTAACTTGCTGACAAGTGAGGCATCAAGAAACAAACTCCGCTACTTCCTTCTTCTTCCCTGGCCACCAGTACTGACATCAGATATCTTGGTACATCTTTTTCTCTCGTGGATGCACCGCCAAGGGGGAGGTGTGTAAATCCCTCATAATCTCCTCTCAAAACACCACTGGTACAATGGTGCACCATTTTAAAAGAACGATGTGCTCCATACCTATTGAGTATCCATCATGGGATTGCTGTGTGGATAACTAAGCACGTCAGGTCTCACAGTCGATATCCCCAAGCTGTGTCACCCTATCTCACTATAAGAGTGGGGGAGTGACAACCATCGATTGAAGATAGGCAGCACCATATCCATCCATGAATGATATCTTCGTCATGGATAACTACTCTGACACCTCACTCAGAAACTGCAACCTGGTTCTCCTACTCAGCGCATTCGGCCCCATGTTCCCCTTCCCGTGAGTATAGACTATCTCCAAATCATAGACCTAGAGGAACTCAAGCCACTACCACTGCCTCAAGTTCAAGTACCTATGGAAGAATATATACCTGAGACATTTTTGGTTCAAGTAAATGGTAAACCACTAGTACATCAAGTAATTCTACCACATATTCAAAGAAAAGAACACTAATTCTAGTTCAAGATCATGGGTTGCGTAGTTCTGCTCATGCTTCCTCAACAGTCATGAACTGTAGGCAATCACCACTTTCCCCCGTATTAGGAAACAACTCAGTGTAGTCCCAAATTCATTACATAACACTACATATCCAATTACCTCTTCTGGATGATGCAATATAGGGGAACTCCTCATCCTCCGCCTTATCTCCTGGAAGCTCTGTTGGCACTTCTCTGTCAACATGAAGGGATGCCCCTTTCATGTAAAAGTTGATAAGGGTGCTCCTACCCCGGAAAAGTAGGGGAAAAACCTCCATTAGTATCTAGAAAAACCCAAGAAACTCCGCACCCCAGTCACACTCCTATATGGATCCCAATTAAGCACCGCATCTATCTTCGTCGGGTCTAATACAAATCCATCCTTAGAAATGATGTATCCAAGAAAGCAGACCTCTTGAATATAGAATTGACACTTCAAGAGCTTCCCATAAACTTGGATCTCTCAAAGAATATATAGGACCATACTCAGGTTTGTTGTGTGCTTCTTCTTAGATGCTGAGTACACCAAGATGTCATCAATGAAGACCACAAAGAACTGGTCAAGGTAAGGCTGGAAGATCCTGTTCATGAGTCCCATGAACAATTCTGGAGAATTTTTCATACCGAATGGAATCACAAAAAACTCATAGTGTCCATACCGATATCTTAAGGTTGTATTTGGTAAATCCTCATCCCTTACACGAAGGTGATGATAGCCAGACATGAGGTCTATCTTTGAGAAGAACCTTTCTCCCTTCAACTAATCAAAAAGGTCATCAATTATTTCTAGTGGATATTTTTTCCTCACGATAACCTGATTCTGGCAGCGATAGTCCACACACAGCCTCAAACGTCCATCTTCCTTATGAGAAAATATAATTGGGGCCACCCAAGATGAAACACTTTACCTCACAGATACCTTCTTATATAGGTCCTATAACTGTACCCTCAATTCATGAAGATACATGGGAGCCATCCGATATTCCAGTGTAGATATTAGTGTCTTCTTGATGTATAAATCGATGTAGAATTCAATCTCCTTGTGAGGAGGTAATCCCAAAACATCCTCATGGAATATGTCCTTGTACTCATCCACCACACCAAAGATATGGCTAGGTAACTGGTGAGTGATTGAATACACCCTCCCCTAAGTAAGTCCATCCTACTCTACAAGTATTCCCTTTTTTCAATTAAAGGAGAACCTGGATCCATCTTTGCGGACTCACCACACTCTGTGCCTAAAATAATCATTCTGAGCATGGACTGTGGATAACCAGTCCATACCCAGAATGACGTCATAAGGCCTCGATGCTACTACTAGGATATCCCAACCAAATCTCCCACCTTCAAAAGTAATCTCACACTATCGACACTAGTGTGTGATCATCAAATCACCACCCATATGAGTCTCTAATCATAAGGATCGAGCCAACAACTCCACCAGAATATTTGATCTCCGAACAAGGTCTATGGAAAAGAAAGAGAGATTGGAAACTCTATCTATAAGAACTACTGCTAAGGTGGAGAAGAAAAAATCATACTTATAATCATCTCTGAAGTGTCGGGGTATTAAGCCTCTATCACCTGAAGTTGGCCTCACATCTGTACACTGGCTCCCAGAACCCATGGTGGACCACATGGGGGTGGTGGTGGTAGTAACCAGAACCTCTTTCCACCGCCTGTCACCCTATCTACTCCCCTAACACATATTCCTCCCTATGGAACACCTTTCTTGGCCCTCTCCCTCTACCTTAGTGGTCCCTCAACCGTTTTCTAATCATCTACACTATGAGTCAGTCAGTAACGATCCATGTGTCCCTGACCATCACACGAGTAGCACACCCTACTATTATGCTGACTCTCTCTACCTTGGGGGATTGCACCACCAATCCTATGTCTTGGGGTAATCCTCTGAAAGGTTTGACCTGATTGGGTCTCTGTATCAACTACCTGCTACCCACTGCCAAAGGCTCCACTGCCTGGTGTCTACTAGTATCTCTTGCCACTGGTGACTACTCTTCCAGGAATGTCTCCCTGAGTAGAGATTTATCTAGCACCTCAGCCTAAGTACATATGCTAAGTGATACCATTGACGCCCGAATCTATCATATTAGTCCCAACTCAAAATCTCGAGCCTGAAAGAATGGGTCTCGTACCATGTATATAGAGTAGTGAGAAAGCTTGGTGAATCTTGCTGAGTACCCTGCTACTATCATGCTTACCTACTATAGGTGAAGTAACTCCAATATACGTATAGAGCATAATGTCACAGGAAATAACTCTTCCTTGAAGGGGCTCTCTAAGTCTATCTAGGTGAGGGTTGCCTCATCGTATGTCTAGATCTTCAAGCTCCACCATCTCCCCACCAGGACTTTAAGAAGGCTCGCGACTATGATCGCCATCCGGTCTAGAGGCATCCTAACTAGGTGGAAGACTCACACAACTGCCTCAAGCCAATCCTCATCCACCTGAGGGTCAGTCTCACCCATGAACCTGGGAGGCCATTGCCTATCGAACTGTTGTAAGGCACTGAGCCTATGTGCATCCTTTACCAGTAATGCTGGTAGGAATTTTTGATTTAAGGGTGGTGGTAGAAATGGTGTACCACCCAGTTGGGCCATCTCCAGTACTGGTCCCTTCTTAGATGCCTTATCACTAGGCGTGCCATCCTCACAGTCATGCACCAGAATCCTAGATAACTGTCTTTGTGGAGGCATCTTGAAACAAATCAAGATGAACCATAATTAATAGATTATACCTGGTGAGATGACTCTGACTCAAGAAGGAAATGAGAACACTCTCAGTTTCTATATGATGCATGAAACTAGTGTTTTCATGTACTGAGTTGAAAAAAAATTAGGGTCACGGTGTATGGATACGTTGTCCACCACACCAACACTAGACTCCCCATGTATGAAAGTACAAATTGAATCATTTAACACTGTTGACCCAAAAAAAAATCCATAGAATTCTTGTTTTTAAAGTAGAACTGATTACCTTTGATACCACTCTATCATGAACCGTCCCCTAGGGATAATGTTGTGACTACCTCAATCCTACCACCCAAAGGCTGAGGGCTAGTGACTAGCTCCAGAGGCATTATCCTGCAAGTGGGAGACATTTTCTTGAGTACCTTTATGCACGCACACACACCTTCCCATCCCATAATGATGAAAAGTAAACATGCGTGCCACTAAGACAACCACTGAGACTAACTGTACAAAACTAAAAGAAAAGGGTCCAGAATACAAGCCCAGCAAACGACAAGTATAAGCGCCTGAGGTCCACATGTGGTAAACCCTACCTGAAGGGTAGTTGAAGGGGGTTCTATCTGAAGCTGTAGAAGTATGCATCATCTGTTAGATATAACTGCGCACTACCTGGTCATAGACCAACATGTTCTATATTGAAGAATCTGTCATCTTCACAAGACACCACACATGTGTACAGAGCCCATGCATGGGCGATTAACGTAATACTTAATAAGGTCCCCAAAACAAAAAGGTTATACCACAAAGGAATGTATGCAAAAATTAGACTACCAAATAGGGACTTGAAGTGTAGCCCCTAAGAAATAAAGTCTAGAGAAATAGTCACAAGAGTCATCTCACATAGGTATACATCTAAAGAAACGAAATAAAGACTAATAATAATAACACTTAACACTATGTACCGCTGAAGAATTCACCCATGATGAGTTCTTAGGTCTGCTAGGTTACCTGGACCTGCTCATCACTTAGGACAGATGGGTCACCTAGATGCACTCGTTTCCTTGTCATACTAGATCACCTAGACCTGCTCGTCTCCTTGGCCTACTGAGTCACCTAGACCCGTTTTTCTCCTTTTACTACGAGTTCACCTAGACCCGCTCGTATCCTTTTCCTGTTGGGTCACCCAGACCTGCTCGTATCAGTCTTCTCATCACAACTAGTCGTAGGATTCCTGCTCGTAGCATGCTTGATTCTGGGAGAATCTACTCCTCAAGACATTGGTTATATCTCAACTTCCAAAAATTTTACTTAGTGTATACCAGGAATTCCACCTCCTCGCAAGGGTCCCAACGCTACAAACTCCTTGTCAATCAGACGTACAGTTTGGAAGTTATAGGCATTTTAGTAAAAAGGGGACAGTTGGGCTTGGGTCCAGTCCGAGGTCCACCGAACCGAACTGGGTCCACCGACCCGACTCTGGTCCACCAACCCGAATGAGGTCTGGCCCAACCTGATGGGTTTGACCCCACCCCACAGGTCGACCTGGATCTCTAGGCCTGACCTGGATTAGTTGTGTCCAACCCGTCCCACTGCGGTGTCCCGACCCACTTTGCTGGTCCGACTTGAGGTGATAGGCCCGACCTGGGGTCGGCCTGCCTGACTAACCCATCCCACTGGAGTGGGAAAGTCTGATCCTCTTGAGACATGGAGGACTCGACGTCCCACTTGAGACTATTGTTGCGGGTCTCTATCAAGGTCCAACTGGACCGCTACCTCCAGCTGCGTCCGCCTACACTACCGCCGACCTTTTTTCAGCAGCCCCTGTCTGCCGTCCACAGCATATCTGCGGACCTCCTCTGCTAACATGGAACGCCGCCAATGCGCGCCGCCTCCTGCATACAGTTTCCACCGAGTTCCACCATCGGCCACCACCGACATTGCCGCCGATGCAAGAGCACTGATGATTTCTTCCGTGGGCCACCATAATTATTCTAGTTGTCCATTCTTTGATCTAAATGGTGTTTTGTGGTCCTCTGGTCATCATCTCTCCTAACTCGTGCTCCAACTCATCTTTCAATCAATCTAGGTGTCCGATCTGACTCAAAACCTCATGAAAAAGTATGACACGACCAAGTGGGTCTGGCAGTGAAGAATGCAAGATCAGGGATGAAGGAAAGGAACTAAGAACACCTGAGGGATAAATTTCAACCTTGTTTGTTCGACTTCTGTTCATACCTTTAGGAAAATAGGAAGGGAATAATGGGATAAACACTAAGTTTTTAACCTTTCAAACCCCACGGTAGACAACCCATCTAGCATGAACAAACGACCTGTGAATAAACCTGTTCGTTGGTTGATCCATGTTTGTCATTTAGAAAGAATGAATGGGGGAAATGAAATCACATAAAAATAAATCCATACCTTTAGGTTGGATCATTTGATTGAGAAGTTCATAATTGCAACTTCTTCTTCCTTCGTTCCTCGATACTCAATCCATCATTGGTGGTGATTCATTGTTTGTTGTTTTCCAATGAAAATCCTCCAAATGTTTAGAGAAATTCTAGGATCAGGAAATCGATCATGTATCTTTGTTAAATGATTAAATGGGGGAATCACTTTTCAGCATTTTTAGTTATTCTGAGTCACTGCGTCGTTACACTCTTTCATTTATGAAACAAAACAGCATTTTTGTTACACTTAAGTTTTAGTGTTTCTAGGTTGTTTCATTTATTAAATGAAACATTCTTCTCGACATTGCGCCACATCAAAAAAACTGAATAAAATAAAATTTGTTATTTTAATTTTTTTTTCTTTAAAACATTCAAAAATTAACTTTTACCATCAACCCATGCTTGTCAAGGTTAGGTCTTTTATTAGGTAATTTCATCATTCTGGATGCGACGATACCCTCAGATTTTTAATCTGGGCACCTGTTTTGAATCTTTCCAAACCACACACATGAACTATTTTAAATAACTAAAAAATGTTCAAACATTTATTCTGGACTCACCAAGCCTCGAAATCCCATGCCATCTCAGTTTCAGGTCTAAAAATAATCCCATATAATTTTAAAAAAATTACATGGAATTTATAGTAAATTACAAAAACCATCTGTTACAACATCACTAACTTCAAGGCCTTGTGAAAACAGATATAGAAGAATTAAATTATCCCATCCATAATAGTTATTTCCATCGAAGGAAGGAACTCCTCTATTATTTATTGTATTAAAATTCTCCATCAATATTTCTTCAATAAATATTGGATCCTAACATAGAGAACCTTCCTTTGATACCACCTCTAGAGTCCAGGTTTGGATATATCACTAATAGGGAGAGGGGGTGAATCAGTGATTTAAATTTACAATTTATTCTTTTCAAATTAACCTCTATAATTGGTTAAGATCTCGATACCTCATTCTGAAGAGTGTCACTTCCCCCATATACAAAAAAAATGAAAACACTGAAAAATCACACAAGGATTTTTACGAGGTTCTCCCCAATATGGGTGACTACATCCTTACTATGTCCGGGACATTCCAGGACCCATAATTTCCACTAGTAAAATGAAATGTGATTACCCATACATACAATCTCCCAAAATCCCTGATAGACAAACTCCCATAATGCCTAATCACAACTGATTACTATGGACTGTCTCCCAACCGGATCTTTAGAATAGCATCCCACCAAAGTACTTTATACAGACTCCCGCAAGTTGAGATATCCCCTAAAGAGATCCTATTATTTATACTAGCATCCAAATAGTTATTCATTGAATATCTCTTGTAAACAGGTCTTCAATAACCAATGTCTTATGATGTAGTGATCTATTTCCCTTGTTTAATTTCAAGTCCACATAGTATAATCTTTTGATTAGCTGTCGCCCTTGATCACATTAAAACTAATCAGCTACAAATGCTCAGATTCCTCAGTTAAACACTAATCAGGAAATTCCTTCTTCTAATAAATACCCAACCTCACTCAACATTGAAAACTCGGATACAAAAATACTTCTCAATCACTCGTCAAAACAATATCCTAGATTCCGTCTCAAAACACTGCATTATATTAAGCAACAAATATTTCACGTTCACTTCTTCAAAATTCATTCATGAACATGTTTGCTTGTTTTTATCACTTTATGAATTCATTATTTCACGTGAATTATAACTCTATTGTATCATTCTTGTCACATACATTATCCAATTTCATACACACAATCACATACACTGCTCACTTTTATTGCACTCACCTTATGTATTCATGTATGTGTATACTTATTATTATTATAATTATCCATTCATTATAATTCAAACATTTATTTCCCTTCAAATTCCTTCATGAACACTCAAACAATATCACACTAACCAAATGCACAATTGGATTTCCACTATTTACTTCAAATAGTGTAGGAACACAAGTTCATCTTCATGGGTTTTGGTGTTAGTATATACTATAATGTGATATCTCAAAGACGTTCACACATAATATGAGCATGAAAAGGTTATAAAACAATACTTATTTCATGAAATGTTCAATCACATAATATAGTGTAAGTATACACAATAAGTGGTTCCTCAATCTCTTCACACAAATAGAGAGTTACATGAAACTCAATTCATCATAAGGATATCCGAGTATGCAAAGCATATGTCAAATAGTTGCAGCCTTTTTCTTCTTATTCTTCATGAAAACAGTATTAGGAAGAATCCTTCTCAAACTAGAGAGTTCATGAAACTATTTACCTCCCAAAAACTCAGCTCAAATGTCAGATGAATGAACTATGAAAATAAACCTAGCATCCGATATTTATAAGCATCGTAAAACATCATAGAACCTTTTGGAATCGAGTGATACCAGATATTTTAGACACTACCTCTCTTACTTAGATTCGATAAACACCATCTCGAAAATTATAATAATCTAAATAATGTAAAAATAATATTTTTTCACACATATATTATGAAAAAAAAGTTTTATAAAATATTTTGATCATGCTTGGATCATTAGAATGCCCAAACGAATATTAGAGGGTTGGGTTCAATCTTCAAACGTCATGGATATATGAGGATCTCGAGGCATATAAATCCCTGATAGTATAAGGTAGAATATGACACGTCTTATATAATAAAATGGTTCAGATCATCAAATCATATCAGATCATATGGATGTGGTTCATTCTATGTTTTTTAAATATATTGGAAACTCAGATAAAACGATCAATGACCAAATAATCCTGGTTGATTTGAGGCTATCCCACATCGGGCCCGCCTGATTTTATTTACTAATTTATAATACAAGGCATGATGAAACCCACCAAAAATCTCTTCCTCCCTCCCTAATACCACCCTGCACCAGTTCTCTATTGGAGCGCTCTTGCGGCCGCCTTCACCACCTTGCTATTTTTCATGGTGGTTGCTCTACCACTCTTGTTCCTTGTGTAGGTGCCCCATGCACTCCCTCAGCTATGGAAAACCTCATGCTGGCTGGCTAGGACTGATACCAGCCTCCCACATAGTGGTGTGCGCTGCTCCCTAGCTAGCTAGCATAGTGGATATATTTTTTTGAAGGACTATATACGTATAAAAATTAAAAGTAACATACAAAATATAATGTCCTCTTTAAATAATTTCCAAAACCACTTTCCAAAACTTTTTATCCAAATTAAATAATTTTTTCATGGAATATTCTATGAATAATTATTATAAACAATATTTCAATCTAATCCAACCAATTACATATGTCTTTTGAACTTAAGGACCAGTTCTACAACCATCTGATTTAAAAACTCATTAAATATTTATTAATTCACAACAATTACAACTTTAATAAACCACTTGGAATCTCCAATATATATAATATTGATAAAAGTAAAACATTTAAAGTTGATTTTTTATAAATAAAGTTCTAAAATTATTTTTTATTGATCCAAACATTATAATAATAAGAAATTAAATTATTTTTGATGTGTATAAATGTTAATAGATAACACTAATATTTTTCACGTGATTTCAATGAGAAAAATTAACTATGTTATTATAATTAAAATATAGAAAACAAATTTTATGATTAATTTCTATAAATAAAGTTATATATATATATATATTTCATTTCTAAATTGATATAAAAAATAATTATTTTTAATTTTAGAAACATTGAATTATATTTGTAACATTTTTACACAATTTAATTTTATCATTTTTTTATTTTTATAGCTATCAGATTAAAATATATACACATTCTTAATTTTAAATTTATTTAGGTCCCTATTGAAATTCATGGAACTATTTTAAATATTCCCTGGGAAACATAGACGGTATGCCTGAAAAAGTTTCCCTATTCCATCAAAATTTGTTCCAAAAAACATTTTAACTAATTTCATGAATTTCTAGTGTAGAAAACCAAATATTCTATTTATTTTACTGTATAATTTTTTTGTAATTTTGGAGAATGGATAAGAGGATGTGAAGTTGAATTTATATAGAAATTTAGTCTGACATATCAAACACATTTGATTGGATATATAATATGTCATGGATAATTCCAAAATTGGATGATTATCGTAAAGCATATATGTTTAATGTATATTGTGAATTAATAAGTTTTTTTTGAAAAAAATTATAAAAAATATCATGGTTTTTTGGAAATTCATGGTTTTATTGAAAATTTCATGGTTGTTGGGTGTGAATTGAAGAAATATTTCTCAAGGCTACTATAATTCTAGGTGAGAAAAACATTAAGAGATAAATTTATAACCTATCATGGTTATTATAATGAAATATTTGAGATGTGAATGTTAGACATAAAAGAGGAACAAGTCAAGGTTTCATATCATTATTGTATAGGAATTAGCTATACACATCATGTTTATATTCAACACACAATGTTTTGGATAAAATATATGTGATTTTAAATAGAAAGTGGCTATAGATTTTATATAGGGGAGAAAAAATTCACAATAAATTATAGACCAGGTGTTGAAAGGTGGAAAACATCATTTTTTTATTTACACACCTTGATTTTTAATAAAACAGATTTAAAATATTATAAATAACTCTAAATATTCATATTTTTTTGAGACTTATCCTTGAACTTAAGATAAAATTTTGAGAAATCATAGGGAGATTTATAATTATATTGATAACTCATTTATATATTTATTTATAGGATTATTTTAATTAAATTTCAAATTTATGATCAGTTAAATCCTTGATATTTTCTTATAGTGGATTAGTGAACCCTTCTCCATCTCAATTTATATTTGGGGATGCATAGATGGCCGATAATGAATATTGTTTACTATGGATATAAAATTAAGAATTATAATATTATATCAACAAATATTAATTTAAGGGGATATAATTTTATTGGTTATATGATTTTATAACTCTCCTCTTATTTATGTTTTGAAGTAGACTTATCAGGCTTTAATACTTATTGGGTGATAATTAATGTAGTTAACTAGTTAAAAGGGTTATGTAATTAAGTGGGGGTGTGTGGTTGATTTTTTAAATTATTTTTATTTAAATTATATGTACTGTTATTTTATTTCAATTATATGGAAGTATAAAAAGTTAATATGAAGCAAAAATTAGACATTGTATTCAATATTTAAGTAATTTAATATTGTATTTTGAAGGGGAAAACAAATGTGGTATTCCATATTAAATAGGTGGTGATGGGATTTAAAAAGATATTCAAATTTAATATTATGAAAGAGGTGAAAAGAAGTGGTATTTCAAATAATCATTGGATTTGGTATTTTTATATGTTTGATCAGATGTGACATTAATAATAGGCTACTAGATATATTATTCTGAAGAAAATTATTGAGAGAAGCATTGTTAGAACATTGCAAGTTGGGATATAAGGAAATTATTTAGTTATGATATTTTAAAGATGAAATGATTACAAGGAGAAAATATAGAGATAAAATTAATGATTTACATGTTGTTCTTAATCCCTTAAAATAGAAAACTTATAGTTGAAATTGGTAGTTTACCTTGGATTATATAATTAGTATTGTGTATTGATGTAATTGAGTTAGATGTTTAGTATGGATAAATATGGAAATAAAAAATGTATGGTTGTGAAGAGACATAACTTGAGTTGATTTTTTTTGTGATAGTATATTACTATATATATGTTTTATTTTAGTGATAATTGATGTAGGATTATCCTTTTTATATGTTACCATCACTCAATTTGGAATCCTTACGATTCAACTCCCATGTTGTATTGGATTGAAAGTGAACCCTAATTCCCATGTTGTAATGGATTGTCATATACATACCTATTATTCTACCTATGAGATATTTAATTCTATGGTAGATGTTGTATTATTAAAATATAGTTATTTACTATATGTTGTTTTCCCTTAGTGGTGGGTTTAGTGGGAATTATATTATATGTGACCTTTTTCTATTATTATTTCATTACAAATTATGTATATATGATGTTTTTTATTTATGGGAAAGTGTGATAGTGCGGAAATGAGATGTTTTATACTTACCTTTTTATGGGATAAATTATCTCATTTTTTTATTTAATTCATTTAAACATTAAATATTTCATCCACATTGAAAAAATGTTTTTTGGGAACTTGCTGAGTATAATATCATATTCACCCCTGCTAGATTTCTAGGATCAAGTTGATGATATTTATTGTCTATATTATCATAATGTAAATTGTGGATAACATTAGTATAACAAGTTTCACTTCTATTTTCTTTTAAATTTAGTATATTTAGGATCTTTAAAATTTATTTATTTTTTATGAATTATTTTTATGATATAAATGATTTTTTTTGCCTCATGAAAGATTTTTTAATAATGATGTTGATGATTAGAAAGTAGTAAATTCTAAATAACAAGGGAAATTGCATCATTAAAATGATTTTTATACCCTTGGTTTTAGTTTCCAATGAATATCCTATTATATATATTCTTCAAGGATTACATTTAATATCTTCATTGACTCAAGAGGAGTCTTAGAAGGGTTGGGTTATAGTATAATAATATCCAAGTAAGGTTTAGGATAGAGATGGGAGTTTTAACCGGAAAATAATTTATTAGGGTGACAAAGACAATAATATATTTTAATTTAGGTTGGGATATAGACAAGAGAAACCAAAAAAGTGTATAGTAGACAATGCATTTCTACACAAATCCTGTGATTGTCTACTAAGTATATCCCATTGATGATAAAATATTTACATGGTAATGTGTTAGGATAAAAATTAATTATGTAGTACTAGGTTATGTTGACTGTGCCTATTGAACTGATTTTTATTGGTATAAAATTTATATTTAATATTGAAGTAAAAAAGTTTCCATATCCCTGTGCTTAGGAATTATTATTCATGAATTTAGATATTAAATTTACATGATGTCCTCATAAGGCTCAATTATAGGAATGGTGATAGGATCTTGAGTTGATTTATTTGATCTTTGATTATAAAGGTAGTGGTACTTGGAGATCAAACTTAAAGGGGTTATAATTCCATAACCTAATGATAGATAATGTGATTGTTTTTTATTGGATGATTGATCGATAACTTGGAGAAGTAGATATTTTTAGCTTATTTGGGAAGAGGATGAGCATTAGATATTTTTATGGACATTTTATTATGGGGAGAAAATATACAGGGGTGGAATCCTTATATTAGAGATCTAAATGAGTTTGAGGTATCATGAGATCAATTCTACGATTAGTTTAGGAGATAATTTCTTTCATCAACTCTCACTATATAAAATCAAAAATAACTATTAAGAATTATATAGGGTAGATCTAGTATTCTATAATATATATTCTGATCCATGAGCTTACTATGATACCCACCAAAATTCCTAATCGATAACAAGATAAGGGTGAAATATTTTGAGAAGGTTTTATACTAAAATATTTAGAAATAGGTTATCACTTTAACCATGATGGATTTTAAAAATTTATTATTGAAGGTGAGGTGATTAAGAAGGCCTTATCTCAAATAAATAAAATTTTGAAGAATATATATTAGAGTACTATATGGAGTGGGAGTGAGAATGAGAGTTATCATTTTTTAATACATTCAGTCTTACAATAAGTGTGTATATACAAACCACCATTCCTATCACATTTACTAGGAATGATTGTTATATACCTTTATTTAGAAGTTTGAATATGATATGTTTCCTTTATGGTGGTCATAGGAATTGTTAGTTCCTATGTACCACATATCAAGTTGTTTAGTATAGGCATAGTGGTATGATAGTTCATATCCCTCTCCAGTTTCACATACCACCACTGTAGTAGTTCCCTCAATAACTATATCCATACTAGTAGGATATACAACTAGTTTGAAAAATTATTCTAGGTTGTGTAATATAAAGACAAATGAGGTACGTTCCTTTCACTTAGGGACCTTAAGAATTATGGGGATTCTAATTAAAATCCAAGAGAATATTTTTGGGATATATTTTTTAACCAATGAAGATGAAAATACTTCAGATGACTCATATTACTATCTATAAATAATTATATAATGTTTCATGAATTTTAGAGGAATAATAAAGTGTTTTGGATGGAAATTTAAAACTAAATCTTGTAAAAAAAATTCTTAGTTATTTCCTATTTTTTTTAATTTGGTTTAATTTAAGAAGATTAAGAAATGTGGTGTTATTAGAAAAGATGTTTTATAGATCATGGTGTGTTTTAAAGTTGCGTTTTTTTAAATACCCTACTAAATAACATGGATTCATTAACATGCTATGTTTGGAGGTTATGTTTTGGAAGAGGTGGATTTATAATCAAATTATTTTGGGATATCTAAAAAAGCATGGAAAAATTAATATGTTTCTATGTCATCATTTTGGAGGAGTCTTTCTCCAGAATAAGTTTTCTAGGTTAACTTACATGAAAATGGAAAACATTATTATTTTCTAAAGACAAAGGAATGAATTCATGGTATATTTTTCTAATGATTACTCCAAATTAAAAAATTATATTATTATTTGGATAATATTTCCAACAAACTAGATGAAAATATCTATCTATTTTGTAGGGTGTAATCCAATGCGATACATGACCTGATACAAACCTCCATATAAGGTAATAGGAAACCTAATAGAGGTGAGATATTAAACCATATATTTTGGAGTCTATGACATCGATATCAAATAACCATCAACCATAAAAATAGTGAGATAAATAATATTAAATAAAATAAATAATAAGGAATAAAATTGTAAGTTAAAAATATCAATAATTTCACATTTTATAACAAAATGAGTACATGTATGTTATACATCAACAATCAGAAGCGATTCTCAGAGGCAGTTGATCACTATGTAAAATAATAAAGGATAAATATAAAATAGAGGTAAAACCAAAAAATAATCTCTGGTTATGTCCTGATATCACCTCCATCTATACCCCTCTTCACCAACTCAAGCATCCAACATAGGATCTTTCACCTTAATTGAATCTCATACAAGAAATTCTATGCATACATTGAGATTATCGTGCAGAGTGTGAGTAATAAAACCAAGTAAGGTAAAACCAATTTTTTATTTTAATAACAGTGATAAATATATGTGAGTGGATACAGTGATGGAAAATAAGTAAATAAATAACAATCCAAAATATACCCATGTGATGTCATCATTTGTTAACCATATTTCTATAAACCCTGACCACACCTAATACTATAAATTATAGAAAAAAAGACTCATTATATACCCAAAAGTGCCCCTAATATCATCAAAAGAAATTTGAGGATGGTATAAAATAATCAAACTCTCACATATGATAAGTTATATTCTCAAGGTAAGGTTCCATATCCATTGATCTCATTGGAAGCAGTTTAAGGAGGTCATGACATAGTTGACTAATCACACTTGTCAAACCGATATGTCTATAGAGATAAGTCCCTATGATGAGTCATAGACAAACAAGAATCATAGGTAATAGTTTTAAATGGAAATAAAATAAACTTCCTCCCATGAAATATGAATCAGTACCTCCTTATAAGTAAGGCCCTATGATCGAGTCACACGTAATAGCACATAAAACTGATAGCAAAGTCACAAACACCAATACCCAACCTGCAAGGGTCAACCATACTCTAATAATAAATATTGTATCAAAAAACTGATAGGAATGTTCATTTTTTCCATTAATTATCTCAAACCATAACAATTTCCTAATATTAGTCATTCCCACTAATTAACATCTTTACATTGGAAATAGACTCACAAACATAACCATATGCCATGCTATAATCCCATCAGATCCCCCTGTAGATGAAATAAACTCATCCCATCCTAAAAACACAAGGCTTACATCCCTTCCTTAATCCACACTAAATTCAATGGTTCCATCATTCCGAATAAAATTCACCTTTATCTAGAATTTAATGGGTAAATTCTATTATTTTAGACAACCATAACCAATTTTATAAATGAAAAAAATATTATGGGAACTATTACACTCGCATATATGATATCCCACACAATCACATAAAATTATGAGGCCTGTTAAGGAATTACGACCACAAGTTTGAGGTAAACCATTCACTGAGCCGCACCAAATGAATTTAGAACAATCTATTAGAATCCTAAAACCTCTAAAAAATCCTAGAAATTAGGGATTTCATATGGGGTAATAGAAATAATGAGAGAAATATAGTCCTAGTGCTCCTATATGATTAGACTTACTAGACAAGGATGATCTCAATAAAAAAACTTCAATAAATCAAGACAAGAGGAAGAGAGATCTTAGATAAGTTAGGAGGGAGGTGTGTGGTTAATAATGGGGTTGGGAGAGGAAATAAACCCCTTTATAGGATTTTAACCATTTAATTTATTTAATATAAATTAAAAAAACATTTCCCAGGATGCTGATTTTGGTTTGAACATAATGGTCACAGTGTAATTCCTGTATTGTTGGAATGGTTGATGAAAATAGACATGGGGTGAATTTTATTTTATTAAAATTATAAAATTTATTAACATTAATTATGGAATTTGACAGTTTAAAAATGCTAAATGATTATTTCTTAAATGAATAAGAATGGTGGATGTTGTAACGCCCCGACCCCAGCTACCCAGAGTCGGTGCAATAATTACATAACATTGGCATGATCACAAGAAAGATCAAATCTCGAAAGACCGATTGGTTTAGTAGCCTTGGAAACACTAGATATAATCATAAAGTTTTACATTACATTTCAAAGTGAAAAACTACTACAACAACAAAGTCTTCATATCCACACTATTAACCCCTCATAATATCCCTGCAAGTCATTCATAAATTACTTCTTCACTACCTGGGAAAAATAAAACATAGAAAAGGGGTGAGCTCAAATGCCCAGTAAGGATAACAATATAGCGGAAACTTTCATCAATAAGAATAAACATTTAAGGCAATGTATAACTAAAACAAAAGCCTTTTAAAATTGAACTTCAACATAGTATGGCAAAAGTAAAATGAAATAATGCCATTTACTTGTTCACATGGATATTCTACTAATCGAATAATCACATGCAATATCAATAACCACTTTCATAATGTTGGAATGCATAATGCCAGACTATCATAACCACATAGCCAAGGCCTCGTGCCAAGACTACAAATAAGATTTTGTCAAGGCCTTGTGCCAAGACACTAGTTTGTCTCATGAGACCTACCGATGCATCGAGGAGCTATAGCGGGCTCCACCCGTCACTTATTAAGTTCAATGCATTCCCATATGAAAAGGTTTAAACATAACATAAACATTCGTATTAAAACTAGCATACGAAATGTCAATAATTTCACAATAAACTATGAATGGTATAAAAATAGCACATCCACAGTCAAACATATCACAAAACCTTCAATACAATATAGAAGTTTTGTATCATAATAAATCAACTTCAAATAATCTTAAAATCCATCAAAGGATGTTGACATAGATGAAATCAAAATTCTTTTTAAAGAAATATCTCCTTTTATTTTGAAATCATTTAAGATCCATATAAAATAAAACATTTTCTTTGAAAATATTCTTATAAGCTTGTAAGGAAAGCTTTGAAGATTTTATAACGGCGTAAAATAACCGCACCCGCCGTATAAGTTAAAAAAAACATTCTTACCTCAATTCTGTCGAAAAGGTTAAAAAGGACCTTGTTTTGAAAACGACGGAAAGATTCCTTTATAAACCTCTTATAAAAAGTCAAACAAGGGTATAAATGACTTTAACCCATATTCTTGTAAATAGTAAAAATGTTTTGAAATACATTTTGAAGAAACATGGATGTGGATGATAAAGAGATCCCAGTAGATTATTATGTATAATACAACCTCGGATAATGAAGAGATTGTGAAATAACCCTTACCTTGTACTTTTCCTTGGTTGGGGTAGGTTAACCTCCTGTATAATGGTGAAATAGTTGTTATTAAATTATACAAGAATCATATATATTAATATGATATCATATATGATCTTTTAACATTGATTTGTTAATAATATCTTAGAATTATCGTCGTTTCGGGAGTTAACTTACTCATTTTCTTTTATATGTTTTGTTAAATAAGCCATGGTTGTTGTATCTTATTCATATCCAGAATGATATACAGTCCTTAAACATCATTTTTAAATCATCAAATGATAATTATACTTGAATGGATACGATGGAGAATGAATCTCATCGAGTTCGTGGAGACGGTAGTCCGTACGTACGCACGAGCGACAATATCATTCTTTTGATATTAAAATAATATATAAATGGATGGTATATCATATATACAGAATCATTAACATGTTATATTTATTATTTACATGAGTTACACATCATTATTATACCCATCCAAATAATATTATATTGAATAACAATTACACCACGACGTGGAGACGGTAAGCCGTACGTACACACGTATGGTGACATGTTATTCAAAGGGTGGATAGAATACTGAATATGATTGTACCATATTTATAATAACATCACAGTATATGTGAGATACTGGAGTTATTCTTTCAGAATGGTAAGAACAAAGGAAGAAGAAGTGGAAGAAGAAATGAACTTAGAAAAGGGTGGTGAAATCATTACCTCTTCTTCGAGTTCTTCCTTTTGATTTGATCAAAAGGGCTCCTTAGGTTGGCTTTCTGATCAAACTAAGGCCCCTAGGTTGTAGTGAGGGATGTTGGGAGAGTATTTGGGCAGAGTTTGGCCGAACCAAAAGGCTTTGAAGGTGTGAAGAAATGAGAAGGAGGAGTGCCCTTTTATAAGAGGGGTGAGGGGCACCTTTGGAAAAGCTAGAAATATTAATTTATAATAAATTCATATTCGGTTTCTAAAGGCTCCAAAGTTGACTATTCAAATGATGAGGTGGGGATAGGTCGAAAGCAACTCATCCAATATAATTTAGACAGGTTTGGGTACTTATATTAACCTTATCTTTAAGTATTAACTCTAAGTTAATTAGTTTCACTTTTACAATGTCTCTTTGTATTTTTATATAATATGGTTAATAAACTTACTATATACATCCAAGCGACCCCCAAGTGGTCCATTAATGAGGAACCTATCATAATATAAGTCTCTTGGCCGAACCTTAGATTTTTAGAAATTTAATATCAATTAATAATATAATATTTGTTTTAAGAACTCTTTTATGTCAATTTTGACACTATTCAATAGTTGATTTTTGTGAAACTCCTAACAGATTGATTACTTCGAACAAAGTCAATTAAATCAATCCTAATATATCATATTATCCTAGAAAATTAGTTTAATTCATTAAAAGTTTCATATTATATTTATTTGGGTATTTATAATATCACTTATTTTAATTTTTCACTATTATAGTAATTACTCCATCATCATTGTGTCATAAATAAAATAAATTATTTAATGTCTAAAAATTATAAGTAAAATATCATTATGTAGGAAATCTTTTTAGCTTTCTAATGAATATTTATAATCGAAAATCCAACATGTATAACCCTATGTAAAAATTGTTCTTCTAAAAGATGTAAGCTTATGCCATTTTTATTTTTATTTTAACTTTATTAATATAAAGTGTCCCTACCACATACAAGTGGCTCCAAGGGGTCCCCAAATTGACCCAAGGATGCCCATGGTCGGGTATGTGTCCACCAATAAGGTTAGGACACGTTTTAGGGTAATTTTGTATTATTATAATATTATTTGTTTAACCCTTATTTACAGGATTTACCCTTAACCATGGTAAATAAAATATTTACCGCAGTAATTATTCAAAATGTCTAAAAATATAAGTTACCTATTTACATAATTTGAACATCCTGATTCCAAATATGGAATCCATTTTTCTAAATTCAAAACACAGAAGTGGCAGAAATTAATTTAAAATTAATTCCCGCTGTCAAAACAAAAAGCGTGTTTTTAAGAGATAATAACTATCAAAAGATTGACACTTGTTTATGTTCGGTTTAATTGTAAAATTATGTCCAATGACCAAGATTATATTAAATGGTAAAAATATATTCTAAATATACTTTAAAACCACTCAAATTCACAATTTATCACTATTAATTATTTTGATTAAAAAAGTTGTTTTTAATTAAAATTTAGTAATTTTCACTATTCATCAAAATATGAAAGTTATCCGAAATGTACCAAAATTTCACCCTAGGCTAATTTTGATATTCCGAATCCAAAAATGAAGTCCATTTTCAAATATAAAATATATATGATTTCAAAAAATAGGTATTACTATTCACAACGGCTAGTTTAATTAGTTGTGGTGTGTGTTAGAACTCGAGGTTGCGTACAACACACGCTATCGCATTATTCAAAGAGAAGCGTACCATAGAAGCTTGGGGTGTTACAGATGTGTAAAGAGTGTATGTAGAAAATTAAAATTTGAACCTAAGAAATTTTATAGTGGTTATGTATAATCAACTTAATCCAATTTCCACACCCCAATTGACGGAGTACGTAAAAAACTAAGATATTATAGATAATTTTACATAAGATCAATATAAACCCATACCTTTTCAATGTAATGAATTCAAACTTAAGAATTTTACACCAGGGCATCCCCAAAACTAACTAGAATTTTGATGGAGTTGACAAAACTCATGCTTTTATATAAGGAGTATCCCCAAAAAATTGTTCTACCTTTGGGTCTTGTAATAATAATCGATGAATAAATTTTAGAGTAATTATAACCTATTGTGTGAAAATATTTAAGTGCATAATACTATACCCAACATAAAAGAAATAAATAAAACAATCACAGAACTGCTGGAGAGTTAAAGAAAGAATACTGGTATATAAATTGTTGACGTAGGCCCTTCAAATGAATTTGAATGATGAAGTTTGGGAATTAAAAGAATGCACTGTTTTCTATTTAAAGTTGAATAAAGTTAATGAAGATTTATCCCTTTCTTGAGAGTTCATAAAATAATGAAAAAACTTTATCACATGATCTATTTTACAATTTTATATGTCCATGCTATCACTAACATCATTATTTCATGCAGGCCTCAGGACCTTTAAATAGAAAACAAATCCAAAATTCAATGTGATCCATTATAAAATTTAAAATAATAATAATAATAATAATAAATCTGAGTTTTTGAGAATCGAGAGAGGGAAAAAATTATTGACACTTTTATCATTTGAAATTCAATATAATTTGAAAAGATCAAACATATTTGAGATTATTTTATTAAATATTTTAAAATAATTCTATAAAAATAGTTCAAATATAATCCAACAATCTCAAATAAACTCAAAAAATAATATTCAAAATTTGAATTTAAAACATCTTTCCATTTTTAACATACAATAATTTCAAACCATAATGATATTACATTAAAAAAATTTAAAACAAGTTTAAATATGTTTGATAATATCTAATATTAATTTAGAAAAATTATAATAAAACGAAACAACATAAAATAATAAAATTTAAATATTTATCTATCATATTGTAAATATAATTGTGAAAAGAGTAAAAATTTTATCTTTATATAAATGTGTTTAAAATAATGTAAAAATACCTTCCACAATTTCTATATAATTAATATGATTTTGTAGAATATTATGAAAGATTAAAACACTTAAAACAAACATGAAGTAAGTGAAAATACCATGAGAATCATAGAAAGAGTAAAATTGCATCTTGAAAATTTTATAACTACGCAAGTGACATTTTCATGGCATGCGTTAGGGTAACATATAAATTTAACACGTTCCAAAAAGGTAACCTAGAATTTACATATATGGTGTAAGTGTAAAGAATAATTCCTAGATCATGTGTAAGGGTAAAAAAATCATTCGTAAAGGTAATGTTAATGTAAAAAAGTAAAAAATCTATCATGTAAGTGTAACATAAAATTACAACATGTTACATAGGGGTAAAATATAGTCGTATAAGGGTAATAGAATATTAAAATCCATGTATAAAAATCGGAAAAAAATCACCTCAGGGTAAACAATATTTTAGATAAAGGTAAATAGTAAGTTTCACGAGGGTATATAGAATCTCATGTAATGGTAAAGACAAATTACAACTACTTACAAAAGGGTATAAAGGAATTTGTATAAGGGAAACTATGACTTATCAAATCATAAACAATGACTTTGAATTCTCATGTAAAGGTAAAAATAATTAATGAATGATACATAAAAGTAAAAAATAAAAATAGAAAATTAATTTTTCACAACATTTAACTAAAAATAAATATAATGAATAATAGGAATAATAAAAATAAATTATAAAATAATTAATAAACAATTAAATTCATAAATTTTTTATTATAAATAAAAACAACAATACTTGTAATTATAAAAATAATAAATAAATAGTTTTTTCTAAAGGATCCATTCAAACAATATTACTTGTTTTAATAATTAAATACAAAATATCAATTTCAAAATTTCTCCCCCCGTTTGGAATTAATCAAAAAGATTTAGAAAAATGAAAATAATATTTTCTATTCCTTATAAAACCAGGTAAGGAAAATTTTCAACACATTTTATCCCCAAACTAAAATAATTGAATAATAACAACAAATTCCCCCCAAATTAAATAAATATATTCAAAAAATTGATAGCTACCCTTAAATTATTTCTTGAAAAACAAATTCTAAAAGTACCCATGAAAAATAAATAATATAATAATCATTGAATTTTTAAAAGATATGAAAATATTTTTTTTAAATAGATTGAAGATGCTATTAAACAATAAAATAAAACTTAAAATACACGCTCATTGTCCAAAATGAAATAAATTTTAAAACACACACCGATATACCATATGATAAAACAATATGAATATTAATGTTTTCTATAAAATAAAATAATTACTTGGTCATCCTGACTATATTTGGTCTAATAGTATTTAAAAGTATTCATGTAGTCACCCATGCTTTAGAAGGGATGGTCTCCCTAACTTTAAAAAAATATTTGAAAACATAAGCCTCTCTGTGACTAAGTTATTGAACAAATTGTAATGTAAAATAAGAATCATAATGTCCAAATAAACCTCATATAAAACAATTAGGATATGATATACCATAATTTTTACCTTTAAAGAATCCATTATTATATATTTCATGTAATCTATTATCATAACCAAGACAATTTCAATTGGATTTTTATTTACAATATTTTTTTAATCTAATAAACTCTCCCAATGATTGAATTCCAATATTAAATTTAGATAACATTTCATTCAAACTTATGATCTCAACCTTAAGATTAATATTTTCCTTTTTAATAATTTAAAAATCTTCAAACAATTTATTCATAGTACTAGAAGATTTTTGTTTTCAAACTATGATTCTCCTTTTATATTAAAGACAAATAAATTTGAAAGAACCCATTTTATATATCTAACTTAAAAATATAATTTTCAAACTTTTCATTTCTTTAGAACCCTTTTTATAATACTTAGTAAATTTATCATAATTTTTTTCAATATTTTTAATTTCATCTTAAAATTAATCACATAAATGAACTTAATTATTTAACTTTAGATTTATTACAATTAGAACTAGAAGAAGGTTTAAAATTAGAATAATAATTATAATATTTACCAACCCTTTCAAAAGTTTTAATCAAATATATAATATAAGGTTTTAACATGTCATAAAAGGGATATGTTATCTTAGGATATTTTCCCATCAAATAAATGTTACAAGTTTACTTCTCACTTCCCAATTATTAATTTGAGTCAAATTCCTCATTGCAACTCCAACCAACTTGATAAGAATGTTTCATTTAATTCTTGTACTTTATATATTTCCTTTCTTATTTTATCTTTGTAAAATCATATTTGTTATGGTTGGGTTTTCTAAATTCATAAAAAATTATTTTTTATTTACCTTTCATATATTTTCTTTGGAAATTCTTATTGTATCTCTTATATTTTTCTTCATCCTTTTTTGTAGTATGTATTTTCTTTATGATCCCTCAAATGAATTTCATAACTTGATTTATATAATCATCATAATATAAACTTGAGTAATATGATGAATCACTAGAAGAGTTATCATAAAAATATTTTGATTTAAAATCAACTCCCTATCTTTTTTTAGATAAGTCAATCTCATTTCAATTCAAGCTTGTATTATAATAGGGATCAAATCAGTTCATTAAAATAGTATTTTTTAAAATATTTAGTTTCAATAATGGATAATTTAACTAAATTAAACTATTTTTTAAGGCTATAAGTATCCTTTCAATCAACAATACAATATTTTATTTTTCACCAAGTTCAATCATGTTTTTGAAAATAGTTTTGAATATATTAAACAACTCATTTACAATTTCATGATTAGATATTCTAAATTCTTTAACTTTAACCCCATGAATGCCAAGATTAGTTATCTATAATTTTTCAATTCTTTGATTAGTGAATTTTAAATTCCTTTTAATTCCATAAATAGTTTTACAAGATGATATGTGACTATAAACAATAATAATAAGATAATAATAAATATAATTCACCACATTGTAATTCAAGATATATTTGGATGCATAATTTTTTTTGTTAAACTTTCAAGTTAAAATTTAGGAATTTTATAAGGTTTATCCATGATTGTATGATTCTCAATACATATATTCTCCAATAATATCTTCATTATATCTTTCCAATATTCCTAGTCACTTCCATTGAAATGTGTTTGTCTCATAGGATTCAAAAATTAAATCTCTTGGTTTTCCATCAATGAAATATATTTATCCTTAGACTTGTTAAGGACTAGGATAAAAGTTATCTTAGAAATAATTAATCATATAAATATATAAAAATTTAAAAAAATACATTAATGGAAAACCTATGATGCTAATTTTTTTGGTATTAGAAAAATGAACATCAGAGCTAAGAGATCTTTAAGAAGGTGCTCCTTTGATACTAATTGTGTGGTCAGAATGGTTAATGATAATAGACAAGAGGGGGTGAAGTGTATTTTCTAAAAATTAATAATGTTATTAAAATTAATTAAGGAATTTGGTGGTTTAAAAATATTAAAAAATTATTTCTTAAATGAATAAGAATGGTGGCTGTGTGAAGAGTATTTGTAGAAAATTAAAGAGATGAACATAAGAAATTTTATATTAGTTTATTCTAATATGTAATAACTTGAATCTTAATTTTAGGTTGGAATATTTCTTTCGAGTTTTTTTGAGGATAAGGGAAGAAATAAAAAATTTCTATGTACACACTGTGTACTCCTGAGTAAATTCCATGTACTCGGTTGTTGTGCATAGTCGTGTACTAGCCATGTAATGGCCGAGTACATGTCCATGTAAGTGACCTGTAAGACCACCTAAAGTGGGATATCATTGAGGCTAATACACGACATGTACATTAAATTAAGAATCCATGTAATTTTATTTGTATTTTATTAATCAGATTAGGGTCACATCTAATCTCCAAAATGATCTTCTTCTTCCCCCATCTTGTATAGGATAGTGATAAATGGTTGAGAAACATTGAGCTCCTACCATTACTCCTTTATAGATATGATTAAGATGCTATCGGCTGCGTTGTATTCCCACCAGTGAGTTATTACTTCCCCTAGAGCCTCTCTTCCTGATTTATCCTCTCTATTAATTTATCCAAGGTTGAAAATTTTAAACCTTTTTGAAGATCTATATCGTTCTAGGCTGATTGAAGGGCTGACGTTCAAGAGTGTTCTTCATACAACATCGAGTTAGGTGTCTTGTTCCTTTCTTTGATTGTATTTGGATTATATATGCTTAAAGTTCTGAATACACATGTTAGGGTATTACATATTTTCTATTTTAACCATGTTTAATAGCTTATATGGTTTGGTTGTTTGATTAAGGGTTTTTTCTTATGCATAATATTGTATACCCTTGTTTATGGGACACCCCATGGGTGTGTTTCCTTAGTTTGACTATTTAGGTCCATTTGTCCTAGGTTTTCGATAAGGAATACATTATTTTCCATGCCTTGAGTTATTTAGGATGGCTTTTTTTTATTATATGTGATGCCTATTTTTATTCTTTGATTAATGTTTATCCATTTAATAGTTTGAATTGCATGTAGAGCCTTTAATGAATATTTTATGTGCACTGATCTTCCAATGGACCGTGAGATCCTTGGACCAGGAAAACTATGAGGGTTTCTTTGTTTATTTATACATGACCATGAGAGACTTGGTGTAGATTTTGACCTAGGGGGGATTTACTGTGAGAGCTACCTAGAGGTTATTTACGATTATTTATACTATGTTGACCCAAGGGTAGTGACTCTTAGAGCTACTTGGAGTTCGTGTATAAATTAATAATGCTATCTAGACTAGGGGTATTAACTATGAGATCTACACAGGAGGTCATTATCTTTACTCCATTCTATGTGGGACCATAAGGGTTAGACCGTGAGATCATTCCCAGAGGTTCAGTTGTGAATAATTGTATAATTGTGAAAAGTCATCCAATCCAAAGCACAAGCTTGGACTCAATCTTACATGGTTATTTAGATGGTCTTATAAGATGTTTGTTGTTACTATTATATAGGGGGATATCGAGCATAGTCTAGATCTCGAGGTTACATTATTCAACAGTTTGAATAATTTATAAATGAAAAATGAATGTAATTGAAAAACTATAAGATTGTTTACTTTTGAGTACTTCATAGTTTATTTCTTCATTTATGCATATTTCCTTATATATAAAATTACTTACTATTAGGCATAGATCTTTTGGTGGTTTCCTACTAGGATTCTTCTCACACCCTATTTGGGTCATGATTTTGGGCCCAAGTAGATTATATGGTTGTAGGTGTATATAAGGGAAATTTCCCTTCTTTATTAGGTATTTGATTGCTATTGGAGATGGAGAGCATTGGAACAAGCTGAGGCTTGCGATGCTGTTGGAGTTTACTATTTTCTATACTTGGGTTTTAGTATTGTATCTCCAACATTGTAACCTATTTTTCTACTTTCCTAGATACATGTGACATGCATCATTTATTTATATATGCTATAGTTGTTTATACTATTAGTCTTCTGTTGTTTATTTTTGTTGTATGGTGTTACTACTTACACTACTTCTTATTATTTTTTATTCTACTATGTATATTTTACTAATGAGGGAATAGTTTCTCCATTATTAGAACTTGTCCCTTGCTTCTAGTCGTTATCCTCTAGAGTTTGGGGAAATGCGCTTGAGGTCATTTGACCAATAGGGTTTGGGGTACCTTTGGTCAGCACCCAGATCCGAGATGTTAACAAGTGGTATTAGAGGGGTTTATTTTCTGCTTTGTCTTACTATTTGGATCCTATATATAAGTATATGAAGCAATGGGTCATTGGTAATAAGATGTTCCTAGGAGTAGCTAACCTAAGTACATGAAAATGCCAAGTTACCTCAAATATTGCAATTTTTCTAGTTTTGCAATTCCTACAGTTGATTTGATTTCACCATTCGGTGACTCACTTGTTTTGTGCTATTATCATTAATATTATTGAGGTTCTATTTCTATTGAAACGTAATGAGATGAGGATATTCCATCTCATGAATCATATATGCACTTTCTAGTGATCACATGCCATGCATTCTTATCATGCCATTTAGGATGCATTACTGATTGTATGGTGTTGTGATAGATGTTATGAAAAATATGCATGTTGTTGTGATAAATGCCATGATAGAATACCTGTTATTTTGATAGGGTATTGGAATTTGTAATTTTTCATTTGTATGGATGTCAAACTTTGATCCCTGAGGTGTTTTGGGCCCTCTTAGATTAGAATTTGGAGGATAATGTTTGAACGTTAATTGGAATAAGTTATGAAATGTCATGAACAAGGATGCCAAATATTGATTTATGGGAGTATGGGATATCACGGGTTGGAACTTTTCATGCCTTTGAATTTTTTTTTTAAGTTTTTAAGGTTTTCAGAGAAGTTTTCAAAGGCTTACTATATGGAAACCTAGACAACACTGTGTGTGGTGTCATGAACACACGCCATGTGTTCTTCTTTTCTAGAAGAAACGACTTTTCTTAAGTAAACTCCATGTACTCAGAGTACACGCCCTATAGTGCTTGACTGTGTGACTGACTGTGTGAGCAGAGACACAGGGTTGAGAAAGTTTTTGTAGAACATGATGTGTTTAGATTTTACATGCCATGTATAGAGAACCATGTATCCATCCATGCGACCAACAACATGGGTGGAAGAAACTTAGGTTGTACACGCTGGGTATAGCTTGTACACACTGTGTAGAGTGGACCATGAATCCTACAGTGTGACAAACGATATTGGTATAAGGAACTAAACTAGTAAATGATATGTCTAGGGTGAACACATCATGTAGTGTTACCCAGGAGAGAAACATGTAGTTATATCCATGTAGATAAACCTAGGTATGAGGGAATAATCAAGTACACACCATGCCTAAGGAGGAACATGCCATGGGTGTGGGTGTTACATGACCAGGTTTGTTAGAAGTACATTCCATGTTAAAAGCATAAGGGTACACACCATGTAGTGGTTATACATGATGTGTAACCCTGTTCTTTAAAATATGAATGTTTCTTCTCATATTCTTTTCTTGTACTTCTATGTTTTTTTCCATAATACTCTTGTAATGCGGTGTGCACTTGAACTTGAAGAGTCATGCTTCCAAGATGTCCTCCGGTTGTATTCCAGGTGCAGGGCAATGACCAGACACTGGAAAGGATAGATTAGGGACTACCAACAGATCCTCCCATTGTGCCCATCTTGGAACATGCTGTTATACCAGACGCAAGTGCTGATGCATAGTTTTGTGAAGTATTTATGAGGATGATATAGAATTTCTATGGAGCACCACATCCTACCCTGACTATGGAAGAGTTTACATGGGTGTTCCAACAGCAGCATAATCCTACCTTTTCAAGGGATGGATGACCACATGCTTCAGAGTCACGGTTAAATTCCATGATTGTTATCATTGAGAATCTAGAGACCCTCCAGAGATGAGGGTGAATATCGCTACGTTCATGATAAGTGATTCTGTAAAGAGAAGGTGGGATGTTTCCACACATGTGAGACATCACTAGGATATGTCTTGGGAAGAGTTTTAAAGGATCTTCTATAATTAATTATACCCTGAGAGGTTGAAGGACAATCGATCCTGGGAGTTCATACATTTGGAGAAGGGAATTATTTTGGTGATAAATTATTCTTGTCATTTCACGGAGCTTCAGCACTTCACACCTGCTCTGGGAGGTGACAAGTTATCTTTGGCTAGGCAGTTTGAGGATGGTCTTAGGTATGACATCTGATCGTAGTGGAATGTATTTAGGCTGACTTTAGTGACTTCTATAGTGAACTAGGAACTGATTAATGAGTATTATATGAGGAAGTTGGGAGCTACAAGCTAGTGTGCTTCAGCATCCATGGCTGGTACTCCTTCGTTTCATAGTAGGAAGTGTCGTAGAGAGCCTTTTCATGGTGATTCTAGTAGTAGGGATGTATCTACAAGTAGTCAGGTGAGGTGCTACGAGTATGGGATGAGTGGGTACATGAGACCTTAGTGATTGAGGGACCCATTTGAGTGCTGATCTTGTAGCAAGATCGGTTATATTTAGTGTTTTTTCCAGGTTTTCCCACCATCACCTAGTGAGATAGAATCAGTTATGACTCCATGTTTCGGAGAAAGACCACCAGTTTATACTCAGTTAGTGAATTGGAGTTCATCATCCCATTTAGTTCTAGGAGTTAGTCATGGATGTGGTAGCCATATGATAGGTTTTCAATGACATTAGGGTGAATCAGCTCAGGGTATTTAGATAGGGTTGTAGGGATGCGACAAGTCAAACTTTTGAAGTGGAGCAGACCCAGTGGGAGCAGGATTCCGGACCCTCTATGGTTAGAGGTACATTTCTAGTTTCCTCAATATTAACTTCTTCTCCTTTTGATACTAGGGATTCCCATAGTTTTATATTTGTTATTATAGTGGAGATCATTGGTCTCTGTATCTTTACTTCTGAGGATGTTATGACACTAGAAACTCCCTTTGGAATTAGGACGAGTAGTGTACGTCTGTGAAAGGATTTCCCTCTTGAGTTTGGTGGGGTCACTTCCTATGGGACCTATATGCCTTAGATACGACAAGATTCTATTTAATTCTTGAAATGTATTGGTTGGTATCCTTTTAAGGCTTGTTGACTGCTGTCTCCCTAGGGTGAGTTTCACATCACCAAAGGGTGGGTCTTTTCTACTCATGTGAGAAAGGGATTTCTAATCAAGAAGAGCTGGACCCGAGCATCATGGTTTGTGATGAATTATAGCCCAAATTTCATGTTTATATCTAGATGACCATGGGACTTAACAGATGGAATTTCCTCCAGTAGTGGATCATTTTAGAGATGTATTTACAAATTACTTTTCAGGTCTACCTCTAGAGTGAGAGGTAGATTCCCCTATTGAGCTTATTCCAAGAGTGGCACCAGTGTACATTCCTCCTTATAGTATGGCTACACTAGAGTTAGAGGATCTCAAGAAGCAGTTAGAGGCGTTACTGGAAATAGGTTTCATCTGAACCAATACTTCTCCTTGGGGATCACCTGTCCTTTTTGTGAAGAAGGTGGATGATAACCTCATAATTTTTGTGGATTATCCAAAGCTGAACCAATTGATGGTCAAGAACCGATATCCCTTGCTGAGGATTTATGATCTCTTTGATCATATTCAAGGATCCTGGGTGCTCTTGAAGATTTAATTGAGATCCAGTTATCACCACTTGTGTGTGAGACCATCAGATATACCTTTTACAGCCTTTTAGAGTAGGTATGTCCTATACGAGTATTTTTTTATGCTATTCATCCTTACAAATGTGCTAACAGTTTTCATGGAACTGATGAAACGAGTGTTCCATATTTAGTTGGATTATTTTTTGGTAGTCTTTTTGGATGATATCATGGTGTACTTTCACACTTGACACGACCATTCCATCCATCTTGAGATCATTTTGAGTATAATGATAGAGCATCGATTATATACTAAGCTCTCAAAATGCCACATTTGGATTGATCAGATTCACTTCATGGGTCATGTTATCTCAGAGATTGGAGTATCAGTAGACCCAGAGAATTTAAGAGAACTAGTTTCCTAGGAGTAGCCGAAAAACAAATTTGAGGTACATAGTTTTTTTGGATTGGCTGGTTAGTACATGCACTTTATACAGGACTTTTCACGCTTAGCAGTGCCACTTATGGTCCTAACTAAGAGGGTGAAAAGTACTTGTAGACATATTTCCTACGATTCATCTTTTTAGGAGCTGAAAAGGGGATTGACTTCCACACTGATACTAATTTTACCAGAGCTGGGAAAGATTTACACCATTTAATGTGATTTGTCAGGTATCAAGCTAGGATTAGTGTTTATGCAGGGGGAAGGAGTACTTGCGTACGTGTATCAGTAGTTGAGGCCACATGAGAATAATTACCTAACACATGATCTCGAGTTAGCTACATTTGGGAATGCTTTGCACTGTTGGAGACATTATCTTTTGTGATAAAATTTTGTGGTATTCACTAACCACAAAAGTGTCAATAATATCTTTAATTACTGTGATTTGAATTTTAGATAGTGAACGTGGGTTGAGTACCTTCAATATTTTGACTTTGATCTTGCCTACATGCCTAGGAAAGGCAATGTAGTGGCTAATGCGTTGAGTAGGAGGACTCAGATACATGCAGTTTAGGAGGCCAACGTTGAGTGGTAGCTTATGGATATGTTCTATAAGATGCATTTGGAGGTTTAAGATAGATAGAGGCAGACATTTCTTTCTTCTATAGCTATTACCTCTACTCTACTAGATCGAGTGAGAATAAGGCAGCTATCAGATTCTAAAGTCCTAGTATTATGATAGAGTGTGTTAGGAGAGGACCCTAATCCTCAGTGGACCATAGGTTACAATGAGATCTTGCATTTACATGGATGCATATGGGTGTCAATAGATATATGTAAGTATTAGATGCGATATTTTCATTCCTTATTCTGGGCTGTTAATCCTGGTGTCACCAAGGTGTATTGAGATCTAAACCGTTAGTATTGGTGGCCAGGTGTGAAGAGGGATGTTACTGGTTTTGTTATGAGATGTTCCACCTGTTAGCAGGTGAAGATGGAGCATTAGTGACTAGTAGGGCTTTTACAATAGTTACCCATTCACGAGTGGAAATGGAATGATGTCATGATGGATTTAGTGATGGGTTTACCGAGGTCTCCGTGAGATAATGTTGTAGTATGGGTTATTGTTTACATACTCATGAAGGTTTCACGTTTCTTAATGATCAAGGAAAACTTCAGTGATGATTATCTTGGAAGGTTGTACATCTGAGATATTGTATATTTTCATGGGGTTCTGCACTCTATTATTTCATATTTGGACGCTCGATTTACTTCTCATTTCTGGTAGGGACTACAGAGGGATTTGGGTATATAGGTACTTTTGAGTAAAACTTACCATCCCTAGAAAGATGGACAATCCAACCGTATAATTTAGGTTTTGGAGGACATGCTTTGAGCATGCATCATGGATTTCAGGGGTACTTGGGAGAGACACATACCCCTAGTGGATTTTTCCTAAAATATCCATTTTCAGGAAATGATTCATATAACGCCTTACGAGGCTTTGTATGGTAGGTCGTGACGATTACCCCTATGTTGGATGGAGGTGGGAGAGGCAGCTATGCTGGGACCTTGTCTTGTCCAGAAGACCACTGAGAAGGTGGAGTTGATTTGGAAGAGGTTGGCTACAGAACAGTCTCGCTGGAAATCTTATGTTGATCGATGGAGATGACCTATGGAGTTTGAGGTCAGAGATCTGGTTTTATTAGGTGTCACGCCGAGGTTGGGACACAGGAGGATTAAGAGATAGGGAAAGCTTTCACTGAGATACGTCATGTCGTATGAGGTTTTAGAGAGAGTCAGTTCAGTTGCCTATTGGTTGCAGTTACCTCAGATGTACCGAGCTATGCAAGACATATTATATGTTTCTTAGCTACGGCGTTAGTTTTTGGAACCTTCTCACATTTTTCAACCCAAGGAGGTTGAGTTAGAGGTGGATGCCTCCTTTAAGAAGAACCCTATTTAGATTTTGGATCATAAAATGAAGGTTATCCATGGCCGATCTATTCCTCTAGTACGAGTGCTATGAAAGCATGAGAGGGTACAAGACGAGACTTAGGAGAGGGAGGCCAAAGTGCGATCTTTGTGGCCAGATTTATTTGATATTTCTTCTTCAACACCCTTGAAATGACAATTTGGGAACAAATTTATTTAATGGGGATGTTTTGAAGAACCCAAATCTTCATTTTAGGTTTGGATCTTTATTTTGGGTTGTTTTAGAGTAAAAAGGAAGAAATGAAAATTTTCTAAGTACATGCTATATGCACCTGAGTACACACTGGGTACTCGGTTTCCACATGTAGTTGTGTACTATCCATGTAACAGCTAATTACAGGGCCATGTAGGTGACCTAGAAGACCACCTAAAGTTGGATTTGGTTGAGGCTAGTACACAACTTGTACATTAAATGAACAAAAGATATACTTTTCTTTTTATTTGATTAATTAGAGCGAGATCTTGTATAATCTCTAGAATGATAGTTTTCATCCCTCGTCTCGTATAGAAGAGTGAAGAATGACCAAGAAACTTTTATCTCCTACAATTCCTCTATTTGAGATCCTATTAAGACACTATTTGGTGCATTAGATTCTCACTGATGAGTTATCTCTTCCCCTAGATCCTCTCTTCTTGATTTCTCCTCTCTCTTGAGTTATCCAAGGTTGAACATTTTTAACTTATTGTAGATATACATTGTTCTAGGTTGATTCAAGGGATGATGTTCAAGAGTGTTCTTCATACAACATCGAGTTAGGTGGTTTGTGCCTTTATTCGATTGTCTTTGGATTATATATGCATAAAGTGCTGAATACCCATGTTGGGGTATTGCATATTTTGGATTTTAACCATGTTTAAAACCTACTATTGTTTGGTTGTTTTATAAATGGGTGTTTCCTATGCATAATATTGTATAACCTTGTTTATGGGATACCCCATGGATGTATTTCCCTAGTTTGACAATTTAGGGACGTTTGGCCTAGGTTTACTACAAGGAAAACATTATTTTCCATGCCTTGAGTTATTTAGGAAGGAGTTGTTTGGTTATATATGATGATTGTTTTTATGATTTGATTAAAGTTGATCCATGCAATAGTTTTAATTTCATTTAGAGTCTTTAATGAATGCTATATTCATGCTGGTCTTACAATAGACCATGAGAGCCTTGGGCCCAGAAAATAGTGGGGGTTTTCATGTTTACTTACATAGGACCATGAGAGCCTTGGTGTAGTTTTCGACCCTGGGGATATTGACTGTGAGAGCTACCCATAAGTCATTTATGACTATTTATACTATGTTTACCCAGGGGGCATTGACTGTGAGAGCTACCCGGAGGTCGTGTATAAATTATTAATTCTATGAAGACCAGGGGTATTGACCATGAGAGCTACCCATTAGGTCATTATCTTTACTCCATGCTATGTGGGACCATAGCATTAGAAATTTCCTAGAGGTCAAGTTGTGAATAAATGTTTAATTGTGATGATTCTTCCAACCCAAAGCACAAGCTTGGACTCGGTCACACTAGGTTGTTTAGATTGTCTTCTAAGACATATGTTGTTACTATTATACAGGGCGATATAGAGATTATTCTAGATATCGAGGTTACATTATTCAACAGTTTGAATAATTTATAAATAAAAATGAATATAATTTAAAAACCATAGGATTGTTTACTTTTGAGTAATTCCAAGTTTATTTCTTCATTTCTGCATATTTCCTGCTATATAAATTCATTAACTATCAGGGACAGATCTTTTGGTGGTTTCCTACTGGGATTTTTCTCACACATTGTTTGGGTCATGATTTTGGGACCAAACGGATTATATGGTTGCATATGTAGATAAGGGAAATCACCCTTCTTCATTTGGTAATTGATTGTTGTTGGAGCTAGAAAACATGGTACCATGATAAGGCTTGCGATTTTGTTGAATTTTACTGTTTTCTATACTTGGGTTTCAGTATTGTATTTTCAGTATTTTTACTTGTTTAGTTGCTTTTCTAGATACATGTGACATTCATAATTTATTTATATATACTGCATTTGTTTATACTATTAGTCTTTCATTGTTTACTTCTGTTGTATGGTATTATTGCTTCCACTACTGCTTATTATTTGTTATTCTACTTTGTATACTCTACCAACTAGGGTATAGTTTCCCCGTTATCATACCTTGTATCTTGCTTCTAGTCAGGAGCCTATGGTGTTTGGTGAAATATGTTTGAGGTCATATGAACAACTGGGTTTGGGGAACCTTTTGTCAGTACCTGAATATGAGATTTTACATAATTGAATTTTTCCACTCTTTACACCCTAACTGATATAGTATGACACCCAATAATATATGAAAGATAATTTTACATGGGATCAATATAAATATATACTTTTACAATAAGATGAATCCCAACCCAGGATGTTTACATGGGAGTAGTCCCAAACCTATCTATCCTTCTGGGGGAACAGAAAAAACCCAAGCTTTTATACAAGGAGAATAAAAAACCTAAGTGTTCTTCCTTTTGGTCTGGTAAACATAACCAAATAATATCATTTATAGGTAGTGTAACTTCGTATGTGAAAGGGTTAAAGTGAAAATAACTCTACCCAAACTAGAATAAATGAATACACCATTTATAAAACTAATGGTGAGTTATAAAAAGATTGATAATGTAGAAACAGTTTATGAAAACCCTTTAAAATAATTTCAATGATGAATTCATGGAGTTACAGTAATGTATAATTTTTATCTTTAAGGTGAATGAATCCAAATATTATTTATCCCTTCCTTGAGAGTTAGTAAAAAGTTGAAACAACTTTGGCACAAGATCTATTTTACAATTGTATATGTTCACACTATCGTTAAAATTATTATTTTATTCAAGCCTTGAGAAACTTAAATAGAAAAAATATCAACAATTCCAAGTGATATTTAGGAAAATTCAAAATAATAATAATATAAATAAATCATAATTATCAAGTATATAGAGAGAGGGAAACAAATTATCAATACATATATCATTTAAAATTAAAAATAGTTTTAACAATTGAAACATATTTGAAATTATTAAATTAAATAGTTAAAAACACTTCTATAACAATAAGTCAAATATAATCCAAAAATATCACATAATTTCAAACATAACATTCAAAATATGAATTTAATTTTTTTCCATTTTTAACATACAATAATATCAAACATTAAATATATTATATTAAAAAAATTTAAAAAAAGTTTGAATATGTTTAATAATATATAATATTAATTTAAAAACATTAAAATAAAAAAACATAAAATTATAAAATCAAAATATTTGAGTTTCATACTAAAAACATAATCGTGAAAGAAGAAATTTTTTGATCTTCATATAAATGTTTCTAAAGAAATGTTAAAATAATTCTCATAGTTTCTATATGACTAATATGAATTTATAGAATAATTTAAACACTTACAACAAACATGTAGTAAGTGAAAAGATAACTAAAATCATGAAAACATTGTAAAATTGTATTTTCATGATTCTATACCTATGAAAAGGTTATTCTAATGAAATGTGTAACATTAAAATATAAATTTAACACATTGTATAAAGGTAACTGGAAATATACATATGTGGCATGCATGTAAATCATAATTTCAATATCATGTGTAAGGATTAGAGAACTCATGTGTAATAGTAACAAAGCTCATGCATTAAGGTAAGAAAGATGTCAAGTAGGGGTAATAGTTAATTTCAACATGTCACGTAAGGGTAAATAGTAGTTGTGTAAGGGTAAAAAAATATTAAAATCCATGCGTAATGTTAAGAAAAAAAATCACATAATGATAAATAATATGTTGAATAAAGGTAAAAGCTATGTTTTTTAAGGGTACACAGAACTATACGTAAAGGTAAATAAAAATTACAAATACTTACATAAGGGTACAAGGAAAGTTGTGTAAGGGTAAATGGGACTTACTTAAGGGTAAATACGGAATTTTAATTCACACATAAAGGTAAATAATAATTAATCAATGATACATAAAGGTAAAAAATAAACTTATAAAATTTATTTTCACAACATTTAACAAAGAATAATTACAATGAATAAAATAAATAATAAAAATAAAAGATAAGATAATTAACAAACAATTAAATTTAACAAAATTATTATTATATATAAAAAAATAATATTTTTAATTATCAAAATAATAAATAATTAAAGTGTTATAAAGGATCCACTCCAACAATTCCCTCACCCATGTTCTTTTCAAAACATGAACATAATGGAGATATGCAATTCTCCCCATCTAGAGTAGTCCCTATGTTCCAAAGTTACTCACTATGGAATAAACCATATCCTTCATGGCATAATGAACCCCAAAATTCCAAGTGTCTTGATATCCTGATTAGATACATTATGGTGTGTCATGAGGCCTCACACTATAATGATCAACATCATAGTGTAACCACCATAATTGTGTCATGATCCACCTTGACATTAGAATCTCAAACCTAGGTAAGACCTAATTATGCCAAAACCCCCTAGGTTGTTCCATGATCCTCTAATAATAGTATATTTTTATATCGAATAATAACAAAATCCTAAAATCAAGACCCCAAACCATTGAAAACACTTCCAAAAACCTAAAAACATTAAAAAAATTATTTAATAGAATTTAATTAATAACACCTTAAAATTTTAGAGGAATTATGAACTCCCTCTAAGGGATTATCATACATGAGAAGAATATCTTGGGTTTCTAGTTGAATAAGTCCTCTCACTGGGTTCGTACATCTAACTCCCACTCATTAGTATCTTATTTGACATTATCATTCTTTCACAACACCTAGAAAAGTGTCACCATCTTACCCTGTAGTATATTATCACTCCCATCTATGATACACATTGAGTGATCCTAAAATGACACAACCACCTTCAACATGACATTGTCATTGTCAAAAACATGCGCTGGGTCCAAATAATACTTCTAGAGACACGACTCATGAAATAAATCATTCATTCCCTAATCTCATGCAGTGAGATACAACTGAATATCTTTGGTCACGCTCTTCTCTACAACCTCAAATGAACTAACAAATCATGAAAAAGATTACATTACTTCCTCAGATTCCAATTTCCCAACTAAGGCGATACCGGTAATAATATCTGATCACCCATGGAGAACTCCAAGGGCCTTCAACTTTGGTTAGAATATGAGAATTGTCTAATTTATGTGGTTACAAGTCTCTTCCTAATATATTTAATGCATTTTGGGGTCACCTCCACCAAGCTTGTCCAAACAATCACCAACTCACTTACCTCTAACTAACACATATTTAAGTGACATGATATACCATATAAATAATCATAATAGGATATTTAGATCAAATTATAAAATATATATATATTTAAAATCTTTAAAGACCTGATGGCCATTCCATGCTTCCCTGAAATCACGTATAAACACCCAAAGAATATCCTTGAGTATCCCAATCATCCTCTCAGGATATCTATTTATCTATGGGTGTTACACTATAGTAAACCTCTCCTAAGAGACTAGGGAATTATATAGACCCCACTAGAATCTATATGTAAAATTTTATTGTTGATATGATAATATCCTCTTAGGCGTCCCATGGAATCCCATTATCCCCAACATATGAAAATTTCTCAACTCATCCGTTGAATGAGTCTATTTGATAAAAAATGAATGCATGACATTCATTACCTGGTCTAATACCATCTAAAACACATAATGACCCATAAATATATATGTAACACCTATAAGAAAGTCAATAATCTCCTTATCCCACTTCCAAACAAGATTTTGAATGGATTGAAGTAATTCACCTGGTCCTTAGTACTGTACTTTTACCCTCTGAGAGGTTAGACAATGGTCTATAAAACCTATGATATATTTCCTCATACTAGGAAACCAGAAACAACAAATGATATCACGTTAAATTTTAGTAATCCCTTGGTGAACTACCTAACATGCGGAATGGGAATCCCAAATCAACTCCTCTATCAAGGAAGTAGGTACTACCACCCTACAATAGATATAAAGCACACCATTTTCATCCTAAGACCATCCTTAAACTTAGTCATATCCCATGATCTATATCCACATCAAGATATAATTATAATTTGTCTCCCATCTAGCCTTTACTTAGTCCACTAGTGAGGAGGTAATGACTAAGGGAGAAAAATTTACTACCTCTATAGATACCCTAGCCTCTCATACATGGATATTAAATATTTTTAGATGAATATAAATTATATTACCAAAATACTTTCCTGAGGACAATAATAGTTTAGTGACTTTGAAAAATTAGAACACAATATTATAATATAGTTAATGATGTTCAATTTTGTAATGACTTGGATTTTCTTGGTTTTATTTTTAGAAAATTTATTGGAAAATTCTGAGACTAGGTGCTTCAACGGCATGCAATTTTGAGGCCCAGTGTGCCCGAAATGATTCAACAAAAAATGTTATGTTTTTAATAGCATGTGTGAGAGGGTTTCCTAAAAAAGTGTATTAACTCTTAAAATAGGACCCAAATCAGAAATTTGAGGGCACCATTGAATTGAGGATGGCGGGTTTACCCTAGAAACGACTTAACTTTTGTTGGAGTGGGTCTCTAGTGAGAAAACCCAAAAGGGCGTAATCGTAAATAAAATAATAAAATTAAATAATTTTATTTTAAAGTCTCAATAGATTATGAATAGTGATTTTAATTGGAAATATGATACCACCATTGAGTTTGTAATGTGTCATTTTACTTATGTGGGGCTTAATATTGTCTGGTGCGGGCCGTATGAAAAAGTTAGATTTTAATGTAACCGCCATTAAAATATTTTAAATAAAAATATTTTTAATGCAATAGAGATATTTAATTTAAGAAATTATCTATCAAAAATCTAGGTTTATCACCATAACCCTTATTTTCCCTGAGACAAAGAGGAGTGTCTCCCTTAACAATAAACAGCGGTGAATCAGGATCAGAGATACAGATAAATATCATTCTTCAATGCATCATCAATGATAACTAATACATGACATAAAACCATCCCGTACCAAGTAGGGTGTGTTTTTTAAATTCCATATTTTACCCATTATTGTAATTAATGAAGAACAAAGATCAACCCACAAATATGTTGACCCATGGATTGCTCATTCTTGTGGGAGGGTTTCATTTGTGGGAATTGTTTTGGGGATTGTGTATCTGATTTGATTTGCATTTTTGTTGGATTTTGATTTCCCTAATAAAGGAAAAAACCAAGATTGACATGAAAATAGATCAAGGTACATTCTTATTTGTTGATTAATTATTTTCTCCCCTCTGTTCTTCATTTGTCATGAGCATTCCTCGTTTGACCCATGACTTGACTCATTGTGATCGATCAATCATTGCACACTGGATATTTTGCACAAAGATATGATATCTAAAATCTAGAATCAACACGATAGTATAGATGTGAGATGATTATGGTGTCAAATGGATTGAAGCGGTGCAGGAGATATCACCTCTTGAAAAACATTTCACCAGGATAGATAATAACATGGATTCGAGCCAACAAAAGTGAAGGTGGAGACCATTGGATTCTAGAACATCTTCTGGATAACAAATCAGAGCATCGAAGAAAGTTTGGTGGCTCATAGAAGGGGCCACTGATGCCAGCACACAGTGGCATCCGCGTGCTAGTGCAGCAGAAGAATCCTTCCCATGGAGGTGGCCGAGGGAACCTGTGGAGGATGCTGTGTGGCTAAAGGGTCATGATGGTCCACCATGTGCGGGATTGCCAGTCCACGTGAGTAGACCAGGATGGATGGAGCCAGTGTGTGTGTGTGTGCTGGTGCGGCGAAACATGTGGTCGTACCGCATATTGGAGGAGCCGGCCCATGCGACGAGATCCAGACCGGGAGAATCAGACCGCCGGGGCCATGCGGACCAACAGACCAATGGCCTGGGCCTATAGAAAATGTTGGGTCTAGATGGGGTGGGTCGATCCCAGCGGGTCTAGTCAAACAAAGCAGGTCGGGTCGGTGGACCCAGACCCAACCGTGCCCTTTTTACTAAAAGTCTTGTAACTATCAAATTGCATGTCCATTTGATGAGACATTTAAGGCGTCGGGACCCTTATGACGAGACATTCATTTTGAAATAATCTAAGTGAGTTTTTTTGGATGTTGTCATATGGACTATTTATATCGAGGAGTAGGTGCCCCCGGAATGAGCGTGATAATGACAGAATCCTGTGACTGTAAGTGTCCTAGAAGTTATATGATTTCCTATATTACATTTCTTACCTAGAAAATGTGTTGTTGGTCGGAGTGGATACTCAAGAGGGGGGTGAATTGAGTTCCAATTAAAATTTTCTGTTAAAAACAATGTTTATTAAAATCCCCCTATTTCAAAAACAGATTAAACTGCAGTGAATTTATACAGATTATAAAGGTTCAATTAGTTTCTCAAAGATTGATTAGTTCTCAGTTAACTTAATATTATGATTAAATTAAATTTTCAAACTAACTTACTGGTTTATAATAAATATAAACACTTGAAATTTTAACTATCAAAGTAGCTTTGAAAATAAATTATATTTCAAAGTAATAGAAGTGGAATATGAAAAAAATATGTATAGTATGGATATAGTATGTAGCTACAAACACAGAGAATTAACCAAGAGGTTCAGTCTCAAGCCGAGACTTAGTCCCCTCAAAAGTTTATATAAAAATGATCCACACCCTGGATCGGGGTTAACAATAGTAAACACACTGCCCAGGTCACAAGACCTCTACCACAGTTCTGCGTGGGAAAACAAACAACAGCTTAGATCTGTCCAGGTCTCACACGACCTCTACCACTATCCACAGTGGGAAATGAAGTGTAAAAAGGTTTTCAGAGGATTTAAAGATCCTCCAGTGAAAGTACGGGAGTCAGTGTGTGTGTTTAATACATCAGATAACACACACTGCTCAAAATGTAAAACAAATGTATCACAGAGCAGAGATGTAGAGTTTAGAAATGGCTCTGATGATTTCAGTGTAGGTCTGGACTCTTTTGTATTTGGTCAGAATTTATTCTGAGTCCTCTTCTCGTTTTTTTTAGAAGAAGAGTGTCGTATGCTTCAGATTCAAAGGCAGTGAGATGTAGTCGATGAAGTTCTTCAATGTTCTTTTGTATGCACAGAACTCTTCTTGAGTAGGCTTGATTGTGTATATGGTTCTGTTCTTCTTGGTTCTTCCTCCTCTTTCTTTCCTCTATATTCTTCTTGTTTTCTTGTGTCTACTCTTTTCTTCAGTAGAGTCTTCTTGTATTTATGTCACGTTCTTCGGAAGACAGAAAAAGTTTCCTTTCCGCAGGTACGAGGTACGATTTCCTGACATCCAAAAACCTTTATTAATTAATTGAAAGAGCATTAAAATATACCTAATATGACCGTTGGTTAGATTAAATAAAGATAAAGATAAAGAAATTCAAACAGTTGTTTATGACTATCGATTAGTTCAAGTGATCGGTAGGTCATCAGCATTAGTGGGTAATGATCGGTGACTCAGATAGATCAGCATCGGTGAATCAGACTGATCAGCATCGGTCTTTCATCTGATCAGTGAGTCAGTTTGATCAGCATCAGTGAGTCATTTGATCGGTGGCTCATTTTGATCAGCATCGGTGAGTCGTTTTCATCGGTGAGTCATTTTGCATCAGTGAGTCCTTTGCATCGGTGAGTCATTTGATATTGGATCGGTGATTCCGATGTCTGTTGATATTGAATCGATGCTTCCGATGTCTGTTGATATTGAATCGGTGCTTCCGATGTCTGTTGATATTGGATCGGTGCGACCGTTGTCCTTTGATATTGAATCGGTGCTTCCGATGTCTGTTGAATACAGAAGACTTCCAAAATACTTTGTAAGTCAATAATCATAGACAAAAACATGATAACAGATTCATTAACAGATTGTAATTAAGTTTATGAGAAATCAAACCAGATTAAGCATTAATGGTATGTGATGATTTGTGATTATTAAAACATCAATCATAGACATGAAATCAATAATCTTCCAGAGGGCTCAACAATCTCCCCCTTTTTGATAATCACAAATCTTCATCATAAAATATTAATAATATGATATATCATTAATAAAAACAAAATGAGAATTAAATCATAAAGAGAATAAATATAAAGAGATATATAAATCTCCCCCTTAATGTAAATTTCCCATATATATTATTTATACAGATTTCTCCCCCTGAGATATATACATCTCTCATATATATATATATATAGATCTTTCTCCTCAACTTAGATATATACATCTTTTCTCCCCCATATATCTCTCCCATACATCTTTCTTCTTCTTCTCCCCCTTTGGGATAATCAAAAAGGAGGGAAAACATATAAGTGAAAGTAAAAGCAGTCAGCATAGAGGAGAGAGAAAGAAAAAAAAGTTGATAAAGTACAGAATATTACAAGCATCACATTGTTCACCCTATCAAAAACAATACACAACTATTCGTTGGGATACAAAGGGGATTTTCCTTTGTCTTTGGGATCAATAGTGGGTAAGTTTGAAGGCTTGGAGGCAGGATGTACTTGGCGAATATGAAGTGGTGGTAGGACAACTCGGGCAGGTGTAGGAGCAGGTGCTACAGAGAGTTGTTGTGGAGAAACAGGAGCTGGTTGAGAAGCTTGCTGAGGGACTGGTCTTAACTGAGAGAGAGCTTGAGCAACAGATAGATGATTTGGAGCTACATCAGAGTAACTGAGAGGTTCTGAAGTAGGAAGTACTATTGCAGTGGCCTGTGCATTCAAATAGGGCTTCAAAAGCTGAATGAAGTCCTGAATGACTTCTGCCCCATACTTCATAGCTTTTTCAAAATCATCTTTATTCTCCATGAACTGTGCCAAGGAAGGGGTAAAATCTTACAACTGATGAACTTGAGTTTTGAAGGCCAAAGTGACTGGAGGTAATTTCAGATTTTCTGCCAACACCTTGAAGTTTGCAGTCATCTCATGTTTTGTATAAATCTTGGAAAAGTAATTATCAACTTTCTCTTTGATCTCTTTCAGAGCTTTCTTAGCATCTGTTGAATACACCAATTCCATCTTATGACTGTTATCACAAATCTCTTTCATCTTCCTCAAAGATTCTAAATCAAGAATTTTTCTAAAAGCAACTAACTCATCATGCACAACTTCTCTTAGAGCTTCTAGCTCACGGGTAGTGATCTTGGTTACCTTTCCTGTACTGGCTTGGCCAACTATGAGAGTTAACTCAGCTTTCAACTTCCTCAGGTCAGACTTGTTGAGATGGTCAATCAAATTTCTCAAAACTTCCATCATACTAGAGATGGTTGATCGGAATTCTCTTGATAGAGATACCAAGACGGTGTGAAGATCCTTCATAGTCTGATTCAAAAAGGCTATGTGCCTGCCAATAAGTTCACCAGTATTGGCCAGGTCTGGCTTCACAGCATTAGATACTCTTTGTGATAAGGCTTCCAATGAATTTTCAGAAACTTGTAAAGACACTTGAGTAAGAGAATTATAAATTTCTTCTCTAACTGTGTCTCTCACAGAGGTTAGCAATTCAATCATAAACTTATCAAGATCAGCTTGAGAGATTCTATAACCAGGTAGATTAACATTTGTAGGATCAACAGCAGGAACAGACCTTGCTTCTCTTGGGAGGTTCCTCTTCACAGCTGCAGCAGATTCTGGAATTGCTTCTTCTTCTTCAGAATAATCTAAGCCCAACACAGCATAACCAGGGTAGTCATCCCAAACAGCAGCACACAGGGTGTATTTTGGTTTCTCATATCTTGTTGTTCCACTGATTTTTGGTGAATCAACCTTGCCACTGATATGTGTTTCTTGTACTGACTGAGGTGGTTCTATTTGATCTTCAGAAAGACCATCCACTGGTCTGTTATCACCATCAACATCAACCTCAGCATCATCAGCATGTCCATCATCACTCTTCTCAGAAGCTTCACTGTGATATTCTTCAGTATCAGAATCTTCTTCATCACCAAGAATAGGTTCTGATTCTGGTAGGGATAAGGGTGGACTAGCAGGTCCAAATTCTATTCTTCTCTTGGGACTAGTAGTGTCAGGATCAATCCTATCATCAGGAGATGACACACTTCCTTCCTCAGTCGTAGCTTCTTCTTGCTCTTGGGCTTTGGTGGCCTCATCCTTTCCTTCTTCTTGCTCATCATCATCAGAATAAACGGGTTCCTCATCTGGTTTCATGCCAGGGTCTCTCAAATCCTTTGGCCTCTTTCCATAATCTATGGGATTGTAGGCTTCATACAATTTATCTTCATCTGCAACCCAGCACTTATTCCATGGATTCCAATTGATTTTCATTCTCTTGCAGATCTCTTTGTTGAGATAGAAGGTATGATCTGTTTCATCAACTTCATCATCTTCATCAATACATTCTAGATTCTTGAGCATGGTAGATATCATCATTGAATAAAACAAGGCAGTGGCTTTATTGGATGGTTTTACCATTCCATCTATGTGCACCATCACATATCTACACAAATTGATCTTATCATGTGTTTTCAGAAGAAACAACAGGAAAACATCCTGGTACTTTACAGCAGTAAAATCTCCTCTCCTAGGGCAAAGTTGGTGCTGAATAAACTTGAAAAGAAGTCTGCATTCACCATCTAATTCTGAAGCTGTGATTCTCCGTGACTCTCTGTTTCCAGTTAGAAGATCCAGAGCTAATTCATAAGAGAAGTAATCAGATGTTGGAGGAATATTCCCAGCATAATCCTCATACCGACCTTCATGAGGTACATTCAAGCATTCTACCCACTGCTTAGATGAGAAGGATTTTTCTTTCCTTTTACCACAGACAACATCCTGGCAGCCTCCACACCATCTAGAGTGATTTTCAGATTCATGTAGAACTCATGTACCATCTTTGGGTGGACTATTAGAGAGTTGTATGAAAACCAGTGTATCCATCCTTGCGATTCAAGAACTTGCAGCAACAGTGACTTACTTGACAAAAGCCACGCAGAGCTGACTTCTCTTTCTACATCAACAATCCGAGTTTCCAGGTTCGGATTTACTGATCGTTGAGAGGTACTACTCGACTTGCCTCGAGCACGCTTTGAAGGTACAGGGCTATCTGGTCCTTTACTCGGTCTTTTTTTCTTAGCCATTCAAAGATTTTGGGAAGGTAGGAGTTCAAAGGTTTGTTGTAGAGGGAAGAGAGGTTGAAAGGTTCGGCGGGAAATGAAAGGTTAAAGGTTTAGGGAAGATAAATAGCAGCGTATCATTTATTTTATCATTTAGGGTTCTCATAAAAAGTATAAAAGAAATTTACTAATTAATTACCATATAATAAAAAGTAATACAAAGAATCGGTTTGACAGACCGGTGTGACAGATCAGTTTCACAGATTAGTTTCACAGATCGGTTTCACAGATCGGTTTCACAGATCGGTTTCACAGATCGGTTTCACAGATCGGTTTCACAGATCGATTTCACAGATCAGTTTCACAGATCGGTTTCACAGATCAGTTTCACAGATCGGTTTCACAGATCGGTTTCACAGATCGGTTTCACAGATCGGTTTCACAGATCAGTTTCACAGATCAGTTTCACAGATCGGTTTCACAGATCGGTTTCACAGATCGGTTTCACAGATCAGTTTCAGAGATCTGTTTCACAGATCAGTTTCACAGATCGGTTTCACAGATCGGTTTCACAGATCGGTTTCACAGATCGGTTTCACAGATCGGTTTCATAGATCAGTTTCACAGATCGGTTTCACAGATCAGTTTCACAGATCGGTTTCACAGATCAGTTTCACAGATCGGTTTCATAGATCAATCATACACAAATCTTGTTTAATAAATTTCATTCTTTTAGATCATAAAGGCTTTGTGAAGATATCAGCCAATTGATGTTCAGAACTAATAAATTTTAAAGAAAAATCAACCTTTTGATAATGATCTCTTAGAAAGTGATGTCTGACATCAATGTGCTTAGTTCTAGAGTGAGACATAGGGTTCATAGATATATTTATTGCACTAGTATTGTCACAGTTAATTGATACATGTTTAAGATCAAATCCATAATCCAATAAATTGTGTTTCATCCACAGAATTTGTGCACAGAAACTACCAGCAGCTATGTATTCTGCCTCGGTAGTAGACAATGCAACTGAGTTCTGTTTCTTACTACACCATGATACTAGGGATTTTCCAAGCAAATGACATGTTCCAGATGTTCCCTTCCTATCTAACTTACATCTAGAAAAGTCAGCATCTGAATAGCTAGTTAGGTTAAATGATTTTTCTTTTGGATAAAACAAACCTAAATTTACAGTATACTTAAGATACTTAAAAATCCTTTTAACAGCCAGTAAGTGTGATTCTTTAGGATTAGCTTGAAATCTATCACACATACATACACTGAACATAATGTCTGGTCGACTAGCATTAAGATAAAGTAAGCTCCCAATCATACCTCTGTAATTGGTTTGATCCACTGGTTTTCCAGCTTCATCTGTATCCAATTTACAGGTAGTACTCATAGGTGTATCACTTTCCTTAATACTATCCAATCCAAAACGTTTTAAAAGATCCTTTGTATATTTACTTTGATTTAAAATAATTCCATCTTTAGTTTGAAGAATTTGAAAACCAAGAAAATACTTAAGCTCTCCCATTAAGCTCATTTCAAATTCATTTTGCATAACCTTTGAAAAATCAGTACATAAAGAATTTTTAGAAGATCCAAAAATAATATCATCAACATAGATTTGTACTATTAATACATCTTTTGAAATCCTATTTATAAAAAGTGTGGGATCAGCTACTCCTTTTGTAAATCCTTTTGAGATAAGAAAGTTTGAAAGCCTTTCATACCAGGCTCTTGGAGCTTGTTTTAAACCATATAAAGCTTTAGAAAGTTTAAAAACATGACTTGGAAAATGAGGATTTAAAAAACCAGGTGGTTGTTCTACAAAAACATCTTCAATAATAAAACCATTTAGAAAAGCACTTTTGACATCCATTTGATATAGCTTGAAATTCAGATGTGATGCATAGGCAAGTAAGATCCTAATTGCCTCTAATCTAGCTACAGGTGCAAAGGTTTCCTCATACTCAATTCCTTCTTCTTGATTGTAACCTTGTGCAACTAGCCTAGCTTTATTTCTAGTGATATTTCCAGATTCATCAACTTTGTTTCTAAACACCCATTTTTTGCCTATGGTCAAAATGTCCTTAGATCTTTCTACTAATTTCCAGACTTTGTTTCTTTCAAATTGATTTAGTTCTTCTTTCATGGCCATTACCCAAAATTCATCATTGATAGCATCATTGATATTTTTAGGTTCTAACTATGAAAGAAAAGCTTGATGTTCAACCTGATTTCTTAGAGAAGCTCTAGTCTGTGTTCCTCTATCTAGATTTCCTACAACAACATCTAAAGGATGGTTCTTTAGAGTCCTAGATGGTCTTGAAAAGATAGGGCTAGAGATTTCAGATTCATCTACAGATTGAGGTTCAACAGAAGCAGGTTCTAGAGAATTTCCAGAGATGGATGTTTTAACTATAGGTCCATTGTCTTTATCATTGAGATTCAAACCAGAGAGATCATCTTCAAGATAGATTTTAGGTTCATGTGGATCAGTTTCATCAAATTTGATGTGAACAGATTCTTCCACACATTTGGTTCTTTTATTGAAAACTCTATAGGCTTTACTAGAGATAGAGTAACCTCGGAAAATTCCTTCATCACTCTTGGATGCAAATTTTTCAGGATTGTCTTTAGTATTGAGAATGAAGACTTTGCAGCCAAAAACTTTGAAGTAGTTAACCTTAGGTTTCCTATGGTTCCACAACTCATAAGGGGTCCTCTTAAGAACTGGTCTGATCAAGACTCTATTAATGACATAAAAATCTATATTTACATCTTCAACCCAAAAGTAAATAGGCAGTTCATATTCATTGAGCATGGTTCTAGCTATTTCTTGCAGGGTTCTATTTCTTCTCTCTACTACACCATTTTGTTGGGGTGTCCTAGGGGAAGAGAAATTGTGACTATAGCCATTGTGTGAGCAGTAAGTATCAAACTCATGATTTTCAAACTCACGACCATGATCACTTCTCAGGGTCTTAATCTTGAGTCCACTAAGATTTTCTACAGACTTGGAGTATTTAACAAAGTAAGAACAAGCTTCACTTTTGTGAGCTAGAAAATATACCCAAGTATATCTAGAAAAGTAATCTACAAGAACATAGACATAGTTATTCCGATTTAAACTAGAAACTCTAGAAGGTCCAAATAAATCCATGTGAACCAACTCGAGAGGTTGAGAAGTTGACACTTCTTTCTTTGATTTAAAAGAAACTTTATGTTGCTTTCCTTTTTGACAGGGATTACAAACTTTGTCTGCTGGAAATTCATGTTTGGGTAGGTCTCTATCTAAGTTCTTCCTAAAAAGTTTTCTAAGTGAGTGTACATTGCAGTGTCCTAATCTTCTGTGCCAAAGCCAAGACTCTTTATGAAAAGCATTTAAACAAGGAATATTCTGCTTAGCTAAGGAATCTAAATCAACAGCATAAACATTTTCATTTCTTAAAGCAGAAAATACTAAAACATTTTTAGAGTTAAAAACATTGCAAGAATCATTTTTAAATTTCACATAAAAACCATCATCACACAACTGAAAAATTCTTAACAAGTTATATTTAAGTCCATCGACAAATAAAACTTCAAAAATCAAGATTGAATCAGTGTTACCAATCTGGCCTAAGCTGATGATTTTTCCTTTTGAATTATCACCAAAAGTGACAAAGCCTCCATCAACTTTTACTAAGCTCTTGAAACCTGAAAAGTCTCCTGACATATGTCTTGAACATCCACTGTCTATGTACCATATCTTCTTGTGATAGATTTTCAAGCAGGTCTCCTACAAAACAGATTTAGATGGAAGATGATTTTGGTACCCAGATCTTCTTGGGTCCAGACATGTTAGCCAATGATACTTTAGGTACCCATATTTGTCTAATGGGTCTCATATAATTTGTAGAATTAACATTATTTGAAAGATAAACCTTATTAGATCCATAACTGTTAATATAACTGGTTGAGGCATATGATGTTCCAGAATTAACTATCTTCTGTCCAGATTTAGGAATGAATCTAGTTTTGGAAACTTTTCTTTGTCCAGGTTGGTATCCTATACCAGTAGTATATCTAGGTGCAACTTTCTTTCCTACCATTTGTGTTAGAGTATTCTTGCCATTTGTGAACTTCTCTAAGTCTCTTCTGAGTTGTTCATTAGAAAATTTTAGTTCAGTATTCTCTTTAAGCAACTGAGCATTCTTTTATACTTCTATATTCAGATCAGATTTATGCTTAACACTTAAAGCATACTGTTTCTTTAAACCTTTATATTTATTTTTAAGCTCATTATAGGTTTCTTCAAGCATATCACAATATTCAAACAGTTCAGATTTAGACATGTTATCACATTCAGAATCATCTACAGAATAAAATGAATTTGAAGCAGGTGTTTCTGATGTTACCTCAGAAGTGTTTGTCATGAAACACATGTTGGCTCTATTCCTTTCAGAGTCTGAAGATTCAGCTTCACTTGTGCTGTCTTCTGAAGCACTCCAAGTAGCCTTCATGTCTTTCTTGTACTTTTTATCCTTGTATTCATACTTCTTTCTGTATTTCATCTTTGTAAAGTCTTCTTTTATGTTTCCTTTTCTTTTACATTCATAACAGACAACTTCATCTGATTTATCAGACTTCTTCCAATCCTTTTTCCAGTGTCCTTTTTTATCATACTTGCCTTTGTAGTTTGAATTTTTGAAAAACTTCTTCTTCCTATAGAATTTCTTAAATCTTCTAGCAATGTGTGCCATCTCAGCATCACTGTCAGAATCATTCTCACTTTCCTCACTGCTTGAAATTTCATTGATAGCTTGAGGCTTTTCGTTATCCTTATTCTTCGAGGTTGTAGTCTTGAAGGCAATAGACTTCCTTTTAGGTTCATCATCTTCTTCTTTGTTTACCTTGAGTTCTTCTTCATACATCATCAACTTACCAAATTGTTCCTTGACTGGTAGTTCTCCAATTTCACACGATTCTCTAATGGAGACAGAGGTTCCTCTCCATCTTTCAGGTAGACATCTCAAAATTCTCATGATTTGTTCCTTTGCTGGAACATCCTTTCCCAGAGAAGTCATTGTGATGACAATTTCATTGAACCTGAGATACATATCAGAAATGGGTTCATCAGGCTTCATCTTAAAATTATCATACTTAATAGTATAGGTATTCAATCTCATCTCCTTAACATTAGTTGTTCCTTCATGAGAAACAGCTGAGGTATCCCAAATTTCATATGCAGTTTTACATGAAAAAATTCTATTAAATTCTTCATCTCCTAGAGCACAGTACAAGGCATTCATAGCTTTACAATTATTATTGTAAGCAGTCTTTGTAGGTTCATCCCAAGTAGATCTATCAGTACTGGGAATTTTGTATTCAGCTTCAATGACAGTCCAAATATCAAAGCTCATACTTTCTAAGTGAATTTTCATTTTTAGCTTCCACTGAGCATAGTTGTTTCCATTAAAGAAAGGTGGCCGGTTAGTAGCATCACCCTCAAGTTTATTATCCAAGATATTACAAAAAGAATTTTAATGAGATAAAAATTTAGAAATAACAGAAATTTTAAGAACTTTAAAATACAACTAAAATCACAGTTGAAAAAAAGAGTACTTTAGAAAATATTAACCAACCTCTGATACCAAATGTTGGTCGGAGTGGATAATCAAGAGGGGGGTGAATTGAGTTCCAATTAAAATTTTCTGTTAAAAACAATGTTTATTAAAATCCCCCTATTTCAAAAATAGATTAAACAGCAGTGAATTTATACAGATTATAAAGGTTCAATTAGTTTCTCAAAGATTCATTAGTTCTCAGTTAACTTAATCTTGTGATTAAATTAAATTTTGAAACTAACTTACTGGTTTATAATAAATATAAACACTTTCAAGTTTAACTATCAAATTAGCTTTGAAAATAAATTATATTTCAAAGTAATAGCAGCGGAATATGAAAAAATATGTATAGTATGGATATAGTATGTAGCTACAAACACAGAGAATTAACCAAGAGGTTCAGTCTCAAGCCGAGACTTAGTCCTCTCAAAAGTTTGTATAAAAATGATCCACACCCTGGATCGGGGTTAACAACAGTAAACACACTGTCCAGGTCACAAGACCTCTACCATAGTTCTGCGTGGGAAAACAAACAACAACTTAGAGCTGTCCAGGTCTCACACGACCTCTACCACTATCCACAGTGGGAAATGAAGTGTAAAAAGGTTTGATGAGGATTTACAGATCCTCCAGTCATGAGTCAGTGTGTGTGTTTAATACAGCAGATAACACACACTGCTCAAAATGTAAAACAAATGTATCACAGAGTAGAGATGTAGAGTTTAGAAATGGCTCTGATGATTTCAGTGTAGCTCTGGACTCTTTTGTATTTGGTCAAAATTTATTCTGAGTCCTCTTCTCGTTTTTGTTTGAGAAGAAGAGTGTCTTATTCTTCAGGTTCAAAGGTAGTGAGATGTAGTCGATGATGTTCTTCAATGTTCTTTTGTATTCACAGAACTCTTCTTGAGTAGGCTTGATTGTGTATATGGTTCTGTTCTGCTTGGTTCTTCCTCCTCTTTCTTTCCTCTATATTCTTCTTGTGTTCTTGTGTCTAGTCTTTTCTTCAGTAGAGTCTTCTTGTATTTATGTGACGTGCTTCGGAAGACAGAAAAAGTTTCCTTTCCGCAGGTACGAGGTACGGTTTCCTGACATCCGGCAACATTTATTAATTAATTGACAGAGCATTAAAATATACCTAATATGACCGTTGGTTAGATTAAATAAAGATAAAGATAAAGAAATTCAAAAAGTTGTTTATGACTATCGATTAGTTCAAGTGATCGGTAGGTCATCAGCATTAGTGAGTAATGATCGGTGACTCAGATAGATCAGCATCGGTGAATCAGACTGATCAGCATCGGTCTGTCATCTGATCGGTGAGTCAGTTTGATCAGAATCAGTGAGTCATTTGATCGGTGGCTCATTTTGATCAGCATCGGTGAGTCATTTGCATCGGTGAGTCATTTTGCATCGGTGAGTCATTTGCATCGGTGAGTCATTTGATATTGGATTGGTGCTTCCGATGTCTGTTGATATTGAATCGGTGCTTCCGATGTCTGTTGATATTGAATCGGTGCTTCTGATGTCTGTTGATATTGGATCGGTGCGACCGTTGTCCTTTGATATTGAATCGGTGCTTCCGATGTTTGTTGAATACAGAAGACTTCCAAAATACTTTGTAAGTCAATAAGCATAGACAAAAACATGATAACAGATTCATTAACAGATTGTAATTAAGTTTATGAGAAATCAAACCAGATTAAGCATTAATGGTATGTGATGATTTGTGATTATTAAAACATCAATCATAGACATTAAATCAACAATCTTCCAGAGGGCTCAACATGTGTCTTATCTAGGCTTTTTGTCTTACTAAGACTGAGTTGGTACTCCCCTTTCCTACCGGGGTGTGGGTCCTCTAGTCCTTGACGACACTCCGTGTGTTACCTACACCCCATGTGTTACCAAAAATTCATATGTTATCTACACTCCATGTGTTACCTACACCCCATGTGTTACTGAAACTCTATGTGTTAACTACACTCAATGTGTTACCAATTCTTTGTTTGTTAATACTTGAGGGTATTATGTATTATTAAGACAATCATATCTACTGAGGATTTATGACCTCTTTGATCATTTGAAGGGATTGAAATGGTTCTCAAAGACTTATCTTAGATTAGGCTATCATTAGCTTCTGGTGTGGGATGAGAAAATTCTGTAGATGGATTTTATATGTCTCTACAACCACTAAAAGTAATTAGTGATGCTATTTGGAATTAAAAATTCCATATAATTGTTCATGGGACTCATGAAAAAGTTCTTCTATCCCTACCTAGATCGGTTTGTAGTGGTATTTATTGATGACATCCTGGTGTACTCGGCGTATGAGGAGGATCATGAAATACACTTAAGGATGTTCTTGGACATACTCCTAGAGAACCATATTTATAGGAATCTATCTAAGTTTCATTTCATGGAAGACAATCTCCACTTTTTTGGGACACTTAATCTCAGAGGCTGGGGTTGTAGTAGATCTAGCAAAGATAAAGGCAGTGATTTCTTGGGAGCCACCCAAGAACATTACCGAGGAATGAAGTTTACATGGATTGGCTGGGTACTATCAGAGGGTTGTGGCTGGAATTTCTAGAGTAACAACATCCATGATAGCTTTGACATGAAAGTGGAAAACTTTTGTATTGATGGAGAAGTGACATAGGAGTTTTCAGCAGCAGAGGCGTAGTTTGAAAAGCACCCCGATCTTGAATTTTCTAGAGGAGGGAGTCACATACATAGTGTTTTACGATGCATCAGGGACCAGACTTGGTTGGGTCCTAAGGTAGAGGGAAGCAGTGGTTGCCTATGGTTCACATAAGTTAAGACCACATGAGTATAACTATGTGACCAATGATCTTATGTTGTCAATGATAGTCTTCACATTGAAGATGTGGTGACACTACCTTATGAGAGTGAAATTTATTGTCTACTCAGACCACAAGAGTCTCAAGTATATATTCTCTCAGAATGTTTTGAACATGAGATAGAGGAATTAGCTAATGTTTCTCCAAGACTATGACTTGGAGAGAGCCTGTAATCTTGGTAAGGGAAACATGGTAGCAGATTCCCTCTGTAGGAGATCTATTTCATAGTTATTGAATGAGGAAGCATAGTAGTTGGACTCATTACAATTATCCTTTATGGATATAGAGGATGAATCTTACCTCAATTCAGTGTTTTTACCCCTCCACTCTTATAGTGAGTCAGGGAGGCATCAATTGATGATACCAATGGTGAGACTTGATGTTCTCAGTTGTCCATTGGGAATACCCTTGAGGGATTTTCTAAAGGTGGGGAGCACATCTTTATTTTAGAGGCGCACAGTAGTAGCAGTGGACACCTAGATTGGAGAGATGAATCAGTATATGCATGTGGGTGTCAATATAGACAACAAGGATGATAGAATAGGTTTATTATAGGATGAAATATTTATATAAACGATGAGCGCTAGTTTGAATCAATTTTATGGTTTGTCAACTCACCGTGTCAAGCCCCTGTGCTTGGAAGGGGGTTTCTCTTTTCTTCCACGGGGTTCCAAGAAGGGAGTGAGAAAGGATATTGACAGACTTTATGATGGGTTTACCATGTATTTCTAGGGGAAGCAACACCATCTGGGTGATCATTGACCAAATCACCAAGTTGTACACTTCTTATCTTTTTGGTAGAAGAGTTCAGTAGATATATTGGGATACCTCAATGTGCATGAGATAAATCTACTCCATGAAACACCATAAACGATAGTTTCTGGTTAGGGTGATCACTATGAATCTTGGTTATGGAGATTGGGGATCGGCAGGAGAGGACCCTTCATGGGTAGTTTATTTCTTTAGTTCATGCTCGGTGGAAGCATGTGAGTCTCTTGAAGAGAACCTGGGAGCAGGGGGCTCAGGTTCGTGCTCAGACCATCATCTATTTGGGTATCCCTTGGTTTGGATTTCAGGGATGTAAATCCTTAAGGTGGGAATAATCTAATGACTCTGATTTTCCTGCTTTTATTAATCAAAAATTACTAGGAAAATTCTGAGACTAGACACATAGATGACATGCGATTCTGAGGTATGGTGTGCCTGGAATGGTTCAACTAAAAATTTTATGTTTTTAATAGTGTTCATGAGTGGTTTTATTCAAAAAGTAGAATAACTCTTAAATAAGGGCCCATATCAGAAGTCTAATGGTACCGTTGCGTTCAGGATGGTGGGTTTACCTAAGGTGCAGCTTAACATTAGTAGGTGCAATTCTCTATTGAGAAAACCCAACAAAGACGTAACCATAAAAAAAAATTAAACAAAATTATTTTATTTAAAATATCAATAACTCATGAAATATTGATCGAATTGGAAACCTGAGACCACTGTTGAGTTTATAATGTAGTTTTTTACTTAGGCGGGGCCTAACATCATATGACACATTCTAGATGAAAAAGATAGATTTTGGACATTACCGTTATTAAGATATTTTAAATAAATTTTTTTTTGATGCAACATAGATCTTTTTTTTAAGAAAATATTTGTTAAAAATATAGGGTTATCACCATAACCTAAGATTTTCCCTGAGATAAATAGGAGAGGCTTTTTTGATGACAAACACAGGTGAATCATGATCAGAGATGAGGATCAAGATCATTCTTCAATGGATCTTCAATGACAATGAATCCAAGACATCAAATGATCCAATCCCAATTAGGGTGTGTTATTTTAATTTTATTTTTCCCCGTTATTGGAATTAATGATGAACACATATCAACCCATGAATAGGCTGACCCGCGGATCACTCAATATTGCGAGAGGGTTTATTTTAGGGGAATTGTTTTGGGGATTGTGTATTTGATTTGATTATCCTTTATTATTGGATTTAGATTTCCCTACTAACAACAAAAAACTGTGATCGACACGAGCATCGATCGAGGTCTTTTACTATTAATGATTCATGATTTTGTCTCTCCCCATTCTTCATTTTTCGTGAGTATTCTTCATTTGGCCAATGACTCGACACCTTAAAACCAATCGATCTTTGTACACTCAATATTTGAAAAAATGACCTGATATCGCAAATCTAGTATTGGAATGAAAAGATGGAGGTGAAACGACGACAATTTTTGGTGGATCGAAGAATTTCTGTAGATATCACTGCTCAAACAGATATTCACTGAGATGGATTATGGCATGAATTCGATACCATGATAGTGAAGGTGGAAACCTGAGGATTCTATAACATATTTCGGATTAAAAATCAGAGCATCAGAGAGAGTCTGGTGTACTGTGAAAGGGGCCACTGGGGTACCCACATTGACTGGCCACATGTAGCTGAGCTACATGCAGAATTTCTGGTTTGCGTGAGAAAATTAGTGTAACACCCTGAGATTTTATGAGAAATAATCTTTTTAATTTCGTTGATGTCTTGTGTTGTATGCTACACCAAAATTAGCTTGCGCCATACACAACACAAAGTATATATTTTGATCAATGTATAAATGAACTATATTTTTATTATGTTATACGCAAAACCAATGGAATCTTGCACTACACGCAACCTTGACTTGGCTCGCATTACACTCAATAGTGACCTTCCTCGATAACGTGTGTTGTACGCAATACCGAGTTTCACTAAATAATGATATATTGTTATAATATTATTATGAACTAGCCTTTATGAATAGTAGTAAATAAATTTTGAATTTTATGACATTATAATTCATCTTACACATTTTATAGAACATGGTATGAGAACAAAATAAATGTTTTGGGTAAAATAAGTATTTTTAAAAAAAATGCAGTTTTGTCGCGTTTTGATGGTGCACCCACTTTAAATATAGTTTTAGACACGTTTATAAGTTCAATTTGATGAAATAAACTTATTCATTTTAATAATGATATAAAAACTAACTTTGGATAATTTTTTAATATTTTTCTGTTAACTTTCATATTTTGATGAATAGTAAAAATATGCTAAATTTTAATTTAAAACAAAATTTGTCATCTAGATAATTTAAATGGATAAATTATAATATTGAATGGTTTTAAAGTATAAATAGAATATATTTTTTCCATTTAATATAATTTACGTCATTAAAATTAATTTTACACTGAATTCATACGTAAAAACATTTCAATCTTTTGTAACGTTTTAACTTTTAAAACCTGTTTTCTCAACAGCGGGATTAATTTTAAATTAAATACTACAAATTATGTGTTTTTAATTTGGAAAAATGGATTCCATATTTGGAATCATTAGGTAAAAATTATGCTAATAGGCTACTTTTATTTTTAGACATTATGAATAGTAACTACGATAAATTTTATTAACTACAGTTAAAGGTAAATTGAGTAATTAAGTGTAAAAATAAAATTATAAAATTACCCTAACACCTATAAAAATTATATTGGATGAATATAAGTCTACCCATACCACCTAAGGGTTGTAATAGATTCATTTCATGGACTTTAGACCATGAAGATGATATAATTATTATTAAAACCAAAGAAAGTGACACCATATAACTCTCTTATATCTTATAAGTGTAATAATTTTAATTTATTGATAAACCTCATAAAAAATAGAATATAAATATTCTCCATAAATATAATAAAATTATCTAAATCATGTAAATTTATTTATAATTTTTAGGGATTAAATAATTATCATTAATGATGACACAATAGTGATGTAGAACTTATTTTATTGATTGAAATATCAAAACAAATGGTTTTAAAAATATTAAAATAAATATTATATAAACTAATTAATGTTCTCCACAAATTTTATAGATTAATATGACATGTTAGGAGTATTTTAAATATTATGGTTAGAATATATCCTCTCTTTATATTTTATTTAAATTAAAATAAATGAATTGTGTGAAAATTGACAGTATTGTTATTTTATAAAAATAACATATTATAAAATTGTTTAAAAATCAAAATAACATTTAAAAATTATAAATTTAAAATTATATGGTCTAAAAGGTTATAAATTATATAATTATGGGAAATTTACAACACTTATGTATGTATTTTTATCAATTTAAAATTTAGAATATTATTACCACAAATAAAATTAAATAGATTAAATAAGGATAAATCAAAATGATAAGGATTAAAATAAACATAAAACATGTATAAATTTTAGTGGTTGATTATATTACAACCCTATATCATCTCATATTTTAATTGAGTCATTTTTCTATGTTTTTAGGTGGGGTTTGAATTTATTATAAATTAATATTTTTTATGTTACCAAAGGTGCCCCTCTCTTCCCTTATAAAAGGGTACCTCCTCTCTCTCCTCTTCACACAAATTGGAGCCTTAAAGCTCTAACAATACCTACCAATTTACATTATCCACTTCACTATATACATAATAGAGGTCCTGGGATTCTCAAAAGTCCAATTTTAGTGCCCTAAGAGGAGGTTTAGTAGAGGTGCGTCGAAGAAGAGGTAGTCTCTTCTACCGATTGTTTCAATGTTTCATTATTCTTATACTTCCTCTCCTATATTTGATTCATTATAAAGTAATAACATCAGTATAACTAGTTTAATAATATGTTATTATAAATATGAAACAACCCTATTTCACCTTCTACCCATCCTACGAAAAATGAAATCACCGGGCGTGCATACGTACGGAATACCATCTCCACACAGTGGTTTAATATACTTTTCCACCACAACCTTACTTGGATGGGTATAATGGTGGAAATAATAACTATATATGATTATTATAACATGATTATAATTATGAGATATTATATAATCCACTCCAATACCATTCACTAATTATGGTAATGATATCGTCACTCGTGCATACATACAGATTACCGTCTCCACAACACGATGAGATTCATTCTCCATGTTAACCATTACAGAATGGTTATAAAGAATATATATAATAAATATTGATGAAATTTATGACATAATAATTTTACTAGATTTATATATATATATGTCATCTACTTACTTCCATTCAATTCAATAAGGAAATGAAAACAACATTCATACATACGTACAGTCTACCGTCTCCATGAACGGTGTATTTCATTTCATTTATCTATCTATTATATACATATATATCCTGAATATATATGGTATATAAATCATGTTTTACATTCTTTAAGTAAGTATATCATGATATAAGTAATAATAAAATCAAGAACAACACGTCCAAACACGTACAATAAATGAAACAATTTTACCCAAAATGCTGCTTTAACATGGGATTGGCTAAAGAACAGGTAATATAAAGTCATAAGTGAATCATATATGATATAATAAATATTATTATTATTCTGTTACAAGTTAATAATATGTTTAAACCCACTATACATGAGTTTTGGAAACGTATGGAAGAAATTTTTCCTAAGGTAAGGGATAATTATTCCAATCTCATTATTATCCAAGATTGTTTTTTCATAAGTATTTTCTGGGGTTACATTTAACATCCATGTCCATGTTTTATAAAAAAGATTTTAATAAAGTTTTTACTATTCTTCTATTTATGTTTAAAGTCTTGTTACATCCTTTTGAATTTTACTATGTGGTATGGAACGAATCATTCTTTTGTTTACCATACGAGTTACTTTTTGACTTTTCCAACAAAAGTACAAGAAGAATGTTTTTTAACTTATATGATAGGAATGGATTTTTACGGTTTCATAATTCCTTATTCACATGAATATTACTCTACAATAATTAATGATTATTTTCAACAAAATCCTCTTCTTTTAAAATTGCATGCCATTTTGTGAAAAGAAAATCATTTTGAAGAAGAAAGGATATTTTCTTCAAGAATTAATTTCAAGTGTTTTATCAGAAATATTTTCCATCTAAGATGACATTATTTAATATGTTTATATTTCAAGTATAATGTCTCTATTATTTACATGGTTTTATTTTTATTATGATTAAATTATATCCATTTATTTTATATGGATTATGTTATGATGGGATGATGTTTATGAAACCCATTTTATTTGTTGGGTTATGATTAATGATTTATGTTTATTTTTTTCCACATGAAAGAATGATTTCATTATGAGATGGGTGGGACCAATATCTCCCTCCAATGCATTGGTTAAAGATTTATATCTCATGAGATAGACATGGTTGGAACTGCAAGTAAATCCGGTTCAGTAATACAGGGATGGAATGACAAGTAAACCCGATTCAGTAATGGACATTGTCCACTATGATGGTCTTGGAAGAAATGCCTTGGTAACTATGGAAATAATATCATGTGATTAATGGTTTTCCACAATTACATGTTTTATTCCCCATATATTTTATCATGATTAATATTCCTTGATGATCTATGCCTTACGTACTGCCAAGATTTATTTTACCACTCAAGATTTTGATGTTTAAACATTATGTGCATGTTTTTATGTTCAAATGTACATGGTTTGTTTTATTTTTTCCATGATTAACCTTACTGAAAATTTAATCTCAACATTTTTATGTTTTATTTTCCCCATGATATGAATAAAGGTTTTAGGTAAGAAAACAAAAGGGAAAGATCTTTATGGGAGATGCTGAAGATATTTCACCATGATTAGAATATTGTGTTCCAAGTTTCCAAAGACACTAAACTATTACGGTACATGGGTGTCAGTTTTTGTATTAAGTATTACGCAAAAGTAATGTAATTTCCATGCACATCAAGCTTGGGTCTCTACAGTTGGTATCATAGGAAAGGTTTAGTTAACCTTTGAAAACCAGGACAAAAACTTTAGTGAGATCTCTAGATATATTTCTAAGGTATTTCTAGGGATGTACTTAAGGTTAAGTATAAGTATAGGTTATAGTCCTAGAATTATGGTATCAATCTTAGAATTAAACCTAAGATGTTAGATATTGAAGGTACCCCCCTTGATTATGTTGTTTTCCTAGTATGAGTTTTGCCTCTCACACTATTCTTTTTGGGTTTTATATAGTGGCTGGAACCCAAAGGAACTTTGTTAATGGTCAATGCACTGGGCAATACAATGATTGTCTTTATGAACAACCAAATGTTATGGGAAATGGAGTGAAAAATATTACTGCTATACTTACACAAGCTATGAATCATTATAGACTTCCAAACGAGCAGAGAAGGGAACAATATTCTGTTGAGTCCTTTATGAGGTAATGTCCACCTTCTTTCAATGGGTCCTCTGATCCACTTATTGCTGAATAATGGATCAGTACCATTGAAAAGATATTTTCCATACTTCACTGTTCAAAACATGAAAAAGTCATTTTGGATGTTTACCGTTTAGAAGGTGAAGCAGACCAGTGGTGGAGTCTAATAAAGAATACAAGGCCCAAGATGAAATTGAATCCATGGAATGGGACGAGTTCAAGAACTTTTTTTAAATAAGTAATTCCCTTGTATTCTTTGAAACAAGATGGAAAATGAGTTCCTTGAGCTTAAGAAAAGTGATGATGAATCTGTTGGTATAAATGAAGTGAATTTTACAAGGCTTTCAAGGTATGTATCTGGATTTATCATCTAACCTGAAATTAAAGTTGATCAATTTTTCAGTGTCTTAAAACCATGTCTTAGAAAGGCATTAGCTATAAGATACTTCAGTAGCTATGAAGAGATTGTGCATTGTACTATCAAGGTAGAACTGAAAGTTGGTGTTACATATCCATCTCATGATTTTGACAAGAAATGAAAGATGGGGTTCAAGGAAAAATCAAAAAACTATGGTGAAAAGAAGAAAAATGTTTTGTTATGCTCAATGTGTGGAAAGAAGCATGGTGAAGATTGTCTTAAAGGGAATAGAAAATGTTTTAAGTGTGGAAAATAAGGTCATAGAGCAGCTGAGTGCTGAAGTAATGGGAAAAAGGTAGCAAATGATGTGAATGAAGAAAAGACTGCTGAGAACTCACCACCAACACTTCAATACAACAAGTGCAGGGAAATGAGGAATTATGCTAACCAATGCCCTAATCCAAGGGTTAATGATAATCGACATCAACAACCTCTTAAGGAAACAGACAAAGGGAAGTCACATGCGATCACTATTGGAGATGTTGAATATGACAATTAAGTGGTGGAATGATTAAGTGTTTATGTAACGAGATTCCAAAATAGTGTCGTTGACTCTCATTTATAGTATTGTAGAATATTGGAATATTTATGTATTGGTTTATTGTGGTTTTCAATAATTATATGGTACCGGTAACTATGAAAAGTGATTGAAATATATTTGGAAAGAACCTAATATTCCCATAATTAAGGGATAAAGAGATAATGAAATGTTTGATAGTATTAATGAGATCATGACTGATATAAGGACAAAATGATATTATGGTTTGTGTATATAGAATTTTTGGGAGTTTGGAATGTGGAAAGAGTTATCTTTTGATAGCATTAATGTTTTCACTAAGGTTCTATGGTAACTCATGTTTCAAGAGAATACATGATTAAGGAATTCACATGTTTGGAATGTGACCAACAAGATATATCTTATGATATATGGGGGATAACTGATGGTATTCACATGCTTGGTAGTTTACCCCTCTAGTAATCTTTATTTACATATTATGAGATTGGAGAGAAGTTTTTTGATATGACTAAAGGTTGTAATGTATTAAGTTAGACATCAAATAGTATTGTTTAAGGATAGAACTTGTTTTTTTCTCGATATTATTTCTAGAATGTTATAATAGTATAGTTTTAGAAAAAGGACAACCCGTAGGATAGGTGACAACCCGTAGGACGGGTGACAACCCATCGCGTCAGACAAGGTTCCAGGAATCAAACCAACAACTGAAGTGAGATAGGCCTTTATCACCTACCAATGGCCTATGAGAAGTCCATAGTTAGTAGAAACTAGTTTTATTTTATTAAGAGGTATGATAGATGAAGTATAAGTCCATTTTTGAAAACATATATGATTAATCTCACCATAAGATGTACTTATGTATATAAATTTTTCTATCCTTATGTTTGAGACAAATGGAATGACCAATCACTCTATCGCATAATCTGCTAACACTTCACGGAAGACAAATTCAACTTCATTTCGTTATGAGATGATGTGGAAATTGTTCAAGACACAAACAATAGTGACATTGTACTAAAATCAATTAATTATTTCTTTTAATTCAAACATTCTTCAACATTAGGGAAATGATCTTGAAAACCAAAAATTTTGTCCTAGTTCCCTCATATATGATGAATCAGATGGTACCTTAGATCATCACAAATTTATGGCTTTGTGATTGTTGGATTTTTCATAGCCATGTTCGCTAAAACTCTTAATCTAAACATGATGGTTATATTTCTCTTCCATATCCATATTTTCACCTATATTCTCCTATGTGGAAACCCAGTGCTGAGTTACTTTGGGTGACTGTCATGTTTCTAACTTTCCTTTTTAAAATTAATTTTTATTATTCCTTTTTCAGATGTGGGTTTCTATGAATGAAACTTTCAAGTAGTAAACGATTTATAACCCCGACTAATTTTGAAGGAAAAATTCATTTTAAGGGGGGTAGAATGTAACACCCCGAGATGCTATGATAAATAATATTTTTAATTTATTTGATGTATTGTGTTGTACGATACACCAAAATTAGCTTACGCTACACATAACAAAAAAGTATAGATTTTGATCAATGTATAAATGAACTATATTTTTATTATATTACATGCAACACCAAAGGAATATTTCACTACACGTAACCCTGACTTGTCTTGCATTACACGCAATAGTGACCTTCCTTGATAGCGTGTGTTTTACGCAATACTGAGTTTTACTAAACAACAATATATTGTTATAATATTATTAAGAACAAGATGTTATGAATAGTAGTAACTAAATTTTTAATTTTATAACATTATAATTAATCTTACACATTTTATAGAACATGATATGAGAACAAAATAAATTTTTCGGGTAAAATAAGTATTTTAAAAAAAATGCAGTTTTTCTACCTTTTGATGGTGCACCCACTTCAAATCTAGTTTTTGAAACGTTTATAAGTTCAATATTATGAAATAAACTTATTAATTTCAATAAGGATATAAAAATTATCTTTGGATAATTTTTTAATATTTTTATGTCAACTTTCATGTTTTGATGAATAGTAAAAATACGCTAAATTTTAACTAAAAAGAACATTTTTCATTGGGAAAATTTATATGGTTAAATTATAATATTGTATGGTTTTAAAGTATAAATAGAATATATTTTTAATATTTAATATAATATAAGTCATTAGAATTAATTTTACATTGAATTGATATATAAAAACATTTTAATCTTTTGCAACGTTTTAACTTTTAAAACCTGTTTTCTCAACAGCGGTATTAATTTTAAATTTAATACTGCTACTTCTGTGTTTTTAATTTGGAAAAATTGATTCCATATTTGGAATCAATAGTTATAATTTATTCTAGTAGGCTACTTTTATTTTTAGACATTATGAATTGAAACTACGGTAAATTTTATTTACTACAATTAAAGGTAAATCAGGTAATTAAATGTAAAAATAAGATTACAAAATTACCCTAACAACTAAAAAAATTATATTAGATGAATAAAAGTCGAACCATATCACCTAAGGGTCGGCATAGACTCATTTCATGGACTTCTGACTATGAAAATGATATAATTATTATTAAATCTAAAGAAAGTGACAACATTTCACTCTCTTATATCTTATAAGTGTAATAATTTTAATTTAGTGATAAAACTCATAAAACATGGAATATAAATAGTATCCAGAAATTTAATAAAATTATATACATCATGTGAATTTATTTTGAATTTTTAGGGATTATATAATTATCATTAATGATGACACAATAGTGATGTAGAAATTGATTTATTGATTGAAATATCAAATAAATGGTTTTAAACATATTAAAAAAAATATTATATGAACTAATTAATGTTCTACACAAATTTTATAGATGAATAATACATTTTAAGAGTCTATTAAATATTTTTTTTCTAATATATTCTCTGTTTATATTTTATTTAAATTCAAATAAATGAATAGTTTTAAAATTGACACTATTGTTATTTTATAAAAATAACATATTATAAAATTGTTTAAAAATAAATAATATAATTAAAAATTAAAAATTGAATATTATATGGTATAAAAGGTTATAAAATATCCAATTATGGTAAATTTATAACATTTAATTATTTATTTATAAAAATTTAAAATTTAGAATATTATTACCACAAATAAAATTAAATAGATTAAATAAGGATAAATCAAAATAATATGGTTTAAAATAAACATAAAACATGTCTATATTTTATTGGATGATGATATCACAACCCTATATCATATCATATTCTAAATGTGTCATTTTTTGTTGTTTTTAAGTGGGTTTTGAATTTATTATAAATTAAAATTTTTTATGTTTCCAAAGGTGCCCCTCTCCTCCCTTATAAAAGGGAACCTCCTCCCTCTCTTATTCACACAGATTTGAGCCTTAAATCTTGGAAAACCCCTGAAAATTTCCATTATCCACTTCCCTAGATACATAATAGAGGTCATGGAATTCTCAAAAGAAAAAATTTTGTTCCCTAAGAGGAGGTTTAGAAGAGGCGCGTTGAAGAAGAGGTAATCTCTTCTACCGATTCATTCAAAGTTTCTTTATTCTTATACTTTATCTTATTTAGTTGTATCAATGTAAAATAATAATATAAGTATAAATAATATACTGATATGTTACTATAAATATGTAACAACCCTATTTCACCTTCTACCCATCCTACGAAAAATGAAATCACCGCGCGTGCGTACGTACGGAATATCGTCTCCAGGCCGTGGTGTAATATGTTTTTCCACCACCACCTTACTTGGATGGGTATAATGGTGGAAATAATAACTATATATGATTTTTATAACATGATTATAATTATTAGATAATATATCATCCACTCCAATACCATTCAATAATTATGGGAACGATATCATCGCTCGTGCGTACGTACGGATTACCGTCTCCACGATGCGGTGAGATTCGTTCTCCAAGTTAACCATTCCAAAATAATTATAAAGTATATATATAATAAATAATGATGAAATTTATGACATAATAATGCTACTAGATATTTATATATATATATTTCATATAGTTACTTTAATTTAATTCAATAAGGAAATGAAAATAGCGTTCATACGTACGTACGGTCTACCGTCTCCACGAACGGTGTATTTCATTTCATTTATATATCTATTATATACATATATATCCTGAATATATATGATATATAAATAATTTTTTACATTTTGGAAGTAATTATATCATGATATAAGTAATGATAAAATCAAGAACAACAAGTCCAAACACGTATGATAAATGAAATGATTTTACCCAAAACGCTGCTTTAACAAGGAATTGACAAAAGAACGGGTAATATAAAGTCATAAGTGAATCATATATGATATCATAAATATTATTATGGTTCTGTTACAATTTAATAATATGTTTAAAACCCCTATACAGGAGTTTCAGATACGTACAAAAGAAATTTGACCTAAGGTAAGGGATAATTATTCCAAACTCATTCTTATCCGAGATTGTTTGTTTGTAAGTATTTAATGGGGTTACATTTAACACCCATGTCCATGTTTTATAAAAAAAGGTTTTCATAAAGTTTTTCTATTCTTCCATTTATGTTTAAAGTCATGTTCCATCCTTTTGACTTTTACTATGTGGTATGCAATGAATCTTTCTTTTGTTTACCATACGAGGTACTTTTTGACTTTTCCGAAAAAAGTACAAGAAGAATGTTTTTTTAACTTATACGACATGAATAGATTTTTATGGTTTGATAAATCCCTATTCATATGAATCTTCCACTAAAATAATTCCTGATTATTTTCAACAAAAATCCTTTTATTTTAAAATTGCATGTCGTCTTTTGAAAATAAAATGATTTTGAAGAAGAAATGATATTTTCTTCAAGAATTCATTTCAAGTGGTTTATCAAAATTATTTTCCATCTAAGATGACATTATTTAGTATGTTTATGTTTCAAGTATAATGTCTCTATTATTTAGATGGTTTTATTTTTCTTATGATGAAATGACATCCATTTGTTTTATATGTATTATGTTATGATGGGATGATGTTTATGAAACCCATTTTATTTGTTGGGTTATGATGAATGATTTTTGTTTATTTTGTGGCACACGAAAGAATGATTTCATTATGAGATGGGTGGGACCTATATCTCCCTACAATTAGTTGGGTAAAGATTTATATCTCATGAGATAGACATGGATGTAATGAAAAGTAAATACGGTTCAGTAATACAGGGCTAGAACCACATGTAAAACCGGTTCAGTAATGGACATTGTCCACTATGATGGTCTTGGAAGAAATGCCTTGGATATTATGGAAATCATATCATGTGCTTAATGGTTTTCCACAATTACATGTTTTATTCCCATGATATTTTATCATGATTAATATTCCTTTATGATCTATGCCTTATGTACTTCCAAGATTTATCTCACCACTCAATATTTTGATGTTTAAACATTATGTTCATGTTTTTAAGTTCAAATATATATGGTTTGTTTTATTTTCTCCATGATTACCCTAAATGAGCATTTGAGCTCACCCTTTTTATGTTTTATTTTCCCCAGGATATAAAGTAATGTTTTAGGTAAGAAAAAAGGGAAAGATCTTTATGGGAGATGTTGATGATCTTTCACCATGATTAGAAGACTGTGTTCCATGTTTCTAAAGACACTAATCTATTACGGTCCTTGGGTGTCTGTTTTTGTATTAAGTATTCCAAAAAAGTAATTTAATGTCAATGTACGTCAAGAGTGGGTATCTACAATCAGGATGGACGTAGGCAATGCGCACGTGCTAGTGTGGAAAAGTAGGCAACCAGGCCGTGGGATAGAGGAGCCGGCCCACATGACGTGGGCTGGGAAGGGAGAACCGGGCTGACAGGACCGCATGGCCCAATGTGCCGAGCTGACGATGGGTCAAGCTGACAGAATGAGCTATGATCAGATAGGGTTGGATGAGCCCAATGGGTCGGTTTGATCCAACTGAGTCAGACCAAACCTAGACTCAACCGACCCCTTTTCACTACGATTTATGTAACTCTAAAACCACATGTCCATTTGATGATCCATTTTCAGCATTGGGACCCTTAAGACAAGGTGGTTCTTTTGAGATACTCTATGTGAGTTTCCATGGATGTTTTCATATAGACTATTTGGCTTGAAGAGTAGGTTCTCCCAGAATGAGCGTGATAAGGAAGGAATCCTGTAACAAGCTATGACCTAGAAGCTATGTGATTACCTAGACTGCATGACTTACCTAGACTATGTGTCTTATCTAGAATTTGTGTTTTACCAAGATTGAGTGGGTACTCCTCTATCCCACATGGGTGCAGGTCCTCTAATCCTTGAGGACACTTCGTGTGTTACCTACACTCCATATGTTACCAACACTCCATGTGTTATCTACACTCCCTATGTTACATACACTCAGTTTGTTACCGACACTTCGTGTGTTACCTATACTCCATGTGTTACCAACGTTCCTCATGTTACTACTTGAGGGTAATGTGGATTCTTACAACAATCCTATTTATGAACCATATACCTATACTTGGTGTGATATGACTCTAGTAAATCTCTTGATTATACTTATCAGAGGGTACACTTCATAAACCTTTTTGGTATTCTACTTGTTGTAGTTATTAGTGATATTATTTATTGTATACTTCATGTGATTACATGTGGTTTACTTTGTGTAATTACTTTGTGGTTTAGAGTCCCCACTGAATATTGTTTTACTCACCCCTGTACGGGCTTCATCCACACATGTCATGTCTTGTGCAGATGATCAGTAGCTTTGACAGAGTCTTTAGAAGGCCAAAGATAAGGGGTGTTTTAGGGTGACCCAATGGATGTGGTATGATTCTGTGACATTCAGAAAAATTACTGTATCTACCCTTAAAGTATGGTTTTTTGAAGATGATATCCAAGAGTTTATACTTTTATATTTCATTTGGGATTGAATTCTAGCCCGTTTACTTTTCATTTTGTACTGTTACTATAAGTTGTTGTCTTAGTGAGCTGTATATCTGTTTACTTAGTGTTTTCAGTTTCAATAATTTTCTTTGGGATGGGTTCATGAGTGTAGGTTTATAAGAAAATTCATCCCCTTTGTGGGAAATGCCTACTCAGTGCTAGTCACTAGCCCTAGGCCTATGAGAGTCGGACTTTGGGTAGTAATAACACGGGCCTCGAGGGACAGGTCGTGATAATTTTTCCCATAAATATATTCCCACTTTTTACTCTTCATAGATATACCATATATAAAACACTTCTTCATATCCTTGGGATATAAAACATTAGAAATGGTGATATTAGATGATCTATAAGGGAAAAAATAAGAGATATCAATCTATGATCATATGAAAGCATAATATAATCATAAGGATACGTGATAATGAACACAACTTACAAAGTTCATACCCAACCCATTATAAATGAGTCATGATATAAGGATAAATATTTCGAGATACATGATTCATAAGGGAATCAAATAAAATGATCCATGAGATGCTAACTTTGGAATAAAAAATATATTTGTGGAATAAACAAAATCCTAGAAAATATTTTTTCAAGGATACCTACTAAGAAACTCATAACATGTTAAGCTTGGGATATCCACCCTTGTACCCACTTTTGGGCTTGGTCTAACCACCAAAGAACCCTCTTTTATAGTGACTACACATCTTGGGAGGGCACACCACCATTTCTAGTTGCATCCCTTTCCTCATAGTGGAATAGGTTCACTCCCCAAATCAACATGTTAGTCAAGGTTTACTCCTAAGACCATCATTGTAGAAAATGTACCTTACTAAACCAAGTTCACTCCCTGTTTCAGTCCTATCTATCTCATGAGATATAAATATTTAACCAATACATTGGTGGGAGATATTGGTCCCTCCCATTTTTGGATATAACATAACCACTATCCTTGGTTATAATTTTACCAACATCCTTGGTTATAATGTAACGACCATCACATATCGAAAATCACATATATGTGTGCCATAAGATAATAGAACATTCATCATATTAGAACCCAATAAATGAAATGGGTTTCATAAAAATTTAATCATAACAAAATATATGGAAAATAAATAGGTTTTATAATCATTACATCATTTCATCAAATAATAACCTATGTAAAAATAATCAGGTTTCATAAGAATTTATTTATGGTATAACCTATGGAACAGAAAAGGGTTTTATAAACATTTTTTCATCATAAATATAAACTATTTAGAGAAAGAATAAGAATGGTATCCTTGGATAATATCCCCAATAAATCATAAGAAACCTCAAATAATTTCATCTTAGACGGAAAATAATTTTTAAAGAATACTTAAGACATTTCTTGTATTACCCTCGGTTTTGGGTACATAACCTCTTTCCTCATGTTTTTTAAAGGGTGTGTCTTTAATAGAGAGTTTCCATATAATAGAGAGTTTCCATAAAATATAGATTTTCCATAAAATAGTGAGTTTCCATAAAATAGGGAGTTTACATAATTCTGGGTGTTTCCATAATGATGGTTTTTTCCAAATAGTGGGTTGTTTCGATAAAGTGAGGTGTTTCCCTAAAGTGGGTTGTTTCCATAAAGTGGGGGTGTTTCAATAAAGTGGGATGTTTCCATAAAAAACGTGTTTCCATAAAATGGGTAAAGGTAAAGGATTAGAGAGTTTTAGGGTTTTATAAGGAGTATTGGGACCAAAAGGAAGGTCACATGATCCATATATGGTTGGCCCAAACCGTGTGGTCAAACCTTGCACATAGGTCAAATCTAGATCCTATTTTCTAGGAGCTTACACATTATTTCTCTATATATTTCGTTTTGGCTTATTAACACCCCTATTTCCATATTAATCTCCCTAGAAGGCTGGATAAACCTCCCCACATGAGTTGGAGCCAACCCAGAGCCTTCCCATGGGGATTTTGAGTCCGATTCTTGAGGTATGTCACAATTCATTACAGATTTGTCATGTTTTTTTAGATATGCTTATATCTAATTCTCTGATCTCCATTTTTTCTCAGATCTGAACCTATAGTGCATATATCTACGTTTTTTGATGCCAAATAATTCAATTTTGAGTCATGATCTTTCTAGTATAACAGAACTAAGATCATTCTTGGAGAATTGACCTGTTTTCTTGTGCATTCTTCGTCTGTTGTGAAAGTTTCATCAAAACCTTCAAGGTAGGTGGATTCAGTCTCATCTCCTCTTGCTAGAATTTATTATCTTAGATTAAAATTTGTTTATTTATTGTGAAATTCATGAAAAAATCTTCATTTGTGATAATTTATGGCTTTTGTGAAATTGCGTGATCTTGGTATATAGTTGCGAAAAAGGGGGTCTAGTTTCATGAATTTAAAATGATGATTTTAAATTATGGATTTTCTGGAATTTCTAAATGGTTTATGAAAAATATATTTTCAATAGAAATGGTTTTCAATAAAAATTATGTTTTATTGAAATGGTTTGGAATTGAAATGGTTTGGCCTTGAAATGGTTTTGATGGAAATGGTTTTCAATAAAAATGTGGTTTTATTAAAAGGGTTGTTTTGGAATGATTGTTGGGAATATGTGGTGTGTATTCATGTTTCATATATAGGGATTGGTTGAAATATGACATTGTGCTCAGTGCTAAAGGTTTAATGGCACATGAGAATTTCATACACGGGGCTTTGTTAAAATATGACCTTGTGCTCAGTGCCAAAGGGTTAATGGAACATGGGAAACAATTACCTTGTGACAACATGGTAAATCGACGAGAAACTTCTCATGAGTATGGAACTATCATAACATAGAATGTATGGTTGGTTTCATGGGTTTGAGGAATGATTGGGTATTCTGATAAAGGGATATTGTGAAATGGTTGTAATGATTGTTTAGTTATTTTTCTGGAAAAATATCTTTCTAGGAAAACTGTTTTCAATTGGACTTGTATGATTTTGGTAATGAATGGTTTTATAAACTTGTATATATTTAGTTAAAAACTATTTCTGAGTAATTGTTTTATATAAAATGTTTTATATAATTGTTTTTAACTCTTGCATCCTAGTGGTGTGAGTAGGAAAGTCATTGGGGAATACCTACTGAGTTTTATACTCACACCTACTTTGGAACTTTGATGCTTTTGCAGATTCTATCTTTTGGGACAAGGGAAAAGGTAATGTTTCACATGTGTTTTTCACTACATTATGATGTTTGGACTGTTCAGAGATTTTGGAGCTTGGAGCTTGTAGAGCATGGAGTCTTGAGGTCTTTGGAGAGCCTTGTTTAGTCTATCTGCTGTGTACTTTGATACTTGGTTATTCTTCTACTATTTCTTACTTTGATGTGATTTTAAGATACATGAAGTTGTTGAGTTGTCTTTCATTTGTTCATGCACCATATAGTGAAAGTTTGGTTATGGTTGGTAGGTTTATTGGTTTATTTATTAAAGGGTAAATTATCCCCCACTTGTATTTGAAATCCTTCGGCATTTATTTCCAGCCTTTGACATCTTGGGGATGTCGCTTAAGGCATAGTAATGACTTGTTGTACTCTCAATACAATGAGAATTGGTGGGTCATTACAAATGGTATTAGCTTGTTCAGTCCTCTCCTAACAAGTAGTCATCGATGTTTGTAGTTTTAGACATGGCATCCATTTTTATCTATTCCTTGGGTGGGAATCTTAGAAAGGAGTAGGATTGTCGAAACATTAAATGTATAGCATAAAAGGATGTAGATAACCCTTTTATGCTAAAATTCATGTTACCAGGGATTTGGGTAAATTAGTGTTTGGAGACACTTCTAGAATTTTTAAATCTTATTATCATGGGTTTATCCAATGAGACAAGCATGACATGCATTATAGATGAATTAATTTCCACTAGGAGTGACAACATCATTTTGAGGAATGATTCATGTTGTAAAAAAAGTGTTAATTTTTGAAAAAAATGGAATTGGTTTTCGAATGAAATATTTTGAAAAAACAAATGATTATCGTATTTTGAAAATGTTTTAATTTTCAAATGCATGTGAAGTATTTTCAAAAATGGTTGAACATGGGAAAAAGTTGTTTTGGAAAACAATGTTGTGATAGTTGATGTGATAGAATTTAAAATGATAAACCAACAATTGCTAGAGAGTGAGATTAACGGAGTTTGTTGTTATTTTAGATAAGGGAACCATATAGGCGTCGTTGAAACCAACATGAAGAAGCTGCAGAGAATGTGGTTGCACCTGAATCACATGTGAACAAAGAGTTGATTTAGAGTATTTTACATTATTTTCAAGATGTGGACACAGGGAACTAGAGGAATGAGAAATGACATGTGGATCATACCATCTGGTTCATGAAGAAGAATCCACCTAATTGATGGGGTGATTCTGATCCTGAGAAGCCGAAGGTGTGGCTCTGTAGGATGAATTGTATCTTCGACTTCATCAGTACACCGGTAGATCTGAAGGAAAAACTAGTGATGTATATGCTTGAGTATCTTTCATGTCAGTGGTGGGATTTAGCGGTACATGATAAAATAGATGAATGACTTACATGGGAGGGTTTTGAGGAATTGTTCAACAATCTATTCTATCCTCACATGTTCAAGATCCAAAAAACAATATACTTCTTCAACCTTAAACAAGAGAGTCTCTCTATCACCGAGTATGTGGCTAAGTTCATGAACTTAGTATGCTTTGCACTAGAAGTTGTGGAAAGTGCCTCTTTGAAGGAACGCATCTTTAAATTAGAGCTACGATAGGATATTCAATCAAAGATTGTAGTACTTTATATTATAGATTATACAGAGATGGTGAATAGAGCGACTGTGGATGAATGTGAAATCTCAGGATCTATGTGAGGAGGCATGATGATACCTATAGAAAACAATGGGAACTTAACCACTGGGAACAAGAGGAAAATGGAAAACTATTTCCAAGGTGCAAGTGGAAATCAGAACCAGACGGATGGACCAGTAAACCTTCCTCTACAACCCTAGAGAAAAGCATGTTGTTTTCAATGCATCTCACTTCAACACATAAAGTGAGATTGTATGGAACAACCTAGAGAATGTAATAATTTCAAAAATATGTGACATCTTCATCCCTATTGTGGCATTTCTCCAAAGTAAGGTGCTCGAGACACTTCTCAGGTGTCGCTAGCATCGTATGCTTCGACTGGACAAGGACAACAAAATCAGTTTTGTCAGCAAAGCAGAGCTAGACATGGTGATTCTATAAATACCATGACTCCTCAACCAGTGAAACCTCAATAAGGAAACAAGGAGAACAATGTTGTGAAAAATCAATTGTATGGAGCTGATTATATGATTTTTGATGATAAGTATGGACCATCTACAGTGATAGGTATGATTCTTTTGAAATCTAACTTTGTGCAAGTGTTTTTTGATACTGGTGAATCACATTCCTTCATTGATTTTCATGTTGTTGACTTGATATGTTTAAAACTAGAAATGATGCCTTCTGTTTTGAAACGAAAAACTCTTCTTGGTGAAAGAGAATGTTATGCCTTTGTGTGTAGAGCATGTGCTACCACAGTAGATGGAGATGAGCTAAAATGGGACTTATCGATGTTGGATATTGATGTTTATGATGTAATCCTGGGTATAGATTAGATGGAAATGTTCAAGGCTAAAATCAACTATTATAAGATAACAGTTAGTTTCTTGACTGAGGAAGGCATCAAGCATCTCTTTAGAGGAGAGAGGATTGTAAAGAATGGTGCAAAGAGATTGTTGACACCAGTGGTGGGAATGATCTCTTACTAATTGGTAGCGTTTACTTTGGCATCAATGGAAGAGAACAAAAATAGTTTTCCAGCTACTGTGGATCAACTTCCAGATGTCTTTCCCAAGAACTTATCAGGGTTACAACCTTTAATGGAAGTGGAGTTTATTATTGATCTTCTTTCAGGGACCAATCCGATTTCCATTCCATCTTATAGGATGGAACGAAAAGAGTTACGAGAATTGCAAGTGAAATTAGAGGAACTGGAAAGCAAGGGTTTCATTCGACCAAGTACGTCTCCATGGGTAGCACCCATTTTGTTTGTGAATAATTCATATGGAACTCTTCGGTTGTGTGTTGATTATCATTATATTAACAAGGTTACAATAAAGAATAGATATCCACTTCCATGCATTGATGATATTTTCGATCAATTAAGGGTAGATAAGTGGTTCTCCAAGATTGTCTTGCAATCAGGATATCACCAATTGAGAGTTTGGAAAGAGGATATTCCAAAGACAGATTTCAGAAGTAGATATGGCCATTATGAATATATAGTCATGCTGTTCGGTCTAACGAATTCACCAATAGTCTTCATGGAATTGATGAATCATATATTTCAATAATATCTGGATTCTTTTGTTGTGGTGTTTGTGGATGAAATTTTGGTCTATTCAAAGACAAGGGTTGATCATGAGGTGCACTTGAAAATAGTGTTACAAATCCTAAGAGATCATAGTTTATATGAAAAATTATCAAAGTGTGATTTTTGGATACAAGTAGTACATTGTTTTGGCCGTGTCATTTCTTAGAAAGGTGATTCTGTTGATCCTGAAATGATAGAAGCTGTTATCTCTTGGAAACCACCAGAGAATGTTTTCGAGATACAAATTTTTCTTGGTCTAGATAGTTACTACCGAAGATTTTTGTGTGATTTCTCACAACTCGCATCACCAATGACATATTTGACAAAGAAGAATGCTCCATTCCAATAGACGGAGGAATGTCATAAGTCTTTCTAGGAACTAAAATTTCAGTTTACATCAGCACCATTCTTGATCTTTCAAAAATCAGGACAAGGGTATGTGGTGTATTGTGATGCTTCAAGATCAGGGTTTGGCTATATTCTAATGCGAAGGGATCATGTGGTTGCTTATGGTTCAAGGCAGTTGAGGGTGAATGAGAAGAATTACCCAACACATTATTTAGGGTTATTTGGAGTCGTCCATGCTTTGAAAACATGGAGACATTATCTCATTGGTGAGAAATTTACTATGTTTACGGATCACAAAATCTTGAAACACATTTTCTCATAGGAAGATTTGAATCTGAGGTAGAGGAGATGGATGGAGTATCTCTGAATGGTTGACTTTGACTTGATGTAAACACTCGGGAAATGATATTTTGTGGTGGATGCATTGAGTAGAAAGTCATATGCTCAGTTGGTGAAAGAAGCATCAGATGAATGGTAGTTGATGTAAGTCTTAGCTGACATGCATGAGGAATGTGAAGACTGAGGAGATGTTGTGGTATTATTTTCAGATATTCTTGTTCCCCATTTAGTAAAAATGATCAAATAGGAATAAAAATCTGATGCAAAATGTCTGGTTATAAGTTTAAAACTCAATAGTGGGGAGACCATTGAGGGATGGAATCTTGATGGGGGTTCAATTTTGTGTTTCAGAGATCGGATGGTTGTACCTATGGTTTTTCAGAAACAACTCCTTCATTCTCACCACTATTCAAGATGGGGTGTATATCCAGGTACACAAAATATATATAAGGCATTGAAGGCACACTTTTCTAGGAGTGGCAGGAAAAGGATGGTGGCCGAGTTCATCTCGCGATGCTTAACTTGTTAGCAGGTTAAATAAGACAATCAGAGAACAACTGGTATGTTACAATCTTTTCCCATCCTAGTGTGGAAATGGAATCAGATAGCAATGGATTTTGTTACAGGTCTTCCAAGAACAATCTAGAAACACGATGCAATTTGGGTGATAGTGGAACGTCTAACCAAGTTGGACCATTTCATAGCTATTCGTGAAACTCATACCGTGAAGGATCATTCAAAAATCTATATTTGAGAAGTGGTAAAGAGGCATGGTGTACCAGTGTCAATAGTCTTAGATTGAGATCTGAGGTTCACATCTCATTTTAGGAAATCTTTATAGTATGCCCTTGGGACTCAGTTGATTATGAGCACAACGTATCATCCTCAGATGGATGGGAAATTCGAGTGGATGATACAAATGTTTGAAGACATGTTTTGGGCTTGTGTAATTGATTTTGGTGGCTCATGAGGGGAGAATATACCCTTAGTGGATTTATCATATAATAATTGCTATCAAGCCTCGGTACACATGGCTCCGTTTGAAGCATTGTAAGGGCGTCCTTTTCATTCTCCACTATGATGGGTGGAAATAGGAGAAACTTAAATAGTTGGGTGAATCCTTTATGAAGAAACAATAGAGAAGATCTAGTTGATTAGAAAGAGGATATAGATAGCTCAGAGTCATCATAAATCTTATGCAGATCCCCGTTGAAGACCGTTGTCATTCGCTGTGGGTGATCATGTCTTCTTGAGGATCTCTCCAAGGATTGGACATCATCGCTTTGGGAAGCAGGGAAAGTTATCTCCTAGATACATTGAACCTTTTGAGATACTGTAATGAGTTGGAGAGGTGACATATCAGTTGGCATTACCACCACGGTTGAGTTCGGTTGTCACGAACCAGCCCAATCAACCCTGGACCAGTCACCCATGCTAGCCTACAAAAAGTCCCGAGAGGCATTCACGATTCTCCCAAGATAGTGACAATCAATAAGGGAATCAATAGAGTACACAAGGGAACAATTTATCCAATATATAAACAATCAAACAAATAGCAGAAAGAAATAGATAGCCTAAAAAAACTTTTATATAAAAATTGAACTGAACATTATTTGTACAAGAAACTAAAACTACAACTAAACCAAAATTCACCAGACCAAACCAGTTAACCAACTAACTCCATGTGACCCCTCTGGTCACTCTCCAACAAAATGATCACACATCTCCCAAGGCAATCAAACTCAAGTTAAAACCTGCACAAGGGATAAAAATAGAAGAAGACTATAGGCATGAGTATTAAAACTCAGTAGGTTAGCCCGATATTCTATTCCCAATGCACTTCCTTTAAAATAAAATAAACATCAATTTGTAGTTTTAAATAAAAGATATATAAGTATTTTTTTCCAAATGTGGTTCAATGCTATAATAATTATCAGACAAAAACATGCATGTTTAATAAACAAAAATGCAAGTAACAATTTTTCAAAGAGGAGAAACATCAAAATGAAAATTGTTTTAATGAGGGCTTCTTTAAAGATTGTACAATTTTGAAAAAATAGCACACACTGCATAATTTACCAAACAAACACACCGTATGACGACGGTGAGTAAAAAAATAGCCAATGAGCACAACTCGCGTGAACACCCCTAGGCAGTAGTTAGTTGTGAGCCCCAGGTACCTCGTATCTCAGTGAAAGTAACCATAATAAATATCCATTCTCGTGCACACAAGCCACTAGTAGGGAGCATACCCCTAACCAAGTGGTCCCCCAATAACATCATCATCATAGTTTATTTAATTTTGTCATCGTCAAACATGCTACGTGAAACAGGGGCCAAACCCCACAGAATCACTAGCATACTAGTACACGTCCGCCCACCTAGATACCCGTGATTCCCTTTAGTGCTCAATCAAGTTACCCATATTATCAAATACAAATTTTACATCCAAATTAAATTCCAAAACCACAAAAACACAAACATCCCATAAAATTTGTTCACATTTCTTTCACGAATCAATAAACCCCTACAAATTCTCATAAAACAATTTCAAGGAGTGTATTAAGGCTTTGCACATAAAACTCATTCGAAAATACTATTTGAATTATAAACACACAAAAAAACCATACCCAACTATATTTGGAACACTTAAAAACAATTAAGAAAATAATTTCATGGATGATAAAACAATCCCAATTGACACAACATGATATATACAAGTAAAACACTCATTCTTCATTTTTAGGAAAGGCCAAACATGCCATTAATTTTTTTCCCAAAACTAACATTTGAAAAAGATATGAATTTTGATTTTTCTTAAATAGGTATATAAACACCATATAAATCATCAAACCACATTTGTAAATCCCATAAAACACCCAGGTTACATATTCAAAACACAACCATTTTCATAAGAATGTGAAAGATGGCATTTTCCGGCAACTCGGGCCAAAACATGTTGTAAACCAAAACCCATTTATTTTTAAAACCAAATACAAATTGAAAAGCCATAAAAGGATCCCAAAATAATTTTAAATGATTCCAATGTATTTATAAAACGAAATAAATCATTTTAAATTTCACTAGACATAAAAAATACAACTGGGCAATATACAGAACAAGTGGCATGCACTCTTTAAAAAATAACTTAAGTTAATCACTTAAAAAGGTATAAAATACCGTTTTCATGAAATAAAGTTATTCAAACTAAGAATATTCAAAATAAAATAAACCAAGTGTGGAAGATCATGGAATAATTTATCAAACAAGAGGAGTGCACATTTATACCAAAACAACTATATTTTTAACAAAATAAGTAATAAAACATAATTTGTACACAAAACCTTTAAAACCAAGGATTCAAAGCAGCAAAAATCATATAAATAAGGTTATAAAATTATGATAATGATTAAACATAAATGAAAAAGTCTTGTTCAAGGTACATTATACCTCAAATCTTTGGTGTAATGGAAACACACTCCCAAAATCACCATCTGAGGGTTTACAAACCCTAAACCTGTGACGACCAGAGCCAAATGAATAAAAAACCCATAAAAGATCACGAAATAAAATAACCTTAAGTCTAATAAGACTAGAAGATATTATAAAACAAATTTATAATGAAAAGAGGAAGAATATGGAGGATAAAGGAGAAGGAATCTCACATTTTCAACTAGGATTTTTTTATTTTAGTAGATTTTCACCCATAGATTAAAGGTAATGGATTGAAAATTCTTGTAGAGACTCATAAGGTATTGAAAAACCAGGGACAAAATATTGGTGGCCAAAATAGTACTAATTGATTGATTTATGAATGATACAATTTACCTTGTTAATTCTGAACGATTTGAGAGACATTGAGAATGATTCCCCACTATGAAAATATTCTGAGCTCTAAAGAGGGAAAATCAATAATGGGGGTGAGGATAGAGATATTTGATTCGGGTGGGAGGTGGAATAACTAAAAAATATTAAATATTCAATTATATATAAAATAAACAATTTGATTTTTTTTAAAATAAGAAATGGGCCCCTGGGCTGTCCCAATGCCTAAATAAGTAACCCCAATTCACCTTGATTATGAATTCTTAAGGGGTTCAAAATGATATGGTAGGCCATGTGGTAAGTGGAATGGATTAAAATGGTTGAAAAACAGAGGAGTTATAAAAGAGACAAATTTGGTTTTTAAAATTGGAAATGGGTTCACGGTTGGCCCAAATCATGAAGTAACCACCCTTTCTACAAAACTCCTAAACAAGAAATGGGGAACCCAAATTAGGGTGATTAAAAATAAATGAATCTAAAAAACTAAAAATTAATCTCAAAAAAGACCCAAGAAAATTATCAGGATTTCAAATGTATCAGATCAAAACAAAGACATGAAAAACTGGGTGCGACAATTCTCCCCACAATTAAAGATTTCCGCCCCCAGAAAGCCATAACACTTTTCAGATGAAATGTAAACACATAAGGATTCCTTATCAACATAATCCAACCTATCAATCAAGTGGAATATAATTTTACATCAACGTAACTTAATACTATTTCCCAAAAAAAACACCAACTCACAACCAGTTTGTGAAAATGAACGGAATGGTCGAGCCACCACCTCCACAACCAAGCCAAGAACCCGATTGTTGGGCCTTCTCCCAATGAAACAAACAATCAACCAAACTAAAGAGAACTCAATAAAACCAAGGAATATAGGGGAGTACATAATGGAATCCCCAACATTAATAAAAAAATATCACTAGACAAGTTCATAGGAGGAAAAATCAATCAGACCTGTGGTGGGTCTCCCCACCATTAGAACCCAACTAGCAATGCAAAAAAACAAGAACTCAACAAGAACTCACTTTCACTAGTCCAAAAAAAAACTCCCCCACAAAAACCCAAAAAACCATGTTAAGAGGGTTACAAAATGAACATATAAACCACCCACTTCCGAATAGAGGGGATGAGAACTTGGTCAACACTTTCAGCACAGATCCGGACACCCACCACTCAGGGAGGGGAGGGAAGGGGACCCAATAATTTGGCCACTGGAACCAAAAAAGAATCCAAGGAACTACCCAAAACTCTCCACCTATGAATAGGTAACACCAAGAACACACCCAATTTATAGAGGCGGTCCACAAAGTGACATTGATCCAAATCCCGCATCCATGAAGGAATAATAATAGACAATGTGTGAGGTGTAAGTCCACCACACCTGTTGTGAAAAATGGAAATTCACAGTAATGAGGAACCACAATATAGACATAGAAACTACCTTACCACAATGGTGGATGCAAGATCCTGGTCAAGAGACCCAAAACTATGTAGATTTCCGATCTTCGTGGAAAGCTTCACTCTGAGGCCTATGGCTGGAGCCCTAAATTATGAAGCATCTACTGCCTCACAGTCAGGTGCTAAGTATCACACCACTAAAAAAAACTCACTTGCTCAAAAAAAATACTTTCATCTAAATATTAACTCATATATATATATATATCAAAATTCTATCTCACTCAGAACTAGGAGTAGAATGGACAACGAATACAATGAAATGCATCAACATCAATGAACACAACGGTTATGTCAATATGAATTATCACAAACTGGAAGCACTTTAAATCGATCCCAAACAACTCTCTATTTAAACTAACAGGATGAAGAATTATTTTCGGAGGTGGATATATCTTGTGAAACATGATAAATAATTCTTAGGTTTATCGATTAGAAGTCTTGAAAATATAGAACTATCTATGGCCACATCAGAACATACAACAAATCTTTAGAAACCCACTGAACATTACCTCCAAAACTGAGCCACCAAAAAAATCTCAAATAAAGATGAATCATGAGTATGAATTCTAGATAATAAGTAATCATACTGAATAGACAACACTTTTATGACATAGGATAAACCATCCATATAACCGTTGGTTCAAAACAAACATCACATTTTCCAGCTAAAAACACTTTTGAAAAAAATAACTTGGTGGATTTTCACATTCAGCAATGGTGTTTCATCAAGTCTCACTCACATGAACATTTATGTGCCACCCCAGGCACTAAAAAACCATTCCATATAGTCCATAATTCCAGATATCAATAAAACCATGCATGTGAGAACCCATGAAAATACCAAAGGTTAAAACAAAACAAAATCATTCCAAAAATCATGTACCGTCAAAAGGAACACCAACCACCAAGTCAAAAATGATTTTCATATTCCAAAAAACTATCCACACTTCATAAATAATAACTTTATTAAAAAAACAATCCATTTCATTTAATAGAACTAACAAAAAAACCATTCAATTCCAAATAACCCTTCCCCATTTTTAAAAAAATTCTGCATGCTCTCTTTTCATAATCTGTCAAACACAAAAGACAAAACCCCTTTCTAGAAAAACAAAAGATGCATAAAACCAAATTTCCAAAACCTATTAATCATATTCAAACACTTTTAAACAGCCTAAAACAGCCCATTGAAAACAAATATTCATAATTACATTAAAGTGGTTCACAGTTTCAAAACATTTTATTTCAACAAACCACAAGTTTAGATTAAGGAAAACCAAATCCCATTAAATCATTTCCACTTCCTCCCCAAAATTCGTTTAAAAAAACAACCTTACCAAAACCATTCTTATATTTAATTTTTTGAAAACCCATTTTCTTGTTTTCTAAATAAAATCCTTCATTTAAAATCCATTTCCCTAATTCTCACATAAGGATTTTGAAAACAAAAATTTAAAATTCATGAAAGGTCCTAGAAACCCACAAAGGGGACTAGTGTCGGTGGGTGACTTGATTATATAGTTGGAGGACATATGGCAAAAACAATAAAAATACTGAGAGACTTATTAGGACCATGCCCTAGCTCAACATGGCTTTCCAGGCCCTACGAGCTCACAGATTCCATTAGTCAGACTCCCCTTGTCATATCCCAACACCAATCAATCAGCAAAAAAAAAGGACACCAATAAAACCAGACTTCCCGTGGAAAATCAAGGATCAGAACGAGAAAGATTTCGTGAAACAATTTTTCACTTCCCACTCAAGTCCAAAAAATCCAACTCCATCTAACTTGACATCCCCAAATAACAAGGGCACTCAAAATGAATGGTCTGCTAAGAGTTGACCTCCTTTGATACCATTTTGGCATGAACCAGCCCGAGTCAACCCTGAAATGGTCACCCCATCCAGCCCGCGAAAAGTCTTGAGAGGCGTTCCCGATCCTACCAAGATGGAAAAAATAACCAAGGGAATCAATAGAGTATACAAGGGAACGATTTCTCCCATATATAAACAATCAAACAAATAGCAGAATGAAATGGACAACCAAAAAAAACATTTATATAAAAATTGAACTGATCATTTTTTGTACAAGAAACTGAAAGTACAACTAAACCAAAAACTCAACTGACCAAACTAGTTAACCAACTAACTCCATGTGACATTTCTGGTCACTCTCAAAAAAAAAATGATCACACATTTCCAAAGGTGATCAAACTCGAGCTGAAACCTGCACAAGGGATAAAAACAAAAGAAGACTATATGCATGAGTATTAAAACTTAGTAGGTTAGCCCGATATTCTATTCCCAACACACTTACATTAAAATAAAATAAAAATAAATTTATAGTTTTAAATACAAGATATAAAATTATTTTTTTCATATGAGGTTCCATACTATAATAATTATCAGAAAAAAACATGCATGTTTAATAAACAAAAATGCAAGTAACAATTTTTCAAAGAGGTGCAGCTTCAAAATGAAAATTGTTTTAATGGGGTGTGCTTTAACGATTGTACACTTTTAAATAAATAACACACACTACAGAATTTTCTATCCAAAAAAACCTTATTATGATACTGAGTACAAAATAGAAAATGAGAACAACTCACGGGAACACCCCTAGGCACTAGTTAGTTGTGAGCCCCAGGTACCTCATATCTCGGTGAAAGTAACCATAATAAATATCCATTCTCGTGCACACGAGCCACTAGTATGGAGAATAACCATAACCTAGTGTTACCCCAACAACATCATCATCATAGTTTAGTTATTGTTGTCATTGTCAAACTTGCTACGTGAAACAGTGGCCAAACCCCACGGAATCACTAGCATACTAGTACACGTCCGCCCACCTAGATACCGGAGATTATATATAGTGCTCAATCAAGTGACACATATTACCAAATACAAATTTCACATCAAAATTACATTACCAAACCATAAAAACACAAAAAAACCATAAAATTGCTTTACATTTCTTTCAAGAATCGATAAACCCCTACAAATTTTCGTAAAACAATTTCCAGGAGTGTATTGAGGATTTGCACATAAAACTCATTCAAAAACACTATTTGAATTATAAACACACAACATGACCATACCCAACCATATTTTTCAGCCCTAAAAACATTTAAGAAAATATTTTCATAGACTATAAAACAATCCCAATTGAAAAAACAAGGTATATACAAGTAAAACACTCATTCTTCATTTTTAGAAAAGGCCAAACATGCCATTAAATTTTTTCCCAAAACTAACAATTTAAAAAGATATGAATTTCAATATTTTTAAAGAGGTCTATAAAAACCATATACAACATCAAATGACATCCATAAATTCCATAAAACACTCAGGTTACATATTCAAAACACAACCATTTTCAAAAGAATGTGAAACATGCCATTTTCCGGCAACTCGGGCCAAAAAATTTTGTAAACCAAAACCCATTTATTTGTAAAACCAAATAAAAATTGAGAAGCCATAAAAGGATCCCAAAATAATTTTTACATTCTTCCAATGTATTTATAAATCCAAAAAAATCATTTTAAATTGAACTAGACACATAAAATCCAACCGGGCAATTTACTGAACACGTGGCATGTACTCTTTAAAAAAACAACTTATGTTAAGCACTTAAAAAGGGATAACATACCATTTTAATTCCATAAAGTTATTAGAACTACTGAAAATATTCAAAATACAATATACCAAGTGCAGAAGCTCATGGAATAATTTTTCAAACAAGAGGAGTGCACATTTATACCAAAATAACTATATTTTTAACAAACAAAGTAATAAAACATAATTTGCACACAAAAGCTTTAAAACCAAGGTTTAATAGAAGAAAATATAATATAAATAATGTTATAAAAGTATGATAATGATGAAACTTAAATTATAATGGCTTGTTCAAGGGACATCATACCTCAAATCTTTGGTGTAATGGAAACACACTCCCAAAATCACCATCTGAGGGTTTACAAACCCTAAATCTATGACGAACAGACCCAAATGAATAAAAAATCCATATAAAATGATGTAATAACAGAACCCAAAGTAGAACAGGACTAGGTGAGATTATAAAACCAAGAAATAATGAAAGGAGGAAGAAGATGGAGGATAAAGGAGAAGGAATATCACCTTTTCAACTAGAAAAATATTGGTATTCAACTATATATGAACCCATAGATAAAAGGGAATGGATTGAAACATTTTTTAGAGACTCCTACGGTATAGAAGAACCATGGGAAAAATATTGGGGGCCAAAAGAGTTCAAATTGATTGATTTATGAATGATACAGTTGACCTTGTCAATTCTGGACGATTTGAGAGACATTGAGAAAGATTCCCCACTCCTTGACTATTATGATCTCCAAAGAGGGAAAATAGATAATGGGGGTGATTATTGGGATATTTTATTATGGTGGGAGGTAGAATCACCGAAAAATATTAAATATTGAAATAGATATAAAATAGAAAATTTATTTTTTTTAAAATAGGAAATGGTCCCATGGGCTGGCCCAAGGCCTAAATAAGTAACCCTAATTCACCATGATTATGAATTATTAAGGGGTATAAAATTATATTGTAGTTTTAATATATCATTTGAGGCCATGTGGGAAGTGTAATGGGTGAAAAAGGTTGAAAAATAGAGGATTTATAAATGAAACAAATTTGTTTTTCAAAACTGGAAATGTGCTCACGGTTTGCCCAAATCATGAAGTAACCACCTTTTCTCCAAAAACTCCTAAAAAAGCAACGGGGAACCCAAATTAGGATGATTAAACATATATTAAACTTAAAAACTCAACATTAATCTCACACAAGACCCATGAAAAGTATCGGGATTTGAAATGAACCAGATCAAAATAAAGACATGAAAAACCGGGTGTGGCATCAGTGCATAATGTGTTCCATGGATCCCAGTTGAAAAAGTATCACCCTAATCCTAACCGTGTGATCATATTGGAACATGTTGAGAAAGAACCAAAGGATTTAATTATACATATCCCTGTGCGGATCATAGATATACAAGATAAAGTCTTTCATGGGAAAAGCACTAGCCTAGTGTAGGTTTTATGGCAACATGGTCAGATTTAGGAAGAGACTTGAGAACGTGAGAAGTAAATGAAAGATCAGTGTCTAGAACTCTTTTTTTCCAGTGATAGTTTTCTACTTTCCATGTATGGAATGACCAATGTTAGGGAGAATGTAGTACCCCCAGTTTTGGGTACAAAACCCCTTTCTTCACTTTTTTTAATTGGCGCGTCTTTAATAGAGAGTTTCCATAAAATAGAGAGTTTCCATAAAATAGAGATTTTATATAAAATAGAGTGTTTTCAGAAATTTTTGCGTTTCCATAATGTTGGTTGTTTCCATAATATGGGTTGTTTCCATAAAGTGGGGTGTTTCCATAAAGTGGGTTGTTTCTTTAAAGTGTGGTCTTTCCATAAAGTGAGATCTTTGCATAAAAAATGTGTTTCAATAAAAAGAGTAAAGTTTAAGGATGGGGGATTTTTGGGGGTTTTATAAGGATTTTTGGTGAAAAAGGAAGGTTGCATGATCCATACACGGTTTTCCCAAACCGTGTGGTCAAACCTTGCGTAGAGGTCAAATCTAGACCCTATTTTCTAGAAGCTTACTCGTTTTTGATCTATATATATTTTCTGGCTTCAAAACGCCCATATTTCTAGATCAATTTCACTATAATGCTAGATAACCCTCCCCACATGAGTTGGAGCCAACCCATATCCTTCCCTTGGTGATTTTGAGTCTGATTCTTGAGGTATGTCACCATTCATTCTGTATTTTTCATGTTTTCTTAGATCTACTTAGATATACTTCTCCGATCTACATTATTCCTTAGATATGAACCTATATTGGGAATATCTACATTTTTTGATGCCAAATAATTCAATTTTGAGTTGTGATATTTCTAGGATAAGAGAACTAAGGCCGTTCTTAGAGAATCGACATGCTTTCTTGTGCGTTCTTCGTCTGTTGTCAAAGTTTCATCAAAACCTTAGAGGTAGGTGGCTTCACTCTCATCTCCTATTTCTATAATTAATTGGATTATATTAAAATTAGTTTATTGATTGTGAAATGCATGAAAAATATTAATTTTTGATGATTTATGGTTTTTGTGAAATTTTGTGATCTTGGTGAATAGTTTTGCAAAAGGGGGTCTAATTTCATGAATTTAAAATGATGATTTTAAATTATGGATTTTTTGGAATTGCTAAATGGTTGATGAAAAAGTTATTTTCAATGTAAATGGTTTTCAATAAAAATAGGATTTTATTGAAATGGTTTGGCATTTAAATGGTTTTGACGAAAATTGTTTTCAATAAAAAAGTGTTTTATTGAAAGGGTTGTTTTGGCACAATCGTTGGGAATATATGGTGTGTGTTCTTGTTGCATATATGGGTCTTGGTTAAAATATGACCTTGTTCTTGGTTACAAATGTTTAATGGCACATGATAATTTCATACAAGGGGCTTGGTTGAAATATGACCTTGTGCTCGGTTCCAAAGGGTTAATGGCACATGGGAAACAATTACCTTGTGATGACTTGGTAGATTGATGAGAAACTACTCATGAGTATGAAATGATCATGAAATAGAAAGAATGGTTGGTTTCATGGGTTTGAGGAATGGTTGGGTATGTTGATAAAGGGATATTGTGAAATGGTTGTAAATATTTTTTAGTTACTTTTTTGAAAAAATATATTGTTGGGAAAATTGGTTTCAATTGAACTTTTATGATTTTGGTAATGAATTGTTTTAGATACTTGTTTATATTTAGTTATAAAATATTTTTGAGATTTTTTTTATATAAAATGTTTTATATAATTGCTTCTAACTCTTATATCCTAGTGGCGAAAGTTGGGAAGTCATTGGGGGAAAACCTACTATGTTTTATACTCACCCCTACTTTTGAACTTTGGTTCTATTGCAGATGCTATCTTCCCGGACAAGGGTAAAGGTAATGTTTCACACATGTTTAGCACTATCTACTGATTTTTGGGCTGTTCAGAGATTTTGGAGTTTGGAGCTTGTGGAGAATGGAGTCTTGAGGTCTTTGGAGAGTCTTGTGTAGTCTATCCATAGAGTACTTTGATACTTGGTTATTATTATGCTATTTCTAAATTTTATGTGATTTTGAGATACATGAAGTTGTTAATTTTTATTAAATTTGTTCATGAATCATATAGTGAATATTTGTTTATGGTTGGTAGGTTTATTGGTTTATTTCTTAAAGGGTAAATTGTCCCCCACTTGTATTTGAAACCCTTCATCCTTTATTTCCAGACTTTGGCATCTTGGGGATGTCGCTTAAGGCCTAGTAACGACTCATTGTACTCTTAAGACAATGAGAATTGGTGGGTCATTACATTTCTTGAGGGAAAAAACTTTATAAAATATAAAACACTTTAAAAATCCATTTCACTTTGAAACCATTTATTTCAAATATAAAAAGTTCAGAAATATTAATGAAATAATTATTATTAAAAATGAATTTTAATACTTGTATAGAAATATTTAAATCATTTAGCAGCCATGATATCAAGAAATTCCATTCATGTCGTGCATGTTAAAAACAAAGATTATTTTCATATTTTTGTTAAAATCCAAACAAGCACAGTTTGAAAAAAAAACATGAACATTACATTAAAAACATTTTTTGTAAAAGGTAATCATGGGTATAATTTTTTTTAAATCACAGGTTAATAATAAATAATTTTTGAAAACGTTTTTATAAAATATTGTTTTTGATGAAAATATATTTATGATAAAAGAGAGAAATAAGGTTTTATTTTATTAAAAACAGTTTCTCAATGATATTAAGTACCAAAGATTAATGAAATAGTACTATCACTTGAAAATATCATGAATAAATATATAAGAATAAATTTAATGAGTTTTTTGAGATATGGATTATAATATTTTATCATTCGATCCATAATCATAATCAATTTTGATAGGCGATAAGATCGTAACATAAAATCATTACCACTTTGGTATCATTGAATCGTAAGTGCCATAAAGGAATAAAATAGAATGGAATTTAAAATATCTCTAGGATAAATAAATTCATTATATTACATGTAAAAGGGTCTGTAAATACACCTCATGAAATAATATAGGTTCATAACATTATTTACATCCCAACAAAGGAAAATTGTGTCAAAAATCCCTTACCGCTTTTGAAATATTTTGAATCATAATCCCCAATAAAGGAAAAAATAATATGAAACATTAAATATAACTAAATGAATATATTCATGATATAAAACATATAATTTTTAGTATATAAACCAAAAAAATGAGAAGTTAATTTTCATATGTCTCATAGAAATAAAAGAGAGACTAGAAATCCCTTAGCTTATGTCTTGACTTCTTTCAAACTCACTCAAACTTCCTGTATAATAAATATAAGTTTATTATGAAAATATTATAGGACCACAAACACACACACAAACACACACACACACACACATATATATATATATCATACCAGATATTATTTTATTATGAACCTTTATTACCCATTTATTAACAATTCTATCTTAATGTTACATTTTGGGTAATAATCGCATTGTTTTTTTGTATACATTTTGACTTGTTATTTTTGGCCCTCTTACTTTGATAATGATTTAATCTTATAAAAAATACAAATAATATATAAATATCATATATATTCTGAATATATGTATTTATATTAATCCATAAAGTTCAGTGATAAGAAATGAAATACACCGTTCATCGAGACAATAGAAAATACGTGTTCATGAACGTTGTTTCCATTTTCTTATTGAATTGATATAGGGGAAATTAAATAATATATTATAATTATAGAATCATTTTTATTTCAAATATATCACTTATTTTTATTAAACCCATCCTTAATACAATCCATGTAAAGTGTGAATAAATCACATTTCTCATGAGGTGATAGTCAGCCTTACACTAGAACAACATTATCATATTCCCAAAAATGGAGCGTATAAAGGTATTTATGTGATAATAATTAAAGAATCATAATAAAATCATAAATATTATAAATATCATATATAAAATATAAATCCATCATTATTCCCAACCATGATAGGTGGTAATACAAAAATGATCGACATCAGCTCGCAAGGTAGTAGTCCACCGTAGACATGAATGATGATTTCGTAACCCATTTTATGGAAGTGGAGATGGTTAGAGTTCATGGAATTAACAAAAAAATATCTTTGTATATTTAATATAATTATGTTATTATATAATCCTTGTATAATAATAATTTTAGGAGATGGAGGAATAAATAAAACAAAATTGCTCTTTAATGAACATTTCCTCTTCTTCAGGTATCCTCATTAGGTTTTCAATAAAAGTATTACTAGGATAGAATTATAAAAAAATTAAGGCTTATTGGATGATACTAGGAAAATTTTAATTTATTTGGGTAGGTATAGGATTAAAAAATAGGATTGAATGTGTGAATAAGAAAGGCGAGGGGGTGACCTTTTATAAGTGAGGGAGATGACTTTCTATTTTTAAAAGGAAATAAGTTCTATGATGTTTTTCATATGTAAAAAGGATCAAAATTAGAAAATTAGAAAATATTTTATGTTTTATGGTTTAAATATGTCCATAAAATACTTTTTTATATAAGTTTATAAGTCATTTTTACCCTTATCTTTTTAATTTAACCCTTATTAAATCCATTTTTACCTTAACCATGATAGTTAATTTTTACGGTATTCACTATAAATTTTGGTCCAAAATTAACATTATATTATAATATATTATAAATTATTATGGTTAAAATTAAGAACCATTTTTCAATATTATTTTAAATAAAGGTAAAAGATTTAATTTAAAATTAATCTCACAAACACGATGAGAAAACATGTTTTGAAAGATTAAAAGTTCAAAAGTATGAAATGTTTTTACATCAAAATTAAATATAAAATTGATTATAATGAACAAAATTAGATTAATTGGTTTAAAATTTAACTAATTTTACTTAAAAACCAATTTAAAATATAATTTAATATTATAAATAGTTTAAATGAAAAGGTGGTTTTCTATAAAAATTTAGTGTTTTTCAGTATTCATCAAAAAATGAAAATTTTTAGAAAAATACCAAAACTTCAACCAAAGATAATATTGAAATTATGATTTAAAAAATTAATTTAGTTTTATAAAAATAATTGTTTAAAATTTTGAAAAATTAATTTTATTATAAGTATTCAATAAGGCGACAAAACAACTTTTTAGAAAATAGATTTTTTAAGAATAAAATTGGATTATTTCTTATTTTTTTTCAAGAAAACATATAAGATGATTATTAAAAATTTTGTTGAATATATAATATTTATATTTCATTAAAAAAATTAAAAAAATTATATCATTAATTTATCGATATAAAACACACTTGTGAGTATAAAAATAATTTTTTAATGAAAGATTACCTTTAATTTTGAAAATGATTTTATTTTCATTTCTAATTAATTAGTAATTAAAGAATTAATTTTATATAAATGTGTAAACCATTTTTAATAAATTATTAAATATTATTCATAACCACCATTCCAACATATAGGTTAAAACTATCATATTAAATAATAATATCTGAATAATATTTTATGTTTCATTTAAACTCAGTGTTGCATGAAACTCAATCCAAATGTGGTGTTGTGTGTAAAGAAACATATCTAAAAGTTGAAATTAATATAAAAAAATATTTCATAAAATATCAAAGTGTTAGCACACATTGAGATTACCATGTATGTTTTGAGAATTAAAACCTATTAGGATACCATCAATATCTTCTTGTCATAAGTACAACATATATATGTGAGTGGATACACTAAAGGAAAATAAGTAAATAAATAACAAGCTAAAATTCTTCCAGGTCAAGTCATTGTGTTCTAACTAGGCCACCATAAATCCTAACCATAATTGATGTAGCCAATTCTAGATGAAATAATTCATCATATACCCAAAATATTACATGATATTATAAAGATCGATTCAATGAGGGAATAACATAGTCAACCTTTCACACAAGATAAACCATCCCCTTGGGATATGGTCTTATGACCAAGTCTTATATCCACTAGCCTAATAGAAAGCAGGATAAAGAGGGAATAAAATATCCAACCTTCTATGATAACTAAGACAAAATCTCCTTGGAGATATGACCCCATGTGTGAGTCACACAAAACTAAGAATCATAGGTAATGGTTTGAGGAGGTCATAACATAACAAACCTCCTGTGAAAGATAAACCAAAACCTCTTTAGAGGTATATACACATGGACGTGACACCCATGATATCTCATACAACCAATAGTAGAGTTAAAAAAACACCAATACCCAATCTACAAGGGTCAATATTACTCTAAAAATACATCTTTCATCATAAACATCATGGGAGTGTCCCTTTGTCCCTCCATATATCATCCCATGATAAGTCCCTCATATGAGTTTTTACCACTCATGAAAACCTTCAAATTTAAATAAGAATAATACCAATAACCATATATCATCATATAATCTCATTGGTTCCCTCTCTAGACTAACAAAACTCATCCAATTCCTAGAAACATAAGGAAAACAACCCCACTATAAGCCACACTAAAAACTATAGTTCCATTACACCCATGTGAATTTATCATTATCTACCCTCTAAGGGGTTAATCATAGCCATTCATACTACCTTGAAAACATTGACATCTGAATTAGAACAATATCTGGTAAACCCAAAAATCCACATGTAAAACTATCAATAAAACCATGTACAATGTCAAAACATGATTAAAAATTACTACCTCATGCTTGAGGGGGCTCACTCTCCAATCCACACCACCCAAATCAAGATCAACACACCATAATCTAAGAACTTAACATAAAATATAAAAATTAGGTATTACATCTTAGAGAACTGAAATAATGTGATAAATATATGTCTATATCTCCCACATAGTTTCACATACTAAATAGGGATGACCACAATTAACAAAACATCAATTGGCCATGAAAAGAGGAAGATAGAGCTTAAAGAGGTAATGTTGGAGGCCCCTTGGGCATCCAATTTTTTCTAGGATTGTGGGAGGAAGGAAACCCCTTAATAATATTTCCCATATTTAATTAATTTAATATAAATTATAAAAAAGTACATAGTAGGTAGATTTTAGTATGACCATAATGGACATAATGAAATTACCTCACACAGGGAAACATTATAGTGTGACCATAATGACCATGGTACAATGTTATTATCAATAAAAGTCTCAACGTGCTCAGGTAACCAACTATAGCATGAACCACTTTATTCAAAGAATATTACCCCGTAAGTCATATGGAACCAAATATCTCAAGGTGATCCATTGTGGTGTTTCCTTATCATGACCAAAGACATTACTTTGATACCCACCTCGATACAATAAGTGTAACAACCCTGAATCTACTAACTGAGAGCTAGTGTTTACTTTATTACATTGGTACAAGATATAATAGATCATATACTAATGGATCAATTAGTTTAGTAGTCTTGGGAGACTACATACATACATGATTTTTATATTACATTGGAAAAATAAAACATAGAACGAAAATCATTCATGCATCCTTGAAAATCACTGAATGATTATTTATTCATATCCCAGGGAATAGAAAACATAATAAAGGCATAGATTAGACTCTTTTTAAAGGAAAAATGTAAAATATAAGCTATCATTAATACAAAAGGTTTAAAAAATATGGAAGAGTAAATAATCAATATATATTCCATTTAATCTATAACATGGGCTTTAAAATATATCTATGGGAAATATCAACAAAACAACCACATGGATAATAATTACTAAAATTTTGATAAAGTAAATGAATAATTTTAGATGTTATGAACTTACCATCAATTTCTCATTCCAATACATTATAAAACTTACCATTAGGGCCTTATGACAAAACATTTCAATTAATGGGTAGAAATACACTAAATACCGAACTAATTTGGCCTACTGTTTGTCTCAAAATACCAATTGATGCATCGAGGGAATATATATAACTAGGATCCACCTATAATTTACATTTTTCTAATAAATTACTAATATATTTAAACAAAAATATAATACAAAATCAATATTCCTTATTAATAAATAAATATCCATATTGAATTAAGAATATAGAATGTCAATATATCCCCAATTAATAATTTATTTTTCTTAATAATATTCCTTCAAAAAACACTGTATATTGAAATTTATATTGTTAATATAATATAAAATTAGTAGAAATGACATATCATATATCTGTGATATAAAAAAATATGGATATTTAGAAGAAAAATAATGTATAATGAATAATGGAGAGTGATGGAGAACATGATCACTATAAAGTTAATGATAAAACTAAGGTATAATATTTAAATCAGCAAAGGATGATGGAATACGGTCATTAAATCATAAATTAATGTGTGAAGTAAAATCATGTATATTTTAAAATAGAGAGGAAAATTGAATCAAAACGTTTAAAATAAGACTTCTTAAAACCATTATAACTTTTCATAAAACAAACTTATAAATAACTTCAAAAATTATTTTCATCATTTTAGAAAATAATGTATTATTATAAAAAAATAAAAAAATAATAAAAAAGTTTTTTTAAAAAACCATTTATTATTTTAGAATAATCTAAAAAGTTAATAATGGTCATACATGTGGTGAAATCCATTTAGGTTTTATATATTAAAAATAACATTCCTTTTAGACTTTTATAAAAAGTAAAAAATGGATTGTTCAAAAAACATGAAAAAGATTAATTTTAAACCATTGAAAATGTAACAGCCCGAGCTTCCACGATACACTTCTCTTTCAATAATGCAATAGCTTGCATTGTATGCAAGTTCAAGTTCTAACACACACCACAACCAATCAAACTAGCCGTTATGAATAGTAATACCTACTTTTTGAAATTATATAAATTTTATATTTCAAAATGGACTTCATTTTTGTATTCAAAATATCTAAATTATCTTAAGTTTCTTTTTTTTGTAATTTTCTGAGAACTTCCAAATTTTTATGAATAGTGAAAAATACTTAACAACAAAATTTTTAATCAAAATAAATTATAGTGATAAATGATACTATATAGTGGTTTTAAAGTATAATTAGAATATATTTTTACCATTTTATTCAATGGTGGTCATTAGAATTAATTTCACTTTGAAATTGGACATAAACGATTGTCAATCTTTTGATATATATTGTTTCTTAAAAACACGCTATTTGTTGTGACAGCAGGAATTAATTGTAAAATTAATTCATTAAACTTATATGTTTGGAATTTTTTAAAATAGAAATCATTTTTGAATTCGGAATATCAATTATAGCTTAGGGTGAAATTTTGGAATTGTTCTTGTAACATCCCAAGTAAGTGATGAATAATAGATATTTTTATCTATGTCTATTAATGATTAAGATAGTGTTTTAGAGGCTTAAAATGAAAATAAATACAATCTTATGCATGGAATACACTAATATTCTTAAAAGATTGTTTTATTGACTTTTGATGGAAAACCCTTTTTAAATCTATCTTTTGACAATTTTATAAGGTACTTTTGTCAAAATAAAATTATTATTTATGATTGGGACATCAAAATTTACTTTGTGTGAATTTTTGGTATTTTTCCGACAATGTTCATTTTTTAATGAATAGTGAAAAATACTGCATTTTACATCAAAATGACTTTTTAATATAATTTATTTATATGATTAGATTATCTTTTCAATTGGTTTTGAAGTGTAATTAGAATATATTTTTACCATTTTATCCAATGTTGGTCATTGGAATCAATTTCACTTTGAAACTGGACTTAAACTAGTGTTAATCTTTTGATACTTATTGTTTCATAAAAACACGCTACTTGTCATGACAGCGGGAATTAATTATTAAATTAATTAATGTGACTTATATGTTTTGAATTTTGTAAAATATACTTCATTTTTGAATTCGGAATATCAAATATAGCTTAGGGTGAATATTTGGTAATTTTCTGAAAAACATCAATTTTTTGATGAATAGTGAAACCACTAAGTGGTACTTATAAAAACTGATTTTCCATTTAAATGAAATTTTTCCATCATTGTGTTTTGAATTTCAGAAATCCGACATACATGGTTGTCATTAAGAAGTAAAATGTGGTTCAATGAGATTAAAATAATTTTTTTGGTGAATAGTAACTTATTAAGTTTTTAATCGCGATTAGTGGTAATTAGTTTAGTTTAAGGTAAAAATAATGCTTTAATAAAGTGAGATAAGCTTGAAACATGTCCTACCCTCATTGGTTGTGTCATGGCCGACCAAGAAAAGCCATGGGTCAACTTGGGGACCCCATGGATCCACTTTGGTTGGGAAATGACACAAATTACTTTTTATTTAATGTAAAAGTAAAAATGACACAAACATAATATGTTTTACAAAAACAATTTTTACATGGGGTTATAAAGATCATATTTTTGATTATAAATAGTCATTGGAATGATAAAAAGATTTCATACATCATAGTATTTTTTTTATAATTTTTAGACTTTAAATAAATTAAATTATTTATGACATCATGATGATGCAGCGATGACCTCATTATTTAACGATTTAAATAAAATGGAAAGATAATGAAAAATCTAAAACCTACACATGGCCAAAACCAATTGGATGAGTGTATTTCGAAGCCTTATCACCTTAGCCTCGAATTATAGCAATGTGGGACCTTTTTAATCAGAAACTCTTTTGAAAATAAAGTAACTTATCTTTACTTTCCGAAAGTGCCCCTCCTCTCCTCTTATAAAAGGCCCCCACCTCTACCTCATTTCACACACTCCTCAAGCCTTTGGATCAGGCAAACCCTGACCATTAAATCTCTCCACATCCCTCTACTCATTCTAGAGGATTCCCTTTGGGAAGAATCCTTTCAAAGGAAGCCTTTAGGCTCAAATCAAAAGGAGTTACACTTTTAAAGGTAATTCATTCTCTCATGTTCATTTGTTTTATTTTGCTTCTCCAACCCCCTAAACTCTTTTTATTTAGTTATTTTGTAAAAAAACCATCATATTCTATATACTAGGATGTTGTTATAATATTTATTTGAGCTACACTCTCACAAAACTACATCAAATGGTTAAAGAACATACGGTTTCCGTGGATGGAGAAATTCTGCCTCCCGAAACGATGATTGCTCAATACTCATTTAACACCTTCAAAGGTGGCCATTATGATGTCGCTATTTTTATATATGATATATAATATTTTTATGATTTCCTTAAGCTTCTGTTTTTTTCATTTTGGGCATACCTTTATGGTTTCCATTATGGGTAAACACGATATCTTCATTTTAGGAAGTGCGGACTACCGCCCCCTGAAAGTGATTTGATTCGTTAATACCATATGTGGGATGTGTAAAGGATAAAATTAATGATATTATATATGTTATTATACTTGAATTATAATATACTCTTATATCATTATGATTCCATTCCAGAAAATACGAAATAGAAATGGAAGTAGCGTTCATGCGTACGTACGGCTTACCGTCTCCATGAACGGTGCATTTCATTTCTTACCTCTAAATGTAATGTAATATTATAAATACATGTATATGATGAATATATATGATATATATGTTATCCAAATAATTAATATAATTCTGGATATAATGAACCTTTGACCAAATTAACAACATGTAAGTGTAAGAAGTCTATTTTTGACTTAAGAACCAAATACCGACAAAATGAACATTATTAACTTAAATGATTACATAATGTTCGTAACATGGTATAAAAGGAATAATGAACTTGAAAAAGGTTCTTAAGCAAGAAGAGATTAACTCAAGTTTATTATTCAGGAGATTAAATAACGGTCGGGTCAAGTCGGATACGAGGTATGGGACTTCGTCTCAATCTCCTTTCATTGAGGCATATTTTATTTTATTCACAACTTTCTTTTATACGGTGTATAAACCCCTTTGACTTTTATGTTTATTCAAAAGGAATATTTTTTATACGAAGCGTTTACTAAACGACAAAATGGAATGTTTTTGTCGTACGTATGCGGCGACAATGACTTCTCCGCCGTCGTGACCGTTATTTGAGTTTCGGCTTCCTCTACAAGCCATACCTTCTTTTTAAAAGAAAAATAAATACCATGTTTTACTTTTATTTTATTTTGGTATTGAAAATGGTTTTCATAATGTTTTTTGTGTTGTATTGATATCTTGTGATTGAAATGTGGAAATGTTATGTTTCCTTTATGCATGTTTTATGTGATACGATTATGTTATGGTTCTTGGGAATTATTATGAAGACGGGTGGTTCCATGATAAACTAAGGGCGGGTGAGCCCGATATAGCTCTCCAATGCATTGGGTAACGTGAAGGAGTGAAACGTTAAGGTTTCTCCGAAGAGATTTAGGGAATATACAGTGATGGGTATTCCAAACGTAACTAAGAGGGTTACTCCCTACGTAAGAATGTTATGAATGCCTCAAGTAACCTTTATGTCTTATGATTTCTATGATTTATTCATGATTTGATGAGGTATGTTAAAGTGCTTATGTTTTATGGGTAAAGTATGATCTCATCCTTATGTATATATGTACCCATGTTTCCTTTCCATATTTTTATATCCCTTACTGAGCTTTTTATGCTCATCCCAAGTTTTTTGAAATGTTTTTCACAGGTCAAGGGAAAGGTACATGATATGATGATAATGTGAAAGAAGTGTCAAGAAAGAATCCATGTTTATTTTAAATATGTTTCCATTGATGGGAATGAAGAATACTATCTTTTTGTAACCACTTTGTTTATATGTGGAATGTAATGCAAGTTTTATGATCTAATTCTCTAAAACTCTAAACCCGAAAAGATCCTCAATGTGTAATCTTGTAATAACTCAAGATTAAGTAAGGTTTAATGCTGGGGCCTTATAGTTGGTATCAGAGGTCGGTTTAGATAACTTTATGAGTTAGAAAAGTGTTAAATTATAAATTAATTGAAATGATATAGCATTTACAGATTACCTTGTTGCTTCGCCTAATATATTTCTATGTTCATAACGGTTTTTCATAGAGGAAACAGAACCGATTTTCTGGAAAGGCATATAGAGGAAAATGACCTTCAAAATCACCATACTAAAATGGTCAGAATCAGAATTGAGCAGTTTACTTCAGTGATGGCTCAGTTGAATCAGGTGATAAGTTTGTGGTTGTTTTCATCGATGATTTTTTTGTGTTTTCAAAAAGTAAAGAGGAGCATGAAAGACATTTAAGGGTTATCTTGCAAACCTTAAAAGAATAGAAACTGTATGTGAAATTCAGAAAGTGTGAGTTTTGGTTGCAACAAATTTCTTTCCTTGGTCACATTGTTTCTAAATATGGAATAACTGTTGATCCTGCAAAAACAAAAGTTGTGGAAGAATGGCCAAGACCCACAAATGTAACCAAGATTCGTAGCTTCCTTGGTTTGGCGGGCTATTACCGAAGGTTTGCTAGAAATTTTTCACGGTTATCTAGTCCAATGACTAAGCTAACTCGGAAGGGTGTTAAGTTTATCTGGACAAAAGAATGTGATGATTGTTTTCAGGAATTAAAAAGAAGATTGGTGAATGCTCCAGTTTTGGCACTACCTTCCAGGAATGGTGAGTTTGTTATATACAGTGATGCTTCATTGAAAAGACTTGGTTGCGTCCTAATGCAGAATGATCAGGTAATTACTTATACTTCACGACAGTTGAAAACTCATGAGGTAAATTACCCTACACATGATTTGGAATTAGCTGCTGTTGTTTTTGCTTTAAAAATTTGGAGGCATCATTTGTATGGAGTAAAGTGTGAAATATATACCGATCAGAAAAGTTTAAAGTATATATTCACTCAGAAAGAATTGAACATGAGACAAAGGAGATGTCTAGAATTAATCAAGGATTAGGATTTTACAATTCATTACTATCCGGGAAAAGCAAATAAAGTGGCTGATGATTTGAGTTGAAAAAGTAATGCTTCATTAGCAATGTTGCGTTCGGAACATGATCCTTTGGTTAAGGATTTGATTATCTTTGGCATAGAAGTTGTTGGTGCAGGAAGTCCTTCTATTTTCTTTCAGGTATCAGTGAGATATTCTCTATCAGATAGAATCAAGCAAGCACAGAAGCAAGACAGTGAGTTGCAGAAAAAGGTAGAGCTGGTTCAGAAAGGTAAGTTGCCTGAATTCAACATTGATAATGATTGTGTTTTGAGATTTGGGAAGAGATTGTGTGTGCCTTGTGATTCACAATTGAAGAGAGAGTTGTTATGTGAAGCTCATAGTTCTCCGTTTTCAGTTTATCCGGGCAGTACTAAGATGTATAGAGATCTGCGGGAGTATTAATGGTGGGATGGAATGAAAAGAGATATTGCTGATTTTACTGTGAAGTGTTTGACTTGTCAGCAGGTTAAAGAAGATCGGCAGTTACCGAAAGGGATGCTTCAGCCTTTACCAGTGCTAGAGTGGAAATGGGAGAATATATCCATGGACTTTGTTGTTGGATTACCGAAGACATCTCGAAGTAATAATGCAATCTGGGTTATTGTTGATCGCTTGACCAAATCTGCTCATTTACTTGCTATATGAGATACTTTCTCTCTTGATCAACTTTCCCGTTTGTATCTTAAAGAGATAGTCAGGTTACATAGAGTTAATCTCTCCATTGTATCGGATCATGATCCCAGGTTTACTTCTAACTTCTGGAAAGGCCTTCAGAAGTCGTTGGGTACTGAATTAAATTTTAGTACAGCTTTTCATCCTCAATCAGATGGGCAGTCAGAACGAATAATTCATACATTGGAGGATATGCTACGAGCTTGTTCTATGGATTATCAGGGAAGTTGGGACCAACATCTTTCTTTGGTTGAATTTTCATATAATAAAAGTTTTCATTCCAGTATACAGATGGCACCATTTCAGGCATTATATGGGAAGCGGTGTCAAACTCCAGCTTTCTGGGATGAAGTGGGTGAAAGGAAGTTGATGGGACCAGAATTGGTAGAAGAGATGGCAGAAAAAGTTCAGCTGATTTAGAAACACATGAGAACAGCTCAGACCAGGCAAAAGAGTTATACGGATAACCGGAGGAAGGATATATCTTTCGAGGTTGGTGATCATGTTTTTCTCAAGGTTTCTTCTTGGAAAAGTTTGATGAGATTTAGTAAGAAAGGAAAGTTGAGTCCGAGGTTCATTGGACCATATGAAATTCTGGAGAGAGTGGGATCAGTTGCATACCGAGTGGCTTTACCTCCGAATTTATCTCAGGTACACAATGTTTTTCACGTTTCGATGTTGAGAAAGTATATGCCAGATCCATCTCATGTTTTGAGTCCAGAGGTAGTTCAGCTGGAAGAGAACCTATCTTATGAGGAACAACCGGTCCAGATTCTTGATCGAAGAGAGCAAGTGTTGCGAAATAAGGTAATTCAACAGGTAAAGGTTTTGTGAAAAAACCACATGATTGAAGAGGCAACATGGGAATATGAAAATTCTATGAGGGATAAATTATAGCATCCCGCCTTTTTATAACATAAACTTTCATTACATTATACAAAACTGAGGATCTTTAAGGTTTAGTGTCTTGGAAACCAGGAACATAAAACATGAAAACATAAAACATTCTTCTAAAAGACTTGAAAGGCTTCTCCTCATGTTCATCCTAGGTTCATTACGGCATCACATAACCTGGGATCATACATCAAAAGAAAGGGTGAGCAGAAGGCCTAGTAAGGGAAACAAGGGAAACTTTTAACATGTGAACTTGAGATACATCAACTATGTCATTAACAAGAACTTTAAGGCATGATAAAAAAAATCATGTGGCATATCATAATAAAAATAACATTTTCATAACTTGAAGATGTGGCTACATCATTTAACATAGACAATCATGAACATATCACCAAGGTCCATCCCCAAGGTGTCATTTGAAAATTACCAAGGTTATTCACCAAGGTATCGTGAAAATTGTAATCTCTAGTGGTTACATCATTACCCAATGAATTAGAGCGCTATCAGGGCGCACCCTTAAATTTTCCTTTATTATCATGTGACCCACATATATCATCATCAAACATTTCATAAATAACCCATATAGCATAAAATAAATGGGTTTCATTTCATAATCTTAACGTTTTAAAAACTGCTTTAAAGACATGATCTTTACGTCACTTTAAAGCCACGGAAAGGGAAAGAGGGTTTCATGTATGTAATTCCCAGAATTTAAAATAGAACATTTTGATATATATGTGAATAACCCTATAGAAATAAGAGCTTTGAGTATTCACTTTATAACATAAAATAATTTTTAGAAAAGAGAGAGAGGCATTTTGAGACGAAAATTCTGCAGCATAACGGCTATGTTACAAGGTTTTAGAAAATATTGAGAAGAGAGGGGACATGGGTCAAACATTCATTAATGACCCATAAAATAGTATAGGGACAAAATATAAGATAATTAAGAACATGGTAATGAAATTTGAAAATATACCATATGAAATGAAGAACATGAAAGGGAAAAAAAGATTTCTCTTGTGAGAATTCGGCAGCCTAACGGCGTCACTTAAACTTCAACAAAATTGAATTGACAAGGTCAAATAGGGTCTCTCATCATATGAACATAAGAGTAAAGTATGATAGATATAGATATCATACCCCAACATAATATACAGAAACTTGAAAGAATTGACATGAAAGTAGAACTTCAAAACGAGAATGGTGAAGAACCACTTAAAAATTCGGCAGCCTAACGGCGCCACTTAAACTTCAACAAAATACTGAATTGAAGAGATCAAATGGGGTCTCTCATCATATGAACATAAGAGTCCAGTATGATAGATATAGAGATCATACCCCAACATAAAAGAAAGGAACTTGAAATAATTGACATGAAAGTAGAACTTCAAAACGAGAATGGTGAAGAACCACTAAAAAATTCGGCAGCCTAACGACGCCACTTAAACTTCAACAAAATACTAAATTGAAGAGATCAAATGGGGTCTCTCATCATATGAACATAAGAGTCCAGTATGATAGGTATAGAGATCATACCCCAACATAACAAAAAGGAACTTGAAGGAATTGACATGAAAGTAGAACTTCAAAACGAGAAGGGTGAAGAACCACTTAAAAATTCGGCAGCCTAACGGCACCACTTAAAACTTCAAAATACGGAATTGAAGAGATCAAATGGGGTCTCTCATCATATGGTCATAAAATATCAGTATGATAATTTAGAGATCATACCCCAACATAATAAAAAGGAACATGAAAGACTTTAATGAAAATAGAACTTGAAAACGAGGAAGGTGAAAGAATCCCTTAAAAATTCGGCAGCCTAACGGCGCCACTTAAACATTCTTAAAACGAATTGGTGAGAGAAAGGGGGGGTCTCTCATCATATGAACATGAAATAGGAAGTAGGATGAATATAAAAGGACATCCTACAACATAAGAACATGGAGTATAAAAGAAATGACATAAAAGAGATTACTTGAAAAGAAAGAGAGAGGTCGGATCTGTTACCTTAAAATGTAACTCTTAAACCTCAAAGGTTGGGACCTTAAGGGCTTGGGGGCAACTTGGTAGGACTCCTTGGGAGGTAATGAGACCATAAATTCGTTGGGAATGAGTGGGGAGTCGAATGGATGAGAGGAGGTCTTGGTATTTATAGGGAAAGTGAGGGGACAAGGCATTAATGGCCAAGGGACACCTCATATGTGCTTTTCTCAAACCCATGTGCTCTCCCTTGGCATTTATCATGGAGTTAGGCCACATTGGGCCCCCAAAACAATAATTCATCACCCTTGGCCGGCCAACCCTTAAAAGATCTCATGACATCATCATGACACAATTATGATGTCATTAAACATACCGAAACCCTAAAACTGCATTTTTACTATTCACTGAAAAATTCATCTTTCTCAGAAAAATCCCAAAATTTTACCTTAACTAAATATCAATGCTCCGATTTCAAAAATGAACTCCATTTTATAAAAATAATTTTCTAAATATTTTTAATTTTATTTTTAAATAAATACACTATTCACCGAAAATTCATTTTTTTCAGAAAAATCCCCAAAAATTACCATAACATAATATCGATGCTCTGAGTTCAAAAATAAAGTCATTTTTATAAAAATAATTTTCTAATTATTTTTAATTAAATTTTTAATTAAAAAACACTATTCATCCGAAAAAACTAATACTTGAATAATAATTTATGAAACCATTATTTAACCATTTTATTGAATCACATTACTTAATCAAAGTGCCTAGCTTATTTTAATACTTTCTTTAAGTGAGATTACTAATCCATTTGGACACATTATTAATCATAATCATAAAATCACTATTCATAATTTACTATTCATCAAAAATCAAGTTGATCTTATTAGACTCTAAATTTAGTACTGAACATAATTGCAGAAGACCATTTTTTGAAAATCATTACACATTTTTAATTATTTAGGGTTTACATAAACATATTTAAAATATACTTTTTCTAAAATTCATCAAAAATATGCATACTATATTTATCCGGTCATTTCAAAATTCATAAACTTCATCATAAGAAGAAATCCCAATTTTTATTTAAAACAAGGATTACACAAGGTAGTAACGGTCTCGTTACATAACCCCTTATAATACCAGCATAGGACCTAAGAGTAAGGTGTGCTAGGGTGATAGAAGCTTGGGGTGGCTCAGTTAACATTGCCCGAGTAGTAATTTCTATCAGTTTGAACTTCTCACGAAGGCGATTCCGTTCCAGCTTCACATGATGAAGTTCGGCTTGGATTTGATCCAGAGCAAATCCCAGTGGTGCTACCTCCATCCCAAGCTCTGTTAGATGGGCTTCGATCGGTCCAAGACTACTAGGTGAGGCCATCAAATCTTCTTTCTATAATAATTAACCAAGATTACTTATATTTAGAGACAATAATCAAAACATTTTGTTCACAGCAGTCATATTGACCGATGGTTATATAATAGTGAAAACCCACTGATCTCATTTTAATTATAATCATGTTTATCAAATAAAACATTTTTGTTGAGTATAACAATAACACATAAAATTAGGAAACAAAATTTATTTACAAATTTCGGGTCGTTACAATCTTCCCCCCTTAAGAAATTGCGTCCTCGCAATTTTAAAATTGGGTTTTGAAATTTCATTGAATGTCCCACATCGGAAAAGGAGTTAGTAAAACTATTACTTTAAAATAAAGAAAGGGAAGTACAAAGGTCACCCGAGTTAAACCACAGAAGGGTTCCATGTAGGAAAACATGGACATGGAGGAGAAAACAAAGGGTCAAGTTCTGAGGGAGAGTGATAGAGAACATGATTAGGAGAAATTTAACCATGAGAAAATCCCAAACTTATGTTGTGTGTAAACGGTCTTTGATTACCTAGTAGGAAACGTAAACCAACAACATTTTTGTTTTACGTTTCTTTTCATAATTTTGAGGATTTCATTTACTACATAGAACAAAAACATAAGAAAATATACCTACCTTCAAGTAGAGTTTCATCCTTTAACAAGTCCCTACCAACACTAATCTTTTCTCTAAATGATGAGAATTCAAAAACACTTGGTCTCATAAAAGCACAAGAATCATCTTCTATAGAATCACATAATCTAGAAAAGATTAACTATCTATTTTTTCTATCTTTAAACATTATCCCAAAACAGAAAGGTTAAGGTAAAACAACTCTTCAAAAAGAAAGAATCCCATAGGAATGGAAACTACTTTTAAATCATCAAAGTTCCATGGTACTACCCAAAGTTCATCATAGACCATTCCATAAATAACGGTACTTAAAATTCCTCAAAACAAACCAAACTAAGATTGAAACCCAAATACAATAAGGATTTGATAGCATAGTCTTCCAAAACAACTTCATTGTTCATCTCCAGACAACATCAACCACTCCTAACATCTTATAAAAAAAGTAGCTAACCTAAACATATTTTACCCAAGATAGGTTAGTCATTCCCATAAGTAACCTAAATTACTATAAATTCACCTTAAATTCATCGATTCTTCAAAATATAAGTCAACCTTACTCCTCAATGAAAATACCGTAGTAATCTATTTACCTCGATCAAATATGGTTCCCAAAATAATGAACGTCTTCCAAAATAATAATCATATTTTAATCCCCTAATCATCCCTGTCATATTAATACGAAAATCGTCGCATTTCCTATCACATTGGTTGTCGGAACATGTTCTTCCATTTCCCACCATTAACTAAGAAGAGAAAGCATAATTAGGGGCTTAAGTACTTAGCTAATAATCATGAAAAGGAACTGAAAGCATATAAGGATAACTTTTATATGAAAGGTATACCCTAACTTGTGATCTCCTAGGTTCCCATCTAGGTTATGGATGATCATATATTCTTATGTGAACCTTTATTTTATTTTATCTTTGTTCCTTTAACAATGGTTAATACCAAGCTTATGAATTTACCAAAGCATATCCCCTGGGAGTGTCGTAACCAAGAGTGCAGCAAGGCCCGTTGTCGTGTACCAGTTCCCGTTCGAGTCTATCTCAAAGCGGTGTTTTCGGGTTTTACCCCTATGTACATCTGTGCCAGAGCCACCTCTACCTGCTCGTATCCAGACAGGGATGTATTTGCTTGGCAACCCCTTACTCAATACTCACCAAAATACTAGGAAGATTTCCTATATTAAACTTTTCTATAGGGTTATTCCTAGAGTTTTCATATCCTAATTTCCTCAAATAACTAAACCATCCTTTGATACCAACTATATCATCCCGCCTTTTTATAACATAAACTTTCATTACATTATACAAAACTGAGGATCTTTAAGGTTTAGTGTCTTGGAAACCAGGAACTTAAAACATGAAAACATAAAACATTATTCTAAAAGACTTGAAAGGATTCTCCTCATGTTCATCCTAGGCTCATTACGACATCACATAACCTGGGATCATACATCAAAAGAAAGGGTGAGCAGAAGGCCCAGTAAGGGAAACAAGGGAAACATTTAACATGTGAACTTGAGATACATCAACTATGTCATTAACAAGAACTTTAAGGCATGATAAAAAAAATCATGTGGCATATCATAATAAAAATAACATTTTCATAACTTGAAGATGTGGCTACATAATTTAACATAGACAATCATGAAAATATCACCAAGGTCCATCCCCAAGGTGTCATTTGAAAATTACCAAGGTTATTCACCAAGGTATCGTGAAAATTGTAATCTCTAGTGGTTACATCATTACCCAATGCATTGGAGCGCTATCAGGGCGCACCCTTAAATTTGCCTTTATTATCATGTGAGCCACATATATCATCATCAAAAATTTCATAAATAACCCATATAGCATAAAATAAATGGGTTTCATTTCATAATCTTAACGTTTTAAAAACTGCTTTAAAGACATGATCTTTACGTCACTTTAAACCCACGGAAAGGGAAAGAGGGTTTCATGTATGTAATTACCAGAATTTAAAATAGAACATTTTGATATATATTTGAATAACCCTGTAGAAATAAGAGCTTTGAGTATTCACTTTATAACATAAAATAATTTTTAGAAAAGAGAGAGAGGCATTTTGAGACGAAAATTCTGCAGCATAACGGCTATGTTACAAGGTTTTAGAAAATATTGAGAAGAGAGGGGACATGGGTCAAACATTAATTAATGACCCATCAAACAGTAGAGGGACAAAATATAAGATAATTAAGAACATGGTAATGAAATTTGAAAATATACCATATGAAATGAAGAACATGAAAGGGAAAAAAAAGATTTCTCTTGTGAGAATTCGGCAGCCTAACGGCGTCACTTAAACTTCAACAAAATTGAATTGACAAGGTCAAATAGGGTCTCTCATCATATGAACATAAGAGTACAGTATGATAGATATAGATATCATACCCCAATATAATATAAAGGAACTTGAAAGAATTGACATGAAAGTAGAACTTCAAAACGAGAATGATGAAGAACCACTTAAAAATTCGGCAGCCTAACGGCGCCACTTAAACTTCAACAAAATACTGAATTGAAGAGATCAAATGGGGTCTCTCATCATATGAACATAAGATTCCAGTATGATAGATATAGAGATCATACCCCAAAATAACAGAAAGGAACTTGAAATAATTGACATGAAAGTAGAACTTCAAAACGAGAATGGTGAAGAACCACTAAAAAATTCGGCAGCCTAACGGCGCCACTTAAACTTCAACAAAATACTGAATTGAAGATATCAAATGGGATCTCTCATCATATGAACATAAGAGTCCAGTATGATAGTTATAGAGATCATACCCCAACATAACAAAAAGGAACTTGAAGGAATTGACATGAAAGTAGAACTTCAAAACGAGAAGGGTGAAGAACCACTTAAAAATTCGGCAGCCTAACGGCGCCACTTAAAACTTCAAAATACGGAATTGAAGAGATCAAATGGGGTCTCTCATCATATGGTCATAAAATATCAGTATGATAATTTAGAGATCATACCCCAACATAATAAAAAGGAACATGAAAGACTTGAATGAAAATAGAACTTGAAAACGAGGAAGGTGAAAGAATCCCTTAAAAATTCGACAGCCTAACGACGCCACTTAAACATTCTTAAAACGAATTGATGAGAGCAAGGGGGGGGGGTATCTCATCATATGAACATGAAATAGGCAGTAGGATGAATATAAAAGGACATCCTACAACATAAGAACATGGAGTATAAAAGAAATGACATAAAAGAGATTACTTGAAAAGAAAGAGAGAGGTCGGATCCCTTACCTTAAAATGTAACTCTTAAACCTCAAAGGTTGGGACCTTGAGGGCTTGGGGGCACCTTGGGAGGACTCCTTGGGAGGTAATGAGACCGGAAATTCGTTGGGAATGAGTGGGGAGTCGAATGGATGAGAGGAGGGCTTGGTATTTATAGGGAAAGTGAGGGGACAAGGCATTAATGGCCAAGGGACACCTCACATGTGCTTTTCTCAAACCCATGTGCTCTCCCTTGGCATTTATCATGGATTTAGGCCACATGGGGCCCCCAAAAAAATAATTCATCACCCTTGGCCGGCAAACCCTTAAAAGATCTCATGACATCATCATGACACAATTATGATGTCATTAAACATACCGAAACCCTAAAACTGCATTTTTACTATTCACTGAAAAATTCATCTTTCTTAGAAAAATCCCAAACTTTCACCTTAACTAAATATCAATTCTCCGATTTCAAAAATGAACTCCATTTTATAAAAATAATTTTCTAAATATTTTTAATTTTATTTTTAAATAAATACACTATTCACCGAAAATTCATTTTTTTCAGAAAAAGCCCCAAAAATTACCATAACATAATATCGATGCTCTGAGTTCAAAAATAAAGTCATTTTTATAAAAATAATTTTCTAATTATTTTTAATTAAATTTTTAATTAAAAAACACTATTCATCCGAAAAAACTAATACTTGAATAATAATTTATGAAACCGTTATTTAACCATTTTATTGAATCACATTACTTAATCAAAGTGCCTAGCTTATTTTAATACTTTCTTTAAGTGAGATTACTAATCCATTTGGACACATTATTAATCATAATCATAAAATCACTATTCATAATTTACTATTCATCAAAAATCAAGTTGATCTTATTAGACTCTAAATTTAGTACTGAACATAATTGCAGAAGACCATTTTTTGAAAATCATTACACATTTTTAATTATTTAGGGTTTACATAAACATATTTAAAATATACTTTTTCTAAAATTCATCAAAAATATGCATACTATATTTATCCGGTCATTTCAAAATTCATAAACTTCATCATAAGAAGAAATCCCAATTTTTATTTAAAACAAGGATTACACAAGGTAGTTACGGTCTCGTTACATAACCCCTTATAATACCAGCATAGGACCTAAGAGTAAGGTGTGATAGGGTGATAGAAGCTTGGGGTGGCTCAGTTAACATTGCCCGAGTAGTAATTTCTATCAGTTTGAACTTCTCACGAAGGCGATTCCGTTCCAGCTTCACATGATGAAGTTCGGCTTGGATTTGATCCAGAGCAAAGCCCAGTGGTGCTACCTCCATCCCAAGCTCTGTTTGATGGGCTTCGATCGGTCCAAGACTACTAGGTGAGGCCATCAAATCTTCTTTCTATAATAATTAACCAAGATTACTTATACTTAGAGACAATAATCAAAACATTTTGTTCACAGCAATCATATTGACCGATGGTTATATAATAGTCAAAACCCACTGATCTCATTTTAATTATAATCATGTTTATCAAATAAAATTTTTTTGTTGAGTATAACAATAACACATAAAATTAGGAAACAAAATTTATTTACAAATTTCGGGTCGTTACATAAATACCCCCACTTATTTCGATAAGTAAATAAATTACGGGGGCACAATTTTCTAAAGGGGGGAAGGATGTAACATCCCAAGTAAGTAATGAATAATAGATATTTTTATCTATGTCTATTAATGATTAATATAGTGTTTTATAGGCTTAAAATGAAAATAAATACAATCTTATGCATGGAATACACTAATATTCTTAAAAGATTGTTTTACTGCCTTTTGATGGAAAACCCTTTTTAAATCTATCTTTTGAAAATTTTATAAGATATGTATGTCAAAATAAAATTATTATTTATGATTGGGACATCAAAATTTACTTTGTGTGAATTTTTGGTATTTTTCAAACAATGTTCATTTTTTAATGAATAGTGAAAAATACAGCATTTTACATCAAAATAGCTTTTTAATCTAATTTATTTATATGATTAGATTATCTTTTGAATTGGTTTTGAAGTGGAATTAGAATATATTTTTACCATTTTATCCAATGGTGGTCATTGGAATCAATTTCACTTTGAAATTGGACTTAAACTAGTGTCAATCTTTTGATACTTATTGTTTCATAAAAACACGCTATTTGTCATGACAGCGGGAATTAATTATTAAATTAATTAATGTGACTTATATGTTTTGAATTTTTTAAAATATACTTCATTTTTGAATTCAGAATATCAAATATAGCTTAGGGTGAATTTTTGGTAATTTTCGGAAAAACTTCAATTTTTGATGAATAGTGAAACCACTAAGTGGTACTTATAAAAACTGATTTTCCGTTTAAATGAAATTTTGCCGTCATTGTGTTTTGAATTTCAAAAATCCGACATACATGGTTGTCATTAAGAAGTAAAATGTGGTTCAATGAGATTAAAATAATTTTTTGGTGAATAGTAACTTATTAAGTTTTTAATCACGATTAGTGGTAATTATTGTAGTTTAAGGTAAAAATAATTCTTTAATAAAGTGAGATAAGCTTGACACATGTCCTACCCTCATTGGTTGTGTCATGGCCGACCAAGACAAGCCATGGGTAAACTTGGGGACCCCATGGATCCACATTGGTTGGGAAATGACATAAATAACTTTTTATTTAATGTAAAAGTAAAAATGACACAAACATAATATGTTTTACGAAAACAATTTTTACATGGGGATATAAAGATCAGATTTTTGATTATAAATATTCATTGGAAAGATAAAAAGATTTCATACATCATAGTATTTTTTTTTAATTTTTATAATTTAAATAAATTAAATTATTTATGACATCATGATGATGCAGCGATGACCTCATTATTTAACGATTTAAATAAAATGGAAAGATAATGAAAAATCTAAAACCTACACATGGTAAAAACCAATTGGATGAGTGGATTTCGAAGCCTTATCACCTTATCCTAGAATTATAGCAATGTGGGACCTTTTGAATCCGAAACTCATTTTAAAATAAAGTAACCTATCTTTACTTTCCAAAAGTGCCCCTCCTCTCCTCTTATAAAAGGCCCCCACCTCTACCTCATTTCACACACTCCTCAAACATTTGGCTCGGCCAACCCCTGCCCCTTTACTCTCTCCACATCCCTCTCCTCATCCTATAGGATTTCCTTTGGGCAGAATCCTTTCAAAGGAAGCCTTTAGGCTCAAATCAAAAGGAGTTACACTTTTAAAGGTAATTCATTCTCTCATGTTCATTTGTTTTATTTTGCTTCTCCAACCCCCTAAACTCTTTTTATTTACTTCTTTTGTAACAAAACCAGCATCTTCAATATACTAGGATGTTGTTATAAGATTTATTTGAGCTACACTCTCACACAACTACATAAAATGGTTAAAGAACATACGGTTTCCGTGGATGGCGAAATTCTGCCTCCCGAAACGATGATTGTTCAATACTCATTTAACACCTTCAAAGGTGGCCATTATGATGTAACTATTTTTATATATGATATATAATATGTTTATGTTTTCCTAAAGCTTCTTTTTTTTCATTTTGGGCATACCTTTATGGTTTCCATTATGGGTAAACACGATATCTTCATTTTAGGAAGTGCGGACTACCGCCCCCTGAAAGTGATTTGATTCGTAAATACCATATTTGGGATGTGTAAAGGATAAACTTAATGATATTATATATGTTATTATACTTGAATTATAATATAATCTTATATCATTATGATTCCATTCCAAAAAATACGAAATAGAAATGGAAGTAGCGTTCATGCGTACGTACGGCTTACCATCTCCATGAACGGTGCATTTCATTTCTTACCTCTAAATGTGATGTAATATTATAAATACATGTATATGATGAATATATATGATATATATGTTATCCAAATCATTAATATCATTATGGATATGACGAACCTTTGACCAAATTAACAACATGTAAGTGTAAGCAGTCTATTTTTGACTTAAGAACCAAATACCGACAAAATGAACATTATTAACTTAAATGATTACATGATGTTAATAACATGGTATAAAAGTAATAATGAACTTGAAAAAGGTTCTTAAGAAATAAGAGATTAACTAAAGTTTATTATTCAGGAGATTAAAGAACGGTCGGGTCAAGTCGGATACGATGTATGAGACTTCGTCTCAATCACCTTTCATTGAGGCATATTTTATTTTATACACAACTTTCTATTATACGGTGTATAAACCCCTTTGACTTTTATGTTTATTCAAAAGGAATCTTTTTTATACGAAGAGTTTACTAAATGACAAAAGGGAATGTTTTTGTCGTACGTATGCGGCGACAACGACTTCTCCGCCGTCGTGACCATTATTTGAGTTTCGGCTTCCTCTACAAGCCATACCTTCTTTTTAAAAGAAAAATAAATACCATGTTTTACTTTTCTTTTATTTTGGTATTGAAAATGGTTTTCACAATGTTTTTTGTGTTGTATTGATATCTTGTGATTGAAATGTGGAAATGTTATGTTTCCTTTATGCATGTTTTATGTGATACGATTATGTTATGTTTCTTGGGAATTATTATGAAGACGGGTGGTTCTGTGATAAACTAAGGGCGGGTGAGCCCGATATAGCTCTCCAATGCATTGGGTAACATGAAGGAGTGAAACGTTAAGGTTTATCCGAAGATATGTAGGGAATATACTGTGATGGGTATTCCAAACATAACCAAGAGGGTTACTCGACACGTAAGAATGTTATGAATGCCTCAAGTTACCTTTATGTCTTATGGTTTCTATGATTTATTCATGATTTGATGAGGTATGTTAATGTTCTTATGTTTTATGGGTAAAGTATGATCTCATCCTTCTGTATATATGTACCCATGTTTCATTTCCATATTTTTATATCCCTTACTAAGATTTTTATGCTCATCCCAAGTTTTTTGAAATGTTTTTCACAGGTCAAGGGAAAGGTACATGATATGATGATAATGTCAAAGAAGTTTCAAGAAGGAATCCATTTTTATTTTAAATATGTTTCCATTGATGGGAATGAAGAATACTATCTTTATGTAACCACTTTGTTTATATGTGGAATGTAATGCAATTATTATGATCTAATTCTGTAAAACTCTATACCCGAAAAGATCCTCAATGTGTAATCTTGTAATAACTCAAGATTAAGTAAGGTTTATGGCTGGGGCCTTATAGTTCTGAAAAACTTCAATTTTTGATGAATAGTGAAAGCACTAAGTGATAGTTAAAAAACTGATTTTTCGTTTAAATGAAAATTTACTGCTTCTATGAATTGAATTTCAAAAATTAGAAATACATGGTTTTCATTAATATGTAAAATGTGGTTCAATGGGGTTAAAATAATTTTTAGTGAATAGTAACATTTAAGTTTAATTAATCTCGATTAAAGGTAATTAGTGAAATTTCAGGTAAAAATTATATTATAAAAATATGAAATTACTTTTACAATTGTCCTAAACTTATTTGATGAGTCATGTAAGACCAAGAAAATCCATGGGTCAACTTGGGGACCCCATGGAGCCACCTGGGTAAGAAAATGACATTAATAACTTTTCATTTAAAGTAAAAATAAAATTGTCACAAACATGTGTTGTTTTAATAAAACAATTATTACACGTGGTTATATAAGTTATATTTTTTACTATAAATATTAATTGGAAAGATAAAAACATTTCCTACATCATGGTTATTTTTTTATAATTTTTAGACATTAAATAAATTAAATTTCTATGACACAATGATGAGACAGTGATTATCTCATTAATTAACGATTTAAATAAAATGAGAAGATAATGTAAAATATAAGGCTTAAACTTGTCAAAAACCTATTGGATGAGAATATTTAGAACCCTTAGCACCTTAGACTCAAAATATGTCATTTTGGGACCTTTATAATCCAAAAATCATTTCATAATAATGTAACATTTCAATATTTCCAAGAGTTCCCCTCCTCTCCTCTTATAAAAGGCCCCCACCTCTACCACCTTATTCAAACCATAAAGCCATTTGGCTCGGCCAAAATATTCACAAATACTCTCCCAACTTCCCTATCTTACTCCTAGAAGTCTCAATTTGGGCATAAGTCTTCCCAAGGAATCCTTTGGCTCAAATCAAAAAGAGTTACCCGATTTTAAGGTAATGTCTTCTCTTGTGTTCTTTTGTTTTATTTTGCTTCTACAACCCCCTAAAATCGTTTTATTTCTATCTTTTGTAACAAATACAGTATCTTAAATATACTAGGATGTTTTTATGAGAAGGATTTGATTTATAGTTACACACACCTTCATCTAATGGTTAACGAACATACTGTTTCTGTGGGTGGCGAATTACTACCTCACAAAACGATGATTGTTAAATCTTCTTTTAACACCTCTCATGGTGTCCATTAAGATGTCACTATATTTATATATGATATATATTATGTTTATGGTTTCCTTATGCTTATGTATTTTTCATTTATGGCACACCTTTATGATTTCCATTATGGGTAAACGCGATAATTTCATTTTAGGAAGTGCGGACTACCGCCCCCTCTAAGTGATTTGAATCGTTAATGCCATGTGTGAGATGTATAAAGGATGGAGTAAATGATATTATATATTATATTATACTGGAATTATAATATACCTTTATTTAATTATGATTTCATTCCCTTAAATATGAAATAGAAATGAAAGTAGCGTTCATGCGTACGTATGGCTTACTGTCTCCATGAATGGTGCATTTCATTTCATACCTCTTAATGTTATATAATATTATAAATGCATGTATATAAAGGATGTATATGATATATATGATATCTAAATCATGAATATAATTCTGGATATAATGGACATTTCACCACATGAACAACTTGTAATTATAAGAAGTTTATTTTTGACTTAAGTACCAAAGATCGACAAAAATGACCATTATTAACTTAAATAATTACATAATGTTCATAACATGGTAATAAGTGATATAAATGGAATAATGAACATTAAAAAGATTCTTAAGAAAGTAGAAATTGACTCTAGTTTATTATTCAGGAGGTTAAAGAACGATCGAGTCAAGTCGGACACGAGGTAAGAGAACTTTTTAACCCAATTTCCATTCTTTGGGTTAATCTCCTACTTTCAAATTATGTCATGATATTATTATGTCCTATCTTGTATTTATACATTATTTATGTGTACTTATAGTTAATACACATAATAGATCTATTTTATTTAAAAAATGATTTTTGTAAGGGACTTCGTCTCAATCTCCTTTCATTGAGGCATATTTGGTTTTATACACAACATTCCTTTATATGGTGTATAAACCCCTTTGACTTTTACTTTTATTAAAAAGGAATATTTTTATAAAAAGCATTTTTATTAAATGACAAAAGGAATGTTTTTTCTTACATATGCGATGACAACAACTTCTCCACCGCTGTGACTATTATTTGAGTTTCGGCTTCCTCTACAAGCCATAACTTTTTTTTAAATGAAACATAAATACAAAGTTTTAATTTTATTTTATTTTTGTATTGAAAATGTTTTTGATAATGTTTTTATTATATAAATGTGTTGTATTGATATCTTGTGATTGAAATGTAGAAATTTTATGTTTCATTTATGCATGTTTTATGTGATACGATTATGTTATGGTTTATGATATGTTTAAACCTATTCATACGAGGAATGCAATGGACTTAATAAGTGACGAGTGGAGCCCGCTATAGCTCCTCGATGCATCGGCAGGTCTCATGAGACAAACTAGTGTCTTGGAATGAGACCCTAACAAAATATTATTTGTAGTCTTGGCACGAGGCCTTGGCTATGTGGTTATGATAGTATGACATTATGCATTCCATCACTATGAAAGTGGTTATTGATATTGCATGTGATTATTCTACTAGTATAATATCCATGTGAATAAGTAAATGGCATTATCTCATTTTAATTTTTCCATATTATATTGAATTTCAAGTTTAAAAGGCTTTTGTTTTAGTTATACATTGCCTTAAAATGTTAATGTTTATTTATGAAAGCTTCCGCTATATTGTTATCCTTACTAAGCATCTAATCTCACCCCTTTCAATGTTTTAATTTTTCTAGGATGTGATGAAGTATATAATGAATGACCTGCAGGGATAGTATGGGGGGATATGAAGACAAGATGCTTTTTTAGTTTTATTTTACTTTATGATTTAATGTAAGACTTATGAATGTATCTAGTGTTTCCAAGGCTACTAAACTAATTGGTCTTACGAGACTTGATCTTTTGTGATCATGCCAATGTTACGCAATAATGTGCCGAATCTGGGTAACTGGGGTTGGGGCGTTACAGAAAATAATTTCAAAGATATTAGAAAATTAATTTACTAATCATTTTAAATTAGATAAAAAATTCATTAAAACAATATGAGAAATATGGATATAGAAGAGAAAGATCCCCTAAGGTTGATTTTTCTTATAAATAATCCTTTGTTTTGAGTGTCAAAGAGTGGAAAATTTGGCTTAAATCATAAAAACCCAAAAAGTAACCATAGGATGGAAAAACCAATGGGTTTTAAGAGATAATGATCTTATAAATCATAAAATAATAATTTAAACATGAAAAACCCAAATAAGTGTGAGATTTGTAAAATAAACCATTATGACATTAATAAATTTTCAATCAAAACAACTTAAAAGATAAACATGAATTCAAATTTTATATACCCTGAATAAGTAGTAATTAATTATATAATATATCATAGTTTCATTAAATTCAATATATTAAATAAATTAGTTACATAATATAAAATATGTCTCTATGGAATGGAATTGAGATGAAAACCCTTACATTGGATTCCTGCTTGGTTAAATGCATTATATTCTTAGGAATAATAAATATAAATTTATTGAATAATTCATTAAAAACCCTTTTAATATATATTACATTTTTAAGTCATTTTTATAATAATTTGAGATCCATTCATTTCATAGTTCTTGTTTATGTTGACCTCTTAAGGTTGTTCAATTAATTTGTCGAAAAATAATTTGGTATATTGACCATGGTCAAAGGTATTTTAAAATGGTTCAAAAGATATATAATGTTAATAATTACATTAAAATAATTTTTATTCATTGTATAAAATTTTAATACTAACCATGAAAGGTAGCAATAGAAAAATTAAATACATCATTTATGGAGGTGGTAGTATGCATGTACGCATGATGATGTTTTCATATTCCTAAAGTTATGAAAATAAAGAAAGTATAAAATGAATAATATTTGTAGAATAATATTTCTATCATTAATATAATATATATTTATTAAATATTTCATTATTATAACCCATGTAAAGAATAAATAAAAAAGTAATCACCTCATATCTTGGAGGTGGTAGTCCACATGTATGCATGATCGACATTATCACTTTACAATAGATTGAAGATTAAGAAAGTAGAAAATATTTTTTATTAAAAATAATAATTATGTAATAAATATAATATATGTTCATTAAATTAGTCATCATAACCTTATATATAAGGATATGATGAAAAATGATGCACATCACTCTAGGGAGATGGTATTCCACATGTATTTACAAGATAAATTTTCATAGTCAATCAGATGGAGAAGTAGTAGACATTTATTATTCCATCAATATAATAATATTTCAGTATATTTATGATACCAATTTCATTATATTAGGATGTATATGAAAAATTTTAATAATGCGTAAGAATAAATTAATTTAAAGGATTTAATTTTGAGGATTAATTATCCTTTAAGAAACATCATTCTCCTTACACCTTAAGACTTCATAAAGTGGTATTTTAGGAACACCAGAACAAATATGACATGGATATAGATATAATAAAGATATTTGGGTAGGTATTGTTTGATTTATGTGTATCATGATGTTTAATATCCTGAATTTTTTTTATGAGGTATGAACACTTTAATTTTAGTATAAATATTTTATTTTCTTCAAATATAAATGCTTAAGGATTTATTGAAGGGTTCGGGAGTTCCTAGGGATCATTTAGAGCGTGGATCTCTAGTTTTTGGAGGAAAATAGAAAGAAAAAAAAATGTATCATGGTAATATGTATTCATGTGGATCAACCATGTGGCCATAAATAAGGTGAACTGTTTGAAAACTATGAGATGTTGGATGCATTTTCTTGTGGGGAGATGCAAAGAAATTATAGAGGGGATGAACATGGTCTTAAAATGGTTGGCCTAACCTTTCACCTAGTACACACCCTTTGTGCTACTTAGGTAGTTAGTTTTCATGGTTAGGTTAATGGTTGGATAAATCCTATAACCAAACATGTGAAGGGAATTCCTTTTGGAAAGCGGTGGCGGTCGATCAGTCCATAGTTTGGAAAATTGTGTGGAAAACCATGAACCTCTTATTAAAAGGGTAAATAATGAATTTTACACTCTTTTATTATATTTTTACACAATTTTTTAATTTATATTTTTTAAAAATAACATCCATGTTTGAGATATCCTTTCCATATTCACATAGGAATTGAGCTAAGTCCTTCAAAAAGTGTTCCATTCTTTCACCATCAGTCACACTGGAAGAGTATTAGTAATATATTTAATATGTTACCTTCATACCTTCATTTATATTTCAATATGGAATAATAATTCCATGAAAGATATTTTAAACTATTTCAAGGGTGTTCATCTATTTAATCGATTTCTCCCATCTTATAATAAATTATAATATGATATCGGATAAGGAGACTTCTACCCATATAAAGTAGGTGGTATATACCTTTTCCCTAAAATTTTGGGTGTTTTATAGCTTGAACCATAGTTCCACGTGTTGGAAATTTTGGATGTATCTACTTAAATTAATATACCTTTAAATTAAATATTAAAACTATAATTTAAACATGTTATCATACCAATATTAATGGTTGGAGGTTATAATATCAAACTAAACCACCCTTGAGGTGGTTTCATTTTATTGACCTTGTTTATGCCACCCATGGGGTGAGTTGGACTCACATATTATTAAAGGGATCCAAATATAAACTAAATGAAATGTCAAAGGTCGAGTACATTGGTTAGAAAATTTTACTTTATAAATGAAAGGAATAATGAAATGGGAATGGTGGAATTAAATGGAAAATCCCCTGGGTTATAAAATACTATGAGATTAATTAGAGAAGGGGAATAGATACTAAAATGACCCTTATCTTTATCACACTAATGTGAATTAAATTGAAAATTGAATATGATAAATTCAATTGAAAAAAAGAGAATGGACACTAACATGGCCCCTTGATTCATTCTATGATTCATCAAATGGAATGACTAAAGTAATGGACACAAACATTTCCTCTCACCTTGTTACTTATGTGTGAAATGGTTAATGAAATGATTATGATAAATCCACTGTATTGGTTGAATGGAAATTATCATGGCCCCATGAATCATTATATATATCAAATTGATAATGGGTGTTACGATATAGAACTGACAACCAACTTGAATATTTATTATTGGATTCCTCAAACTATTACCTTATATTAAACATGCTTAGACTAACTAGAATATTCTCATTGGAATCAAAAAAATCCTTTAAAAAGTTTTTTATAAATTATAAAAGTAGACTCAAAGGGGAAACATTCATCTATGGGCCCCAATTCCTGGCCCTTATTGGTCTACATCACATCGAGGTTGCTATGAATGAGTTCTATGGACTTAAAGAGGTTTCCTTGGCCATTGTACTTAGGTATTGACCCTCATAGGTCTTATAAATGATTATTATATGTATTACATACTTTCTTGACACTTGATATTCCAAAATAGGTTGTAGCCAATGTTGTCCCATTTTAAAGCTAATAACAATTTTTAGATTGCTTTTTATAACATGTTCTTATAGACTAGATTACATAAATTTTTTTGACAACTTTACTTCTATTATATCTACACACTACTATAGCATATATGAATAAAATTTATTTTTCATAGACACTGTTGGTGGTGGCCTATTGAGTGTATGTCAAACCCTCTTTAGTGTATTGATTGGTACCCTAACATACTCTATGATTGCAGGTAAAGACAAAGGGAAGGGTCTTGTTCTGGATTTCTGATTTCTTATGCTAGGATAGAGTACAATGGAAGAGGACTGAGCCTATGATCATGATTCTAGTGGAGCTAGTTTTCCGGTCTTTTTATATTTTTGTACAATATTTTTTATATAACTATTCCTTTAATTCCCATGTACCTTATGATTTTATATATCAGCATGACATGATCGAAATCATTTTTTTATGTGAAATCATGTATTGTTTATGACAATATTTATTTTATAGTTGGATGATTTACTTATTCCATTGTTGTTTATTTATCTAGTATTATTATTCTATTTATTTCGATCATATTATCAATGTTCCATACTTTGATCATGAGGGTATAGTCTCCCCACCGTACTATTCAATTCCCTCATTGCTAGTTGGTAGCTTATGGAATATGGGGAGGCATGCTTGAATACATATGTCCATCATTTTGGATATTATTATTTGGTGAGATAGCCTGAGATGTCACAAAGTGGTATACAAGCACTTTTTACTTCTATATTACTATTTGGGTTATTAGATAAAAGACACGGAATATGTTGGAATTTTGTAATGATCCTTTTACTGGGAGTAGCTAACCCACATATAGGGAAAATCCAAATTACATGGTAAGGGAATTATTATTCCACATTATTTTTATTATAGGGGTTTTGTTTTCACTATTGGGCGACACACATGTTTGTTGGTGCTATTGTTAGCATTATGGTTTACCTTTTTTCCTTGGCCTGATACGACAAGGAAGTGTTGTCTCATGGATCATTATTGGCACTAGAAGATTCACATACTATACATATTCCATGCCATATCTATTCTTACAATTTTCATTTCTTGTTGTATGTTATTAGTTCCTTGATTGATATACCTATGGAATTTTCTTTTGTTCCATGAAAGAAATGGATGAATAATTGGTTATTAAACTTTCCATATCATCCTAATTTTTTTCCCATGTATGTTGATGGTGGATCCTTAATTAGCCAATTATCACTTGTTTGAGTTATGTGACTATGATTATATGACCTTAAACATTAGTCAGCTATGAATAAAAGGATGAAAATAATAATTTATAAGGGTCATACTTCTATAAATTGGAAATTATGATCTATCTAATCGAGATATCATTATGGACTTGTAATATTCTGATTCCAAATGTGAAGGTCTGGTCATAGTTAAATAATGCGCTAGTTACAACTTATAAGGAATAGTAATTTATAATTTAGAAATAATGGATTATCTAATTGGACCATTATATACATAAAAGATAACGAACAATAGATTCTTATAAATTTAAAGGAATAGTTTCCATTAAATAGTGATGCCAATTGAAACATAAAGGGTGTTTTCCTATATAAATTTAACTAACTCACTATATACTGAGACCCCTAATATTAAATAGAGAACATAAATCAGACCCAATAATAGTAGTGAGAATTAAGAAGTATCTATTATGATTTCTTATGATATTATATACCACCCTATCCCAGTTGTAGGAGAAGGAAGATATTTTTGAATCTAATATAGGAAGTCATGCACCTGTCTTATTCATTTATCTATGTTTTAAATTTTTATTGAATATATCATGTGGCATGTGATTAGAATTTATAGAACTATGCCACCACAACATCCTTGAGCCATGTTCCAAGATTGTGGAAACAACCATGCTACAATGGTGGTGGACATATTGAAGTTTAAATAGTAAAAACATTATTAGCACGATTCAGATTAAAGTAGCGTTTTGGCGCATTTCATGCAGTTGTATTAAAATTAATGTCCAACACACATGCGTTTTTTTTTCATAAATTAGATATCATATTTATAATTAATTGTTTCTAGATTTTATAATAAATATTACTTTAATTTATTCATAATAGTTAAATTACTTAGGTAAGAAAACCAGTTACCTTAATAAAAACCAAAATGATAAAAGTGGGGAAATATAGAAGTTTACAAACAGAATTATAAAAATGCACTTTTTTGTGTGGTGGAGGTTTGAATAGATCATAATTCACCTTTATCATTTTTTTTATCATTTTTTAAGAATATGAGGTAAGGGAGACCTCTCAATAGTGTTTAACTTTTGGTATTATAATAATTCCACCCCTCTTCCTCTATTAAAAGGCATTCACTCTTCCCATTCCTCACACCTCTCAAGCCACTTTGCCTCATCCAACTCCTACCCAAGTAAGATTAAAATATATCCGCTTTATCCTAGAGGCCTCACATTGGGAATAAATCCAACCATAGAATCCATTTAGAGAAAAAATGGAGTTACCTTAAAAATTATGAGGTTTGAACATGTACGAATAAAGTCAAGACTTAAGGTAAGGGTTTTCTCATCTTACTTTTATTTCTGAGAGATATATTCTATATTCACCACTTATCATTATTGTGTGGTTTATATACAGAAATATGAAATTTTATATCATGAATTTACTTTATTTCTTAATATTTAAAGTTTTAATTTATGTTATTCGTTTATGGGGATCATGATTCAAATATTACTCAAGCAGTAAGGGGATTTCTAGTCTCACTATTATTTTTCAAGAATTATTTCTTATTCACAACTTGTTTCTTTTGGTTGGTGTATATAATTCCCATGATTGTATTATATTATTATTATACTTAAATTTATGGGTACATATATATCTATTAAATTATCTCTCTTTCAGGGGGGTTGTGATTCAAAAGTTTCCAAATCAGTAAAGTAATTTTGTCTCAATTTTCCTTCTTTGAGACACATTCCATGTTATGTACCTATATTATTCTACAAGGTGTATATAATTCCACTTTAATGTTATATCATGAATCTATTTATTTTCATGATATTTTAATATTTGTTTAATATTATTATTTCATGGTTATTATGATTCAATGTTACTAAAGTGGTAACAATTTATTGGAACAATATCATCATTTATTGAGATTTTTTAAGATTATGCTTTCATTGATGAAATATTATGTTCCAAATCTCAACAACTCTCATGAATTTTATTCTACTCTATTATTCATGATATATTCAAGTAATGGAACCATTTTTACACTCTTTGGTACTAAATGTAATTAAGAAAATGTTTTTAATTAAATCTAACATTATTACTCTTTTTAGTTGAAAATTTGTGTTCTTCTAAAAAAAATTTATAAAAAGTTTTTCAAAAAAAATTTTATTTTTAAAATATGTTTTAAATTATTTTGAAGATTACATTATATGTTTTAAAGGTTTTTTTTCAAAAATTGTACAATTTTTATTTTATATGTTTTTATGAAAAAAGTTATTCAAAGTGTTTTCAAGGTTATTTTCAAAGAAAATGGTTTTGAAAAGTTTTTATATTTCAAAAACTAATTTTTTCAAAGAATAAATGTAATTTTCTTCAAATGTTTAAAAGGAATTTTAAGATAAATTTATATGTTTTAAATTATTTTTTAAATTAATTATTTTTGAATATGTTATATGATTTAAAAAGTGAATTTAAAAGGTTATTTTTATTAATAAATGCTCCAAATGATATTTCAAAATCCTTCTCTGTCTAATATGGAATCCTCTTATATATTTTAAGATTTATTGGGGACATTATCTATGAATACTATTCATATTATTTCTATAATGGTTTCGATTTTGATGGAATGAAGTTTATAACACTAGTTTATCATCCTCGGGTTATATGATTTTGAAACCAGCTTCCTTTCATGGGTTATGCTATGATGAAATGATTATAAAACCTATATAATTTTCAGAGGATATGATGTGATGAAATTATTACGATACCCATTTCATTTCATGGGTCATGGTATGATGTTTATAAAACCCATATGTTTTTATGGGTTATAATATGATAAAAGTTTTATTATCATGTGGCACATGCAATTATGATTTTATTATGTTAAGGGTGAGACCTATATATCCCTCCAATGCATTGGATAAAGACTTAAATCTATTGAGATAAGGATGAGAAATAATTTTATGGTCTTGATCCAAAATGAGAGATAGGTGTGTCCTAATCCAAAATAGTAAATAGGTGCATCTAGATCCACAATAAGAAGTTGTTCTGTCCTGATCCATAATGGTATACAAGTGCATCTTGATCCAGAATAGGAAATAGGTGTTTCTTGATCCACTATGTTGATGGTATTGGAATATAACCTTAACATATGAAATAGTTTTCTATAATTATGTTGGTTCCATATGTATATGACATGACATTATGGTTCATGATTGATTTATGATGATTTATCACCCTTATGATTCATATCTTTGGAGATGCCAATATTTATTCCATTAATAATGTGTATGATATTTGATATGTAGGTTATGATCTAAAAATATTATTCTTTGGTTATCCTATACACATTATCATGATTATTATTATATATCTTGTTGTTTAACCTTACTGATCATTTTAGCTCACCTTTTTATTATGTTTCCTTTACTTAGATATGAAGAAATTTTTTTAAATATAAGAACTAAATGGGAAGATATTTGTAGGGAAAATTGAATACCTTTCACGAAGATATAAGACTTTGTTCCAAGTTTCCAAAGATACTGAACTACTACATTCCTCCAACATATAATTTTGTAATGATGGGAATATTTATCTAAATACTTGTAATATCCTTGTATGTTATACCTAGGTCAGTTGAGTTGGTATAAAAGGAAATTTTTAGTCATCCTTTGGAAACTAAGATGAGAAAACTTTAGTGAGATCCTTAGGGATGTTTCTAGGGATATTTCTAGGGGTGTCCCATAGGATATTCCAAAGGTGTCATATATTTAAAATAAGGTGTCTTGATTTGGACATAATATATGTAATTTTTTAGGATTATGTCGTTTTATTCTAGGATAAGTGTTTCCCACACTATGTTTTTTTCTCTTAGTCAATAACAGGAACTAAAAGGCACTTGGATAACATTGAATGTTTTAGTTGTAAGACGTATTGAAATTATTCGAATCAATTTCCTAACTTGAAGTCTCATGAAGAAAATATGGAAGGTGGAACGAGTGTTAGTTATAATACTAAAGATAAAGAGACCATGAAGAAAATGTAAAAGTCATGGGATGATCAAATAATATTGTTTACATTAAAAATAAGAAGAAAGATTATATTGATGTTGATGGACCTTAAGAAAAAATTCATATTTTATATTCTAGGAAAGGGGTTTTAAAGAATTAGACAATGAATCATAAGTAATGGTTTAAGAATAAATCTGTATGATTGAAGTGTATATGTTTTTGAATTCAAGAATTTTGTTATAAAAATCATGAAGAATATATGTATTGTTTGTATATGTTTTCCATTAATGGGTTTAAACAATATTTTAAATAATACTGATGATATAGAAAAATGTTTTAATGGTAAGGTGATATTCATAGAAAACACAAGATTAAGGGAAATAAATACCTTAATATGTTTTGGTTGTTTATATAATTATGTTTGGATAATGAAATGTATGATATGAATAAGTAAATAAGATGGTACAGATTTACATTAAACTAATTAATGATTTTTTGAAAATTGGTTTATACTATCATTAAAGAAGTTTACAACATTCTTAGAATTAAGGAATATATCTAAAAACTTTGGAATAAGGGAATATACATGTTTTCAATAAGGTTTTATGGTAAATCTTGTTATTACAATGTTTAAAGATAATACATGATTAATGTATTCACATGTTTGGTATGGGACAACCAAAGGCTACTTTATCATATATAGGGGATCAATGAAAATATATTTTTTGAGAGATTTAGTGACATCCTTTCTATAGTTTTATATTTCATCTTTCGGAAGGTTTACCAAGTTTTCCATTTATGGAAGTGTTTAAGTTAAAATTCGGATGAGGTTTTAGAGATAATTTTTTTATATCACCATATGTGGATTTATTCCTATTGGATAACCTATGATAATAATTTTATGTGATGTTAACTAAATACAAATGGAATAGAATATCATTCTATTTATGTATCTCATGATCTATTTGTGATTGAGGAATGAAAAACTCACCTTCATTTTTTGGAAGAAGAGATAATGTGAAAATTTATCAAGGCACAACCTAAGGGTGAAATTTTTAGTATGAAATGGAATGAAATCAGGTAAGTACATTTTCTTATGAAAAATATTCAATATTAGGATAAGGGTCTTAAAATAAAATTTTATTCCATTATAACCATTTTTATGATATCAATGACCTTTTTCAAGTGTCATTGGGTTAAGGATTTGTAATCATCAAATTTCACATAACCATATTCTATATCACTCTCTCATGGAATTTGATAGTTATATTTATATTCCATGTCTAAGTTTTCACTTTTTACCTACATTTTAATATGTTAAAACCTAGATATGAGTTACTTTGGGTAACCATAATGTTTTCAACTTTCCATTTTAAATTAAGTTTCAGTAATCATTTTTATGATATGGGTTTCTATAAAAGTAACTTTCAAGTATTAAACATTTGATAAACTAGATTAATTTAGAGGGATAATATAATTTTAAGGGGGTAGAATGTAACATCCCAAGATCTTGGGAATTGTTTTTTCAAATTAATTTAATCTTTTCAATATTCTGTAATTCCCATAAAACTGAATATAGCTAGTGTTATATAAAGAAAACAATTTATTATTTCCTTGTAAGAAACACCAATTTGATCTTAGGCTACAAGAAACACTTAGAATGTCTTGAGGTACACACAACACTATGTTTGTCTTGTTTTACACACAATTCTAAGTTCCTTCGATAACCTGTATTACATGCAAGACCATGTTTTAACAAACCATGGCATACTATTAATAATAATATTAAAATATTATTATAGTTGTCACCTAGACATTGAAATGGAAGTTATGAATAATATTAACTAAAATTTAAAAATAAAATTTAAGAAAGAATAAAAAATTAATCCCTTTATTATTAATTAGTTTGAAATGAAAGTAAGAACTATTTAAAAAGAAATAAATTCCCTTTCTAAGAATACTATTTTACTATGTATAAACACATTTTCACTTCAACTAATTAAAAAACAACTTTTGATGATTTTTTAATAAAATTTGTATATTATAACTTTAGTTTAATTTTTTTGACACTCATATAATTTATTTGATAGGTATAAGATAAGAATAGATACAATTTTATGAATAAGAAGAAGTATTTTTCAAAAATGTAGTTTTACCACTTTTTAATGGAGAACCCATTTTAAATATAATTTTTGAAAATTTAATTATTTTTGTTTTAGAATATAAAGTTTATTTCTGAAAGTGGGATATCAAAATTTACTTTGGGTGAATTCTTGATATTTTGTTTGAGAAGTTTCATTTTTCATGAATAGTGAAAAAATACTAAATTTTAATTGAAAACCACATTTCCATATAATTTAATTATATAGTTAGATTATATTTTGAATTGGTTTCAAAGTCAATTTAGTAAAATTTTTAATCAATTAATACAAATTAAGTTATCATAACCAATTTCATATTGAAACTAGATATAAAAAAATTTCAAATTTTCAAAAAGTATTGCATAAATAAACCCTATGTCAAGACACGTTTTAAGGATTAATTTTAAATTAATTTATTCCACTTCTGTGATTAGAATTTAGAAAAATGGATTAAATATTTTTAATCATCCTAATTTATAATTCCTAATAATTTCAATTTAGTTTTTGACCAAAAAGGGTAGTGAAATTAATTAAAATTAATTACAATGATTAATTTAAAAATAGGATTACTTAGTGGTTAGACTTTAATTTAAGAGGCCAAATAACCTGGAAACATGTCCCAAGGATATTGTTTATAAAATTTTCGATCATATACCATATTTATTTATAATATTAAGGGTAATTGGGAAACTATTACTTGTAACTATCCTATATAATAAGTTAAGTAATGCAAAAGACAAGAATAAAACTTTCCCTACCATTAACATTTATAAAGATTCGAGATACGGACAAAATACCAAAATATTTCAGTTTTACACATTATTTTGAAAGTTAAAGAAGTTTTTTCATCCTATTAATGTATATTTGATTTTTATAAATCAATTATTTGGATTAACTTCTTAAGGATTTCCAAATGTGGTAATTATATCATTAATAATTTACCTAATTAAATAATACTACAAATATGAAAAACTAAATTAAATTGATTGAATTATTGCATTTAATTTTTTATATGAATATATAATGGTACACAATTATAAAAATGATATACTCTTGTTCCATAATTATCTTGATATTTTCAAAATTTAAATTCAGTAAATAATCTGAAAATTGACATTAATGTTTTTTTTATAATAAATGATATTTTATTAAAATATTTAAAATTTAAAAAAATATTTTTACAAATGATATTTAAATGTTAATAAATAGAATATATTGTCTATTCATGGGCCAATTAATCTTTCATAATGAAAATATTTGTCATGAAATAGTAAAATCTTTGTTAGCTCAGTTCAGATTAAAGTAGTGTTTATGTGCGTTACATGCATTTGTTTTAAAATTAATTTCCCACAAAAATGAGATTTTTTTTTTCACAAATTAAATATAATATTTAAGTATTAAGTGATTATATATTGTCTAATAAATTTAAATTTAATTTATTATTACCGGTTAAATGACTTTTGTTAGAAACCTATTTACCTTAACAAAACAAAAAATGAATAAAGTGGGGAAAATAGATGTTAATGAACCAGATTATAAAAAGTAACTTATTTTTGTGTGATAAAGGTTTGTATTGACCATAATTACATTTTTATACATTATGATTCCATTTTATAAGCTCATAAGGTAAAGGAGACATCCCTATTGTGTTTACCTTTTGGTATTTCTAATAATTCCACCCCTTATCCTCTATAAAAATTCATTCACCATTCCCTTTCCACACACCTCTCAAGCCACATTGGATCATACAACCCCTACCTAAAAAAACAAAAATATTCTCTCCCGTAATCCTATAGGCCTCAAATTTTGAAAAATTCATCTAATGAATCTATTTGATGAAAACGAAAATGAGTTACCTAAAAAAATAGGAGGTATGGACATGTTTGAAGAAAGTCAAGACTTATGGTAAGGATTTTCTCATATCACTTTTATTTATGTGAAATATATTATATATTCACCACTTATTCTTATTGTGTGGTGTATATAATTACCTATTAAATTATATATAAATAATTTAATTTAATTAATGATAGAAATGTTTCAATTTGTTTTATTATTTCATGGGGATTATAATTCAAACGTTACTCAAGTAGTAAACAAATTCTAGTCTCAATTTTATTTATGCGATACTTATAACTTATTAAATAGTAGTTTATTTTGTGTGATGTATATACTTATAATTAATTTATTATATGAACATTATAATTAAATTTATGTGTATTTACATATACATATTATGATTTGTATTTCATGGGGTTTATGGTTCCAAAGTTACCAAATCGGTAAAGTAATTTCGTCTCAATTTTGTTTATTTGAGATACATGCCATGTTATTCACCTATATTATTCTAAAGGGTGTAAATAAATCCATTTAAAATGTTATATCATGAATTTATTTCTTTTTATTATGTTTTAAGATTCATTTAATGTTATTATTTCATGGGTATTATGATTTAATATTACCAAAGTGGTAACAATTTATTCCTACATTCTCATTGTTTATTAGGGTTGTTTATGATTATGATTTCATTGATTAAATATTATGATCCATTTATCATGAAATCTCATTATTTTTTCACTATGGTTATTCTTGATAAGTTCAATTAACAGTATAATTTTTCGAATCTTTGGTACATAAGAAAAAGAAGATTTCTTTAAGAAAATAAAACTTTATTTCTCTTTTCAGTTAGAAATATTTGTTGTTACAAAAACCATTTTTTCTAAAAATGGTTTTGAAAATTATTTATGTTTAAAATGTTTTTTGAATGATATTTAAGATTAAATTATAATTTTTCATGAAATTTATTTTTTCAATATGTTTTCAAGATTCCATTATATGTTTTAAGGGGAAAAGGTCTTCCAAATATATTCATGGTTATTTTAAAAGAAAATGGGTTTGAAAAGGTTTTATATTTCAATTTTTTTTTCTTAAAGAAGAGAAGATATTTTCCTCAAATTTTTTAAATGATTTTAAATATTAATTTATATATTTTAATTTTTTTAAATAAATGTATGTTTGAATATGTTCTATGATTTAAATTAGTGAATTTAGAAGAAATATTTCATTCCTTAAGTAACAATCCTTGTGATATTTTAAAATCCATATCCATCTAAGATAGAATACTTAGATATAGTATAAGCTTTATTAGGGAAATGATCCAAGAATACCATTCAAATTATTTATTATATGTTTTATGTTTTGATGCTATGATGTTTATGACACCTATTTCTCTTCCAATGGTTATATTCATCTAAGACATACTTTTTTTCACAGGTTATGATTTCATGAAATGATTATGAAACCTATCTATTTTCCATAGGATATGGTGTGAGGAAATTTTTATGATACCCATTTCCTTTCATGGGTTATGATATGCTATTTATGAAACCCATCTATTTTTGTGGGTTATAATATGATGAATGTTTATTTATCATGGGTTACTTATATATATGATTTTATTATGTGATAGTTGGGACCAATACATCTCTCAAATTAATTGGGTAAATATTTTTATCTCATAAGATAATGATGGGAAACAAGTTATTGGTCTTGATCCAGAATGGGAAATAGGTGTGTCCTAATCCATAATGGGAAACTAGTACATCCTGATACATAATAAGAAACAACTATGTCTTAATATATATTGGGAAACAAGCATGTACTAATCTACAATCAGAAATAGGTGTGTATAAATCCACTATGTTTATGGTCTTGTTAGTTAACCATGAAACATGAAATAATTTTCAACATTTACGATGGTTCCACACTTATATGACATGAGATTATATTTCATGATTGATTTATGATGATTTTTCACCCTTATGATTTCTATCTTATGAGGTTCCAATATTTATACCATGACTCATGTGTATGATATTTGATATGTAGGGTATGATATAAAAATGTTATTATCAGGTTATCTTACAATTATTCTCATGATTATTCTTATATATATATATACATATTTACCCTTACTGAGCATCTGAGATCACCCATTTCTTATGTTTATTTTCCCTAGGTTATGAATAAAGGATTTAAGTAGAAATATTAAAGGGGAAGATATTTTTAGGAAACTTAGAATATCATTCACTAAGTTAAAATATTTTTTTCTTTGTTTCCAAATAGACTAAAATATTATGGTCCTCAGACATGTACTTTTTTAATATACTGAATATTCATAATTAATTGATATAATATCCATGTATGTTAAGCCTGATATTCTTTAATTGCTTTCAAAGGAAAATTTCAGTCAAAAATTGGGAACTGGGATGAGAAAGAATTAGTGATATCTTTCAGTATATTTATAAGGATATTTATGGGTTTGTATCTTAAGATAATCCCAATGCATCATAAATTTAAAATAAGGTGTCATGATTTAGATATCCTATAAGTATGTTTTTCACGATTATGTGTTTTTTACTATGATTAGTTTTTCTCACACTATTCTTTATGGTCTTAGTCAATATAAGGAACTAGAAAAAAATGGGATAATATTTAATGTTTCATATGTGGAAAGTATGGGTATTATTCAAATCAATGTCCCAAGTAGAAATATCATGAAGAGAATTGGGAAGTTGAAATGAGTATTGGTTATATTGCTAAAGATAAAGAGACTGTGAATGATATATGAAAGGTATGGGATGTTTTAAAAGTAATTTTTAAAATAAATGTAAGAAACATGATTTAATTTAGGTTGAGGAACCTTAAGATATGATTCATATTTCATATTCTTGGAAATGGGTATTAAGAAACAAGATGCTGAATCCTAATTAATGATTTAAGATTAAAGTTGGATGATTGAAGTGTATATGTAAATGGATTTAATAATTATGTTATATTAATAATGAAGTATATAAAGATTGGTTGTATAAGTTTTTCTCTAGGTATTTTCAAAAATATGTTAAGTAATACTTATTACCTATAAAAATGATATAATGGAAAGGTGAAATTCATGGAAAACCCAAGATTAAGGAAAATTTAACCCTTAATATGTTCCTAATGTTGATATGACGATGTTTTGATAAATATATGTTGGATATTAATAAGTAAATTGGAAGTTACTGATTTCATTATAACTAATTCATACATTTTTGACAATTGGTTTATGCTATCTTTGATGAAGTTTACAACATTTTTTGATTTAAGGAATATATCCAATAAAACATGGAATAAAGAAACATGCATGTTTTCAATAAGGATTTATGTTAATTATGGTTATTAATATGTTTCAAGAGAATACATGATAAAGGTATTCATATGTTTGGTATGCGACAACCAATAGATAATTTATGATGTATAGGGGATAAATAGATTTTTTTAATAAATTTAGTGACCTCCTTTATAATTTTTTGGATCTTCATATTTTGGAAGGGTTACAAGGTTATCCATTTATGGAAGTGTTTAAATTAAACTTTGGATTTGGTTTTATATAATTTTTTTATCTCACCATATGAGGATTTATGAATATTGGATAATCCATGCTAACCATTTTACTATGATGCTAACTAAAGATAGATGGAATGCCTTATTATTATATTTGTTGATATCATGACCTTTTAGTGCTTTAGGAATAAAAAATTTACTTTAATTTCATTTAATAAGTGATGAAGTAGAAATTGATCAAGGCACAACTCATGGGGGAGATTGTTCTTATGAAATGTAATGAAATTAAGTAAGTACATTTTACTATGAAAATTATTCAACTTTAGGATAAGGGTCTTGAAATAAAATATTGTTAAATTATCATAAGTTTTGATGATATTAATGAAGATTTTAAAGTACCTTTAGGTTAAGGATTTGTGATCATTAACTTTCTCCGAACCATGTTTTTTATCACTCTCCATTAGAACTTGATAATTTGATTTATCTTCCATGTCTAAGTTTTTACTTTCCACATATGTTATAGTATGTGGAAACCGATCCATGAATCAATTTATAAAACCATTATGTTTTCAACTTTCCCTTTTAATGGATGTTTTTATAACATCTCGGCTTGACGAACCACTAAACTGGTAGTCAGACCAGTCATCACATGATCTCAAGTGCGACTCCCTATATGCTAGAGATATATGACTAGAAACAAGGGTTTAATTATGGTATGGTGATGATACTATACCCTCATTATTATATTAACATAGTGGTATATCATAAATTAATTAATAGACAGTAGTAGAAGAAGTAATAAAGTATGCGAAATAGTGGGAGATAGAACAATTGCTGAATAAAAGTAAATGGATAATTCCAATATATATAGTGATGCATTCATATCTAGATGATGATTCAAGGTACAAGACATGGGTACAATGGTAAATAAAATGATAAAATATGAAAAATACCAAAGGATTACTCAGTGAGCTTCCTGGGTATAAGATCATTCATTTCTTCCATAGATCCAAAGTACACCGCAAAAAACAGGCAATAAATCTAAGGACCTCCAACCATGGAGATCTTCTCAGGTACCCCATCACAATAGTGGATCAAGCAAGGTGTGAGATATAATATTAGTAGGCCACCACCAATGGTGTTTAGATCAATCAAGTTAATGCACTAGTAATTTGATAGTGTTCCAGTATAGGTAAATACAAGGTAATAAATAAATAACTACATGAATCTTCTTTCTGAGTTCCTAAATGGACAACTGAATGATTCTAATTGCTTCTACATAAGCTAGAAATCTGAACCAAGGGATCCTATAGAGGTGATATAGTAAAAATACAACTATATAAATGAAGCTACAGAAGTGGGATGACCTCAATCTTGTGCTTTGACTTGGTAGTCATACCTCTAAGATATCACCCAAGAATTTATATACCACATTGTAATCATAATAGAAATAATAATAGGAAGGAACAAAAAATAATCCATAAATGTCATCTCTCAAATCCGGTAATGGTATCCTAATCTTATCCAAGATGATCTGTATTGGAATCCCATGGGTCTCTATTGGAGCAATCAATATAACCAATACCATTGAGTCCATATGAGGCGACCCATAACAACATCCCTCACATCACTCATGATATGGTAAACTACATTTTCATACTAGGAATCTCACAAAGGGTATTAAGTATCATCCATGGAATGGTATATCTATCTCGTTAATAATCCCATCCATAATTGCTTCCGTAGTAACTGAAGTCACTCATGATCATAAATGAAATTTCAAAAAAAAAATTATAAGGAATTCCAAAGGGCTCTCAATGCATCATGTGGTACCAATCCTAGTATGAAGAGTCCATCCATGGTGTCCTTAATTTGGGACCTGTGTTCTCTTCTGAACAGCAAGTAGTCAAGGAATAACAACTAAAATAACAAATCAACAAGGAATAACATATATTTCTAGAGAAGTAGTCTATCCAGTCATTTAATCCAAGACGAAACTATGGCATAAGGCAACAATAAGAAAGAATTATTCACAAACACAACCACTAGGCTACATGGAATGACCACATGGAAATAATCTATGAGACGTGAAACATAATACCAAAATAGTAAGTACGTGGTATATAGTTAAAGAAAAAAGATACCAGAAATGCATAAAGCATATCACATAAGCATTCAATAACTTGAATAAGATATGTGGTAGGTGTAGTAAGTGTGAGTAATGAAGAATAATATCACTATTAATGGTATAACATTAGTTCCTTTCAATAAAATCAATAAAATCAATTTCATTTAAAGAGTCCAACCATGGAATAAATAAAGGATCATAACCAAGGGTCACAAATTATGGTAAAACATCTATATAAATTCAAAACATGACCTCAAGGAATTTATCATTGGTACAATTCACCCAAATGGGTGTTTATAAATTCAAGTATTTAGGTGCATTTATCCCAAAAGGTGGAACCATGTCCATCAAAGTTGAAAGAATCAAGGTGATCCCCCAAAGTGGTGATTCTCTATTCATTAGGGTCATACTAGTCATGATGAACTATTCAATTTAATTTATTTGAATAAATGGAGGCATCTCTAGACGAATATTTCACACAGAACAATGAAGAACCATATGAAAAGAAACCGAATTTCGAGAAAGAAGCTAGACCACCTACCTTACACCAAGAAAGATCCATATATTCAATATCAAGATTTGATATATTCTGATTCAATATAAAAAAAATAAATGGATGAGTTCCCTAAAAATAGGATGAATTAGGTCGCACTAAAATTATGCAAATATAGGAGGGAATAAATGAGGAATAAAATAAATGAGAGTGTAGACATTACCTCAAGATTTTTGATTCTTCAAATGGGGAATGATTTGGATGAAATATGGGGGGGATATCATGATACCTAGGTTTGGAAGTAGGAGAAACCCATAATGCAATGGGAGGAACCTCACATTGTTGGAGAAGAATAAAAGAAGGAGAAAAAGAGTTTAAAGATCACTAAGATAATTTTAGTAATTCCAACCTAAAAAATAGGTTGTACGGTTTGGACGCATGGTTGGATAAACTGTGATCCAACTATAAATCCGCCACTGCTAAGGAACCATTACCCCAAATAGTTTTCCTACACTATTTAATAAATCTGCATGGCAATTGTGTTTTGAACAATGCACACCCATTGACTAAGTGTCACTAAACGTATGAGTTAGGTGCACAGTTGGAAAAATTGTGTACAACTTGTGCAGATCAATTATAATAACATGTATAAGTTTCATAGTTTTCACTAGTGGGCTGCATAGTTTCAAAAAAACAATGTGCCCTTACCAATCCACCCAACATTTGAGTTTTTGGAGGTCGATGCTCCCGAAACTCAATGAATTGACTGATACCTCTATCAAGATCTTTACCACATCTAAAAATAACACTTTTAAGTGTTCCATAACTGGGATTTACAATATAATGATTATATTACAAAATAGACCATCCTACAAATGAAAAAAATTTAAATTCCCTTTGAATTTAAATGATCATTTGACTCCCAATGGACCCCTATTATCCAGGCCGATCCGACATTTCATAAAAATCCCCATCTTACCTACACAGTATCTTTCCTGATCTAAATATGTGGAATTAATAAATTCATCCATGACTGCATATGAAAATAAATAGGGATATTAAGTCACACCATCCCTATCCAATTACCCTCAAAACTCTCAGTTAGTACGATCGATGCATTTCAAAATAAAAGTCCGGTGACTATAGATAATGGAACCCAAAGGCTTCTCTGAGAATGCTCGCCAAATCTTATAACTAGCTTCCAATGATGTCTATATCTAAAACATATATTTAAATTATCATTCCTTATCACGAACATGGGCACAATATAGATCTAGAACATGGGCCATTACCCCATTTAAACATCACATCTAAGACCGACTGTGGTTCAGGGTAGCCTCAAAATCATTAATAAGAGATCAATGATATCATCATAGGAAGCCCATTATGGTGTTTAAAAAGGAGAGATGTTGGTACAAAGGTGAATGTTCACACATAAAGAACACTCACTAAATCCAAAGTGACATGTTCCTAGAGATCAAGTCAAGAGGGGAACATATGGAGTCCATGAGTCCAGTCATGGGGTTCCTACTTGGGAACCCAATTATGACTTAAGAGTAACCATACCAATAAAAAAACCACATTTCTATATTTCATTCTAATAGATACCACTTAATAAGAGAAACAAAATTTTAATTTAGCATGACATATAGTTGATGCTCTCTCGGTGTACCTAGACAATGTCAAGATAGGGGACATGATCATTATCTAACCAATATTATACTAATAGGATTTTAATAGTTTTGAAATAGGACATGAGGAACTTTTTCTATATTAAATCAAATTTCTTGATATTTTTTACACCCAACAATTATCAATTGTTAAAAGAGGAAAAATCGAACCACTAACGGACAAATTATTCTTGAAAAGGCTTGGTTTCACCTGCTGATGCATCAAAAACATGACCACAATACCTTCAACACCCAAGGAATCCTGTGGTCACTCAAACAAAACCAATGAGGCTTATTTGTGACCAATAGTATTTTTATTGGTTGTGCATACAACCAAGAACAAAATCTTCATGATCTCTAGTATGAATCAACTCAACAAAAGAGATTACCAACCATAGGGTAATTTTATGAAATAATGACCATTTTCAAATGGTATTTTCATAGGTACATTACTTCTACTTGGAAGGACATGTTTAAGAATATTTTAAGTAATGATCCCCACCTTAGGAGTGTCCCAAATGTTTAATTTATAGATAGAGGTATATCATCCCATGAAACACACTCCCCCAACAACTAATCATGGGTCTAAGAGGTGGATATCACACTTAAGAAGCATTAAACTAAAGAGACAGAGATAACCAGCTACTCAAGAGAGTTGGATTAGATTCAAATTTATATATACATGTGATAATCCACCTGAGTTATATCCACGCATGCCATATCATTAGGCAAAAAAATAGATAAATTAACTAGCATTTCAAACATCTGATCCTCTTAGATAATCAATCTAAGCATTGGTATGAGTTTTATTTCAATAGAAGATAATGTAACTATACTTCTAAGGTGACCCATGAATGTAAAACAATGTTCTAAGGCTTACAAAAGTAAAACCAAGCACAAAACATTCACTATCTCATTTGAGAAACTTGACAGGTATTGTGTGCACCAATACATACTACCCATAGATTACAAGAGAAAACATATCATCTATGATATTTTGCATAGTCTTAACATCAATATGAATTCAAGTGTCATATAAACTAAATTTTTTTGATCCAGAAACCATATTACCCCTATAACTATTAAACTGACAGAAGAAGTACCAAGTCATCCATCACTGAAGAGAAATAAAGAAGGGTCACATGACCTATTAAGTGTCTTATCATTCCATTAGAACTTTTAGAATTCTATAATGTAGTATTTTGTAATGCCTAAACTCATAAAAAGATCAAAAAGAATTGAACACCTATAAAAAAGGGTGTAATTTTGGAAACAAAGAGTTCAATATGGAAAACATCTCCCAAACAGTGAAATACATCAGAAAAAGAGTCCCATGTGACTAGCAATGGAGTTAAAGATCTGAGGGTGCTACCTATAATAGGATAGTCCCTTATAGAAATAGGAAAACATCGACCCTACCAAAGAATTATGATGGTAAAGGCCACTAGGATATAGAGTCTATCACTTAGGTTAGAGCTATATAAGAATAGGCATACGGTAAACATTCATGCTTCTGTTTCAAGGAAGAACTCAAGGAAAACACTAAATATATATATAATACTCTTACGCGAGGTTTAAAACTAAAATGAACACACTATAAGGTTTCATGGATCTGGTTCATTTATTTACATTTGTACTTAAAAAATTTAAAGGCATGGTTTTAAAATGAAAATATCATTTAGAAGGCCATGTGAGTTGCTACTATGAAAAGCTAAGGCCACAAGGGAAAACCAGAAATTTATATTAACTTACTTTTTAAACACTAATCATTTTACTGACATACCATAATAATTAGGTTATTGGTACATATACCCCCAATTTAAAACACCATTCAATTATTTTTATGCTTTCACAATTGGATTTTTTAAATAAAATTTCAATTGAATCCTATAGAGGAAGACACAGTTTTGGTTGCAATTAAAATTTTAATTAACTAATTTGTCAAATTTAAATTATAGAAAAAAATTATATAAAAGGACATTCATTAATTAAAGTGGTATGGTAAACATAATTCCACCTTACGTTTACCTGAAAAACTATGTAGGTGGCTACATATACTTTATAAAGGTCCCAAAACACATAGTATAAGAAAAACCCCATGGGGTTGAGAACTAAGTCATATTAAAAGTAAAAACCACCTAAAAGGGTACCATTAATCCATTTTTGGTTTAATTAAAAGAAACCCAAACAAGTTAAGAAACACCCTTATCAATTTCAATTCTTAAAAAATATTCCCTAAATGACCTACTTGGGTCTAGTTGTGCATTTAGAATTTTTTTCCACATGGTTCATTAATACCAAGAAATGTGGTACAAGAATTAACAAGGAAACAAAAACCTTTAAGGTCAATATTTAAAAAAAATTATATTTTAAAAAAATTATAAGTAGAAGGATCATAGAATATGTTTTGGTTTACAAATTACAAGTGACTCCCATCTAACCACAACCATTTATCTAGGATAACAAGAAAATTCAACATTCTTAACATTTATGAAATAGACTTTAGTTATATAATGTACATCCATAATGGTTAAATTATATTGGTCATACTGTTCCAACTCATAAGTTCCCATACACTTTAGGAATTGGTATTTGGATCCCGTTTAACCAAGACCACAATGTTTCATCCCCTGGAACTAATGGTTCATTGCTAAAACATGACAGAATTTTCTAGTCAGGTTCTTTGATCAATAAAAATTGCACAATTAAAATTTAAAACTAGTCATTATAAACATAACAATTCATATGGTTTAACATGTTATAGAAATAGGTAAGTATGAAAACTATCCAAGGAAGGATACTATATAACTAGGGAAGCACAAAAAAATGATAACCATAACACTAAAAATATGAAATTATGGCGTAACACTCAATGTAAGAATATTAATTAAACAATTAAACATGTTATACACAATAATGAAATGAAATACCTAAGAAGATAATTTCTATGTATGTTACTAAATTTAAATTGGAAGGAATATAATAGGAATGAATATAACACACAAGGCACATAAATAATTCTAAATAGACTAAAAATTCTATCTACATGGCATGGAATATGCATGGACTGTGAACTCATACATGCCTATTAGGATGCATGTAATGCTACTCACTTGACACACCAGGACAATTGAAAATGATATTAATCTCATAAATCAATATGGTCTGGAAAATAATCCAATCACTCAAGGTGAAATAATAATCAAGTATAATAGAATACACTATGAACAAAAAATTCCATCTCTGATCACTTAGAATTTTCCCTATACATGGGTTGATCACTCACTAGAATTCCTATTGAATAATTGCTGACACATTCTTAGTCTCATATTTACCATACTAAAAAAATAAGATGAAGTAAAATAAGTCTCTTATACCACTTTTTAACACCCGAAACCAACTGACCACTAAAACGGTAGCTGGATCAGTCACTATGTGACCTCAACCGTGCCTTCATATATGCCAGAGGTTGTCGACTAGAAGTGATGGAATGATAATGGTATGGTGGGGAGAATATACCCATATGATTATAGTAATATAGTGGTATATCAGAAAGTAAATAAAAGAAAATATTTGAAGTAGAAATAAAGTATGAAAAAATAGAGGAAGATTGTACAATGACTGAACAAAAGTAAATAATCAATTCCAATACACAAAGTGATGCATGATTGTCTAGATGAAGGTACAAGATGGAGGTACAATAAGAAATAAAATTAAATAAGATGAAAAGATACCAAAGGTTGACTCCATGATAATCCTGAGTATAAGCTCAGTCCTGTTCTCCCTCACTCCCAAGTACATAGCACAACATAAGAAATATATCTATGAACCTATAACTAGGAAGATCTAGTCGGGTACCCCAATGAAATGGAATCCTAAATAGGGTGTGAAATATAATCCCAGTAGGCCACCACCAATGGTGTTTGGATAAATATAATTCTTTTACTAATAATTGGACAATGTTCCATCATAGTTAAATATAAGGTAATAAATAAATAACTAAAAAAATCTTTGTTCTGAGTTCCTAAATGGATATTTGATCGATTCTACCTGCTTCAGCTTAAGATAGAGATATGAACCAAGGGAACCTATAAAGGTGATATGGTCTACATATATCATTATAAATGAAGCAACATAAGTGGGTTAACCCCAAGATTATGCTTTTTCTTGGTGGTCATACCCCTAGGATATTATCCAAGCTTTTGGATACCAAATTGTAATCATAAAAGAAATAATAATAGGTGGGAACCACCAAAAATCAATACAAGGAATCCTTAAAATTCAGTAACGACTTCCTGTTCCCATCCATGGTGATCCATATTAGAATCCCATGGGTCAATACAGGAACCCTCAATATAACCAATACTACTGAGTCTATCCAAGGATACCCATAATAGTATCACTCATATCACTCATGTTATGGTAAACTCTAAGTTTGTTCCTAGTATATAACATAGGGGACCATGTATCACCCAAGTCAATACATATACATCTTTCTAGTGAGTCCATCCATGGTTACTCCCATATAGAACTAGTTTCACTCATGAGTATAAGTAACCCAACTAGATATCCTTTCCAAGGTAATCTAAAGGATTTCTCCTGGCACATTGAGTAGTACCAAGCCAAGCATGATGAGACTATACATGGTGTCTTTAAGTCATGACCCGTGATCTCTCCCAACCCAAAAATAGTCTCGAATAATAACTAATATCACACATTAACATGGAATGGAATATATAACCATAGATATAGGCTAGCCCATAATTTAATCCATGAAAAAACTATGGAATAAGAAAATAAACACAAGGTATTAAGCACAAAAACAAGAACTAGGCTTCAAGGAATTCCCACATGAAAATAAGAAATGAGACGTGGATCATAATACCAAAATAGTAAGTACATGGTATATGGATCAAAAAAGAAGATATAAGAATGTTATATAGCACAACACATAATAATTCAACAACTTTTATAAGATATATGAATGAGACAATAAGTGTGAGGGATGAAGCATAAGCATAGAGTGAATAGAATAACAATAATACTATTCAACCAAATTAATCAAATTCAATTCATTTAAAGATTAAAACTATTTCATAAAGAAAGGATCATAACCAATGGGGGCTAACTCATGGTTAAAATTCCATATTAATTCAAAAAATTACATTGGGGAATTTGTTATAGGTGAAACACAACCAAATGGGTGTTCAAACATTCAAGGATTTTGGGGCATTTGGCCCAAAATGAGGAGCTTCTACTATATAAGTGGAAGAAGTCAAGGAAATCACCCAAAGTGGTGATTATCCAGACAATAGGGTCATACCAAACATGGTGAAATATTAATTTTAATTTATTTGACAATACAGTGGCATCAACTGAAGAATCCATCATGTGACACAACAATGAATCATATGAAATTTAATGAAAATTTGGGAAAGAATCTAAGACACAATCCTTATACCAAGGTTGACCCACACATTAGATATCAAGCTTTAATTTGGTTTGGTTTGAGATAAATCAATGAAACGAATGGAATCACTCAAAATAGGGTGAACTAGGTTGTACTAAAATAGCGCAATAGAGGATGGAAGCAATGAAGATTGAAAGAAAGGGGAGTGTAAAGCTTACCTCAAGATTTCCAATTCTTATAACATTGAATTATTTGACTGAAATATGAGAGATATATCATGATTACAAGGATATTGAGGATAAGAAACCAACAACCAAAGGGGAATAACCTCATGTGGATGGAGAAGAAGAAAAAGAGGAAAATGATTTTAAATATCATTAAGGTAACATTAGTAATTCCACCCTCAAAATGAGGTCACATGATTTGGAAAAATGGTTGGACAAACCATTTCCAAATGTGTGGCTCTCACTTCTTATGAACCATTATCCTGCATGGTTTCCCCACACAATTTAATCAAGTTATGCTCTAACTATGTGATGAATAGTGCACACATACTACCTAAGTGGCACTAAGCATGAAATCTAGGTACACGGTTCATAAAACCATGAACAACCTATGTAGATCAATTATTATCACCTGAAGAAGTCACATGGTTTTCACTTATTGGATACATGGTTCCAGATAATCCTTGCACCCTTACCCGTCCCCCACCCTTTGCGTTTTTGGAGCTCAATGCTCTAGAAACTCAACGAACCACATAAGACCTCTATTAGGGTCTTAACCAAATCTAAAAACAACAATTTTAAGTGATCCAAAACTCAAATTTATAAGATAATGATTATATTAGAAAATAAACTATCCTCAAAATGACAAAATTAAATTCCATTGAAATTTTATCTGGTATAAAAATAGGGGACTCTACAGTTTTAGTACACTTTTTTACGATGAAAGTTTATTTGAAAGGAAATTTAAATTATTAATCCTTTGATGAACTAGATGAATTTAAAGGGATAAATTCAATTTAAGAGTGTATAATTTACCACTTAAATGTTTTGTGTTTTGTTTTTTCAAATTAATTTAATCTTTTAAATATTCTTTATTTCAAACAAGATAGAATATGGCTTGTGTAATATGAAAACACCATGTTATTATTACTTTGTACCCAAAACCATGTTGAGCCTGTATTACATACAACAATTAGATTGTCTTATGGTACACACAAAACTATATTTTTCTTGTGTTACACACAATTTTGAGTTCCTTTGATTTCCTGAATTATTCACAATACCTAGTTTTTCCAAACTACAACACACTATTAATAATAATATTAAAATATTATCATAGTTTTCACCTAGACATTAGAATAGAAGTTATGAATATGATTAACTAAAATTTGAAAATGTGATTTATAATTTTATAATAAATGAACCCTTTTTATCATTTAGTTAAAAATTAATTTAATAAATTTTTGAAAATAAAGAAATTCATTTTCTGAGAAAACTAATTTTGTATATAAAAACAAATTTTTATATCAATAAATTAAACAAAACACTTTTGATCAATTTTTTAAATAAATTTTATATATTTTTAATTAAATAAAATGTTTTTTACACTTATCTAATATATTTATAGGAATAATATAAGAATTAATCCAATTTTATGAATAAAAATATGTAATTTTCTAAACAGTAATGTTACCACCATGTAGTAGAGAACTCATTTTAAATATAATTTTTGATGCATTTATAATATTTATTTGAAAAAATAAACTTTTTTTTGAATGTTTAATGTCAGAATTTTCTTCGTGAAAATTCTTGGTATTTTTAAGAGATGTTTAGTTTTTTGATGAATAGTGAAAAATACTGAATTTTAATTGAAAAATACATTTTTTTATAATTTAATTATATAGCTAAATTATATTTTCAATTTGTTTTAAAGTTAATTTTGATCCATTTTACATAAAGTAATTCAATTTAGGTCGTTTGAACCAATTTCACAATGAAATTGGATATTAAAACATTTCAAACTGTTAAAATGTTTTTCTTAAAAAGACCTACTATCGTGACATATCTGCATGATTAATTTTAAATTAATTTCCTGTACTTTTGTGATTATAATTTGAAAAAATGGATACCATATTTTGAATCATAATAAATTATAATTTCTAATAAGGTAAACATAGTCTTTGAAAAAAATATCAGTGAAAGTAATTAAAATTAATTACAGCGATTAATAAAAAGACAAGATTACTTAGTGGTTAAAATTTAATTTAAGGGGCCAGATAACCTAAACACGTTTAAAAAATCCATTATATGGAAATATTTAGATAATAACTAATATTTTTTCGAATTTCAAGAGTTATTTGGTATTATTCCATGAAAGTGACCTATATATTAAGTTAAGCAAGGAAAAAAACTAAAAATGATCCATACTTACCTTTAACATTTATAAAGTCTTGAGATATGGTCAAAAACCACATTAGTTATAATTTAAAAAATATTTGAAAATTTAAATGATTTTGTATCATTATATTATTTTACATTTAATTTTTAGAGGTGAATTATTTAGACGATCTGCTTAAGGAATGCCAAATAGAATAATTTTTTTAGTTAATAATCATCTAAAATAAATGATAATAAAATTATTAAAAGTAAAATAAATTTACTTAATTATTATACCTAATTTTTTTTGATGAATATATTTAGTTAAACATGTGTAAAAATAAAATATTAAAATTATATATTTTTCTAGATATTTTTCAAAATGTCTTAAAGAATATTTTAAAAAAAGTTTTTAAAAAGTTTTTATTTTTAATTTTTTTTCAAAGATAAAAATATATTTTCCTCAAATGTTTTAAATTATTCTGAAGCTGAAGCTATATGTTTTGAACATGTTTTTTTAAATGAAAGGATTTTTGAATATGTTATATGATTTAAAAAGTGAATTTCAATGAAAGTTTAATTTCTTTAATAAATGCTCTAAGTGTTATTTCAAAATACTTCTCTATCTAAGATGGAATCCTTTGATATAGTTTATGATTTATTAGAGACATTATCTAAGATTATGACTCATATTATATCTTTAATGGTTTATGTTTTGATGGAATCATGTTTATGAAACTTGTTTCTCTTCTATGGGTTATATGATTTTGAAACCAGATTCTTTTCATAGGTTATTCTTATTTGAAATGATTATAAAACCTATCTATTTTCCATATGTTATGATCCAATGAAATGCTTTTAATACCCATTCCATTTCATGGGTTATGATATGATGTTTATGAAACCCATATCTTTTTATGGGTTATGGTTTGATGAAAATATTATTATCATCCAACATATGTATGTATGATTTTATCATGTGATGGGTAGTACCTATATATACCTCCAATTATTTGGGTAATGATTTAAATATCTGGATATAATGATGGGAAACAAGTCACTAGGCTAGATCCACAATGGGAAATAGGTGTGTACTAATCTACAATGGGAAATCGGTGCTTTCTGATCCATAATGGGAAATAGTTTCAAACTAATCCATAATGGGAAATAGGTGTATCCTGGTCCACAATGGGAAATAGGTGCATATGGATCTACTATAAGAAATAGGTGTGTCCTAATCCACTATGGGAAACAAGTGTTTCTTGATCCACTATGTTTATGGTCTTAGTATTTAACCATGACACATAAAATGGTTTACAATATTTATGATGGTCCCATACTTAAATGACATGATCTTATAGTTTATGAATGATTTATAATGATTTATCACCCTTATGATTCATGTATTATGAGATTCAAATATTTATTCCATGACTCATGTGTATGATCTTTGATATGTAGGGTATGATATTTAAATGTCATTATCATGTTATCTCAAACTTATGCTCAGGATTGTGCTTACATATCCCCTTATTTACCCTTACTGAACATCTGAGATCACCCCTTTCTTATGTTTCCTTTCCCCATGTTATGAAGAAATGTTTTATGTATAGGTACTAAAGGGGAAGATATTTATGGGAAACATTGAATATATTTCAAAAATTTATAATATTTTGATCCATGTTTCCAAAGAAACCAAACTATTATTGTCCTCGGGCATATACTTTTATAATGTGCAGAAAAATCATCCAAATTGATGTAATATCCATGTATGTTATCTTGGGTCACTTTATGATTTGTTTGACCACCATAATTTTGATAGTAAATCCAGTTCTTATTAATGATTATAACCTGAGATATGTTTTGGGTGTGAGCTAGGAAATTTTAGCTCATATACCCAAGACTAATTCAACCAGAAACCAGAAGAATCTCATAGAGTTTTCATTAGAAGGAAACAGTTGTTAGAGAACACGCTTGGGTATCCAAATGATATATCATCAGTATGGTGAGTTGGGTTTTATGAGACCCCAGTGCTATATAGCCCTAGTTGAGGGCAGAGCCTGTAGTAGGATGGGCCATCTGTAGAGGTTTTGTCAAAATATTCCACCCAGGTCTAGTGGGAGAGGATCCACACCATTTTTCCTTTAAGAGGAGGTTTAACAAGTCCATGTACGAAAGTGAATTCGAGTAGTACTAGCCATGCATAATGAAAAGGAAGTCATGGAAAAGGGATACATACACAAGATTTATAGCACCCAAAGAGTGGGCCTGCCCAATGTAGTCAGGCTATATCTTAGGGCCACAATTTAGGGAAGATATATGAATTACAACTAATCCTAAGTAGTAGAGTTTCAACCCATCTATGGTAATAGGTATGATCTTAATAGAATATACTATAGTTTCTTCTCTATTTTATATAGTCACTTATCACCCCTTTATATCTATCAATAATATCAAGATTATTATCCTTGAGATAGTGTATTATTGTTGTGTGATGACACTAAATACTCTATTGGTTATTCAATCCGAGAGTGTATTCCAATGCAAGGAGTGAGCCTTGAGATATGTGGGTATCATTTCATATGGAACCTATTCATCCTTGAGATGATAGGGTTTCACATTATTCTCAAGACTGATTAGCTAGTATATTATCCGAATTATGTTTATTATTGTAATCATAGGGTATCTTTTACATCACCCAAGGGAAATAGATATATTCACAAAGATGAATGGGTTTTCTCGGGTACACGAGCTAGACCCAAGCATCATAGGCTAGTAAGGGTGATATTCCAAATTGATAGACTTTATATGGATGACCAGGGAACAAATCGGGATAATTTACCTCTAGTAGTAGATAATTTTACGAATGTATTCCTAGATGATTTATTTGGACTAACTCTAGAGAGAGAGAGTGATAGAGTTTACTATCAAGTTAGTTCCAAGATTAGCACTAGTATCCATTTCTTCCTATAGAATGGATACTACAGAGTTGTTGGATCTCAAGAGGTAGTTAGAGGACTTGGGAGGTAAAGGTTTTATATGGACTAGTACTTAACTATGGGTTTCATCTCTCCTTTTATCAAAGAAGGAAAAAAATATACTCATGATTTCAGTTGATTAACATTGTTTGAACTAGATTACCGTGAATAACTGGTATCCACTACCCCGTATAGATTACCTCTTCAAACAACTTCATGGAGAAAGGGTTTTATCCAAGATCTATTTGAGGTTGATATACCATTAGGTGAAAATTAGGCCATTAAATTTACCTCATACAAAATTCCATAATAGATATATATTTTATGATAATTGTAAATTATTTTATGCATGCCAGCTATATTCATGGATTTGATGAATCATGTTTTTCCACCTGTATTTTGATTCATTTATTATAGTCCTTATGAATGACATCTTGGTATACTCATATACTCGACATGAACATTTCCTACATCTTGATATCATTTTGAGAACATTTAGAGAGGTCCATTTGTATGATAATCTCACTAAATTACATCTTTGGATTAAGAAGGTCCACTTCTGGGGTAATATTATCTTAGAGATATGAGTTTCAGTTAACCCAAAGAAGGTAAGAGTATTATTTCATAAGAGTGGAATAATAATTTATTTGATATAAGGAGTTTATTGAGGATGGATAGATATTATAGGATCTTTATATAGTATTTGTCATGTCTTGTAGCAATGATCATAGTCTTTAATAAGAAGGGTGTTAAGTTTATATGGTCTAAGTGACATGAGAAGGTGTTTCTAGATCTAAAAGGGATATTGAATTAAATATAGATCCTAATTTTACCTATGCATAGTAGATTCTACATGGTTTTTCGTGATTCATCAGACATCAGGATAGGATCCATTATGATATAGAGAGATTGGGTTGTGGCATACATGTCTCTCCAATTGATAACTCTTGTGAATTATTACTTGATGCATTATCTCATGCTAAGAAATGTGGTTTACTCCTTGTGTTGTTAGAGATGTTACTTACTAGGAGAGAATTTTTTTGGTGTATGTAGACCAAAATATAATAAATTATATAGTTATATAGTGTGAATTTAATATCATGTAGTGAAGGTGGTTTAAATACCTAAAATCATTTGATTTAGATCTTACCTATATACCTAATAAGGGTAATGCAGTTACTGATGCTCTAAACTGGAAGACTCAAACATAGGTAGTTCAGGAGGCTAGTAGTGAGTGAAAGTTGATGAACTTATTTTCCAAGATGCACTTAGGGGTCTATGTGCATCATGGATAGTCTATTATTGAAGTTTTAGCTGTGAAATCTTTACTTAAAGATAGAGTGTATATGAGGTAGTTTTTTGATTTTGATGGATTTATCCCACATGAGAGTATTTTAGTTGAGGAACCATTAACCAATTGGACCAATGAAAGGGATGAGATATTTCACATTCATGGGAACGTTTAGGTTCTATAATACATTTTATAGGAGTTGAGGAGAGATTATCATGCTTCTTCTTGTGTGGTATATCTTGGACTTACAAAGATGTATCATAATTTGTGACACTAATATTGGCATCCTGGTATGAAAGGGGAGAAAACTGGTTTCATTACATGTTGTTCCACATTTCAGTAGGTGAATACAAAATAGTAGTGACCAAAATGGGTTTTATTGTAATTTCATATCCCTGAGGGGAACTGGGATGATGTCATAATAGATTTTTTAACAGGATTACCTAGGTCACCATGAGGTTGTGATACAGTATCGGTAATATTAGATCAATTGAAAAATTTCACTCACATTATACCTATCAGAGATACCTTTTTAGTGGATGTGATAGGAAATATATATATTAAGAGATATTATTCCTTCACAAAGTTCCATGTTCTATCATATCAAATAGAGACACTAATTTTACGTCACAGTTTTCACAGGGGTTGTAGGGGACACTAGGTTCACATGAACTAATGAGTAAAGAATATCACCCATAGAATGATAGCCAGTTTGAGAATATGATACATGTGTTAGAGGATATTTTTTAGGAATGAATCCTTCATTTTTTTGGTTTTTGGGACAATCACGTATTTATTATCGAATATTCTTAAAATAATAAAAATCAAAAGACCATAAAGATGGATCTTTATGAGGATTTATATGGTAGGCTATTCCATTCACTCTTATGCTTGTTATAGGTAGGAGAGGTATTAATACAGAAACCTTTTCTTGTTCAAGAGACAATAGATCAAGTAAAAATTATCATAAATTATATGGATACAGATCAGTCTAGGAAAAATTATTACACTTACCACTATCATCAACCACTAGAGTTTGAGGTCCATGATTGGGTATTCCTGGATGTTTCAAATAGACTAGGGAATAGATGGATTCAGAGATAGGGTAATATTTTTGCTTATCATTTCATGCCTTTTGAGATTCTAGAGAGAGTCGGTCCTGTAGCCTATCAGTTAAATTTACCTCAGAGGCACTAAGTCATGCATGATGTCTTTTATGTGTATTAGTATTTACATTATCACACAAAACCATCACATATTATTCATCCTGATGACTTTGAGTTTGAGGTAGATGTGTCCTTCGAGGATAATCCCTTACATATCATTGATCAGAGTACAAAGTCTCTCCATGGAAGTTCTGTTCTTATGGTATGTTTGCTATAGAATCATAGCTATGTACAAGATGATACATGGGAGCCAGAGTTTTATGTAAGTACTCAGTGGCTGAAGTTATTATTAGATGACATTTTACCACCCTAGTATGGTATAACTAGGGATGAGTTGTTTTATAGAGGGTAGATTATATGATCTAGGATTTTTTTATGAATTATGAACCCTTTAATTTTATTATAAATATTTTTTTTAATCTAATGGAAGTGATTAATGGTTTGAGGAAGGGTCTGGGAGCGTTCAAGGTTTTTTGGGGATTAGAGCATTGGTTTTTAGAATAATAGACAATGGTGTATGGTTGGTTCATGGTTACTATAAACATGTGACCAACTTTTCAGCAAAAAAAAATCTGGAGGATAATGGTTAGTAAAACATGTGAGGTAGACCACATGGATGTGTGAGGAGCTATATAAACACTATTGAAGGGATCTACACAAATTGTGTATGGTTATCCTAACTTTGCACCAAACTTGCACCCTTAATTCCATTTAGGTAGTGATTTCACATGGTTAGATTCATAGTTTGTTAAATTGTGTGACCAACCTTGTGACCAAACATAAAAATGGGTATTCCTTTGGCATAGAGGTGGTGAATAGTTGGATTATGGTTTCAAAAACTGCATGGATAATCCATGGACCACTTAAAGAAAGGGAAAATTTCTGATACCCCTATATTTTCTTATATTCTACCCATTTATTGTTTTCATCCTCCAGGTACAACACCACCATTCCAGAGAAACCCCTTCTATATTCACACAGTATTTCAGATGGGTCCTTCAAATGGTATCTGACTCCTTCATCGTCATCCAAGTTGGAAGAATATCTGCAATATCTTATATTTGTTATCTTCATTCATTTATCTTGTTTTATAGAATTCTAAATCCATGCAATCACTTTTTCAATATTTTTAGGGTGTTCATCTATTTATTCTGTTTCTCCCATCCTAGATCAAATCACCAGGTGATACTAGACTAGGAGAGTTATACCCACACAAGTTAGGTGGTCAATACCTTCTTCCTAAATGTTGTGGGTTTTATAGCTTGTGTCATAGTTCCACACACTAGACCTTCGAGACAATGCTCCTTAAATTAATTGAACTATAAATTTATTGTTTAAAATATAATTTAAACTTGTTATCATACCCATATGAATGGTTGGAGTTTGTAGCCTCAACCCATAATGCAGGAACCTTGACCCTAATAGCTCAAAGCTCATGCATGCCACCATTATGTTAAAATAGATACAATGGGTCAGATCCCAGAGGATTAAATTGTTTAGTATTCTTGAAAATCTATATACATATATGAGTCACATATTACATTTAAATACAAAAATTGAAAAAAAAAATTATTTGTAAATAACTTTATTCCATATATAATATCCCTACACATCAATCATTGTAAACTTCATAGAATTCAAGGTAAAGGAAGAAAAATAAGGGTGATCTCAAATTCTTAGTAAGGGTTACGTATAGTGGAAGAAATAACAAATAAATGATTATAATCAACATAGAAAGGTAAATAACTCAACACATAATCCATTTAAATATCTGAATAATGGGAAAAAAAATATTAAATGGTAAATAAATAAAAATCAGGCCATTTAATTCATAATTGAGAGTGAAATGCATCCAGATAAAATATCATGGAAAAAATATCATGGATAATAATGAATAAATATTGAATGTAGGAAATGCTTAATTATTAGACATCATGTTTCTCAGGCACATGATACCTTTATCATCAAGAACATCCAAAATATGGTTTTAAAACGTACAGGGTAAATATACATTTAACCAAGGTTAGCCAATATGTTCATCCCATTTAAATACCGATGCATCAAGGGGCCTACATTAACCAATTTTATACAATTTCAAATCATTCATCATATATCGAATAATCAATTTAATTCATAAACAATGTTACATAGCATATTTTTATATTGATTAAAGAAGACATATTTATAAATATATCCCAAAATAATCAAATAAATTTAAAAGTGAACACCATATGTTAAAATGGTATACAGTTTCATAGCTAATCATATCTGTGATAAATAATAGGGATATTTAGGGGAAATTTAATGCCTAATTATCATATTAAAGTGAAAGTTTCAATATAAAGTTATTGACTAGAAAAAATAAATTAAGGAAGTGAATGACAATAATATCCTTGTTCAAGATAATTATAAACCATTAAAATTAATAATAATAATGGTATAAATATAACATATACCCATTGGAGTAATAATAACAGGTTTTTGTTATTGATGAATATAAATACCATATAAATAACGTTAAAAATATTTGTGAGGAAAATATTCTTTTCTTTTTGAAACATATTTTGAAAATAATTTACTTTTAAATAAATTTTAAATCCATTTTATTTAAAAATAACATTGTAAACTTGAAAAGGAATATTCAAAGTAATTATGGTCATTTTGGCATATAATTCCATACTATTCATAAAGAACATTCATTTTTCTTAGTAAAAATGTTTGAAAATGTGTCTTTCTCAAAAAGTGACAATAATGTTACTTTTATTTTTTTGTAAGAAGAACAAATTGGTAAAAATGTATTTTGATTAATTTTTTTTAAATTTTTTAAGAAAAATGTTTTTAATTTTTTTAGAAAACCTGGCTTTGTATGAAAATAGTTTTCTGACCGAAGAGATAAATGAAGTCATATTTTATTAAAATATTTTCTCAACAATTTTAAGTTCCAAATAATAAAACAATGGAATTATTACATGAAAAAGATCACTAATAAATAGAGGATAATAAAATTAAAGGGTTTATGAAAAAATTATCATATAATTTCATTTAATGTAAATTTAATAATAAGAAATATCGATTTGAATTCTATTATAAAATAATCCCTTAAAAATATCATAAAGTTGATGTGAGAATTAATAAATGCATCGATTATGAGTATAAACATAAAATATTCAAAAAAAAGTGTAAATAAAACAATATATATTCAAAATTAATATAACACATAATCATAGAATATCAATGAAAACAAATATGTAATATCACCTAATGAAAAGAAACTGATTTGTGAAATTTCTTTACCACTTGGTAATTTTAAGTTCAAATCCCCTTAGATAAAATAAGTCAAATTGAAACATAATATAACATTAATAATAAATTATTCATGATATTACATTTCAAATGGGTATTATATACACCATATAAAATAAATTAGGTGCATAATAATAAAATATTCCTTAATGAAATGAAAATGAGACAAAAACCCTTACCTTACACTTTCTTTTAGTTGAATGTGATTTAACCTCCTGTATAGTGGTTTTAAAAATATCATTATATTATTATATAACCATATTAAAATTTATGATATCATATATGATCTTTTTATAACATACCATTACCTATTCATTAATAATATTTCTTTATTTTCATTGTTTTTGGTATTATTTGCCTTGTTTTCTCATGCGTGTGTTATTATGAATGTTATGATTCATGACCATAATACACACACATATATATATATATATCATCTAAAAAATAATAATCATGAAATAATAATTATATAAGTACATTAATTTTACTTTTAAAACCCATCATTAATGATGGTTATGAAAAATGAAGGACATTACATTCATAGAGAGGGTAGGCCATACGTAGAAATGAGTTGTGTTTCCATTTATCAACGATCATTATGGAAAGGAGTTAAGTAATATATTACCATTAAATAATTATTATGATATCATATATATCAAATATTATACTTATATATGACATCCATGTGGGTTGGTTATGAAAAGATAGACACATTTCTTTATGAAGGCAATAGTCCACACATACACAAACAATGTTATCATCTTTACGTGAGTGAAAAGGAATGAAATAAAATGATATATATTATCTTTAAATAATGATAAATATTTCATTAATATCATAATTATGTCATTTATATCTCATATAATCATTAAAAATATCTTTATCACCTTCTATATGAAGCGTTAGTGAAAGACAAATTACATCACTTCGCTAGGAAATAGTTCATGGTACACATGAGAAATGTTATCACGTATTCTAGAGAATGGAAGGTAAAATGGTATATGAGATATAGTTAATTAAATAGTTATAAATATTTTATAAATATCATATATATACTTTAAATCCATCATTATACCCAACCTTGACAGGTGGAAATGGAAGAACAAATGACATGGGTTTTGAGGTGTCAATCCACTATACACATGAACGATGATTTCATAACTCAGTTTATGGAAGTGGAGATGGTTTTATGTCATGAAATAATTATAATAAAATCTTAGTATATATAATATATTTAGATTATTATATCATTATGTTCTAAAAAGAATTTATGGAGGTGGAGAAGGAAACAAAATGAAGATTCTTATTGAAGAACATTACCTCTCATTTGGTTGTCCTCCTTAGATTTGAAGTAAATCCTTCAAATGTTACCTTTAATCCAAAAATAAGGTTTCTAGGATGTGTGGATGGAATTTTTGGGGTGATTTGGGTAGGTTTTGGATGATCCAAATGACTTTATAGGTGTGAAGATGTTATGGGAGTGAGTACCCTTTTATAGTTTTAGAAGATTGACATTCTTGAAAATACTCAAAAGTATTCACTATTGGGAGGTAAATTTTATCTAAAGAGGATAAAAAATTGATAAATAAATTTTGGTTATGGTGTGATAATATTCTTTACCCATATATAGAACACACAATGAAACATATGTTTTAAACATTTGTTTCTTTAAATTCTATGTTTCATTATTTTTTACCATTTTGGGTTTTCACTAAAGTAACTAGTTTTCTAACATAAGTAATTTATCCATTAAGAATAAATTAAAGAGTTAATTAATATAAAATTTATACAAAATGATTATAAATATGATATATAATAAAAAAATATAAAAATAACATGTGTTTTGGAAATTAATTTTAATAGAAGCACATGTAACATGCAAAACACTACTTTAACCCTAACCGCTCTAGGAAAGTTTTTACTTTTTAGGGGTTAACATGTTCATTATAGATGATATAATTTTCTATTAATTTACAATATTTTATATTCATTAAAATTTAAAAAATACTTGGTAGAGAATAATATTTTAAGTATTTTTTAAAGCATTTAATAAAATATCATTTATTATAAAATAACATCAATGTCGATTTTGACATTATTTATTTAATTTAAATTTATTGATATTAATATTATAATATAATTTTAATATATTAATTTAAAACTTATATAACATGATATATTCATCTAAAAAATTAATTTAAATAAATAATTCATTCAATTTACTTCACTTTTAAGATTTTTAGTATCACAGGTTTTTGCTAATTATTTGTTAAATAATTATTGTGTTGGCATTTCTTAGGAATTTTAAGTAAATAATTCGTCTCTAAAAAATAAATATAAATTATGTTAAAAAATCATTTGTATTTCAAAAGGATATATATAACAAAACATATGTCGTTTTTTTCTTTCCTAAGGCTTTATAGAAATTAAAAGTAAGAAAAGTATTTTTTTAGTATTTTTATTCACTTAACTTATTATAGGGTCATATTAAAAGGAAAGTTGAAAAAAACTTCCAAATTTTAGATTAATTGGTGGTAAAAGTCTGAATAAACTCATTTAATAAAATATAGATAACATTTTAGGTTATTTTCTCTCCAATGATTGTAGTTTAACCCCTAAGTAAACTAATTTTTACCTTAATCACTATAATTAATTTTAACTACTTTAACTAATCATATTTTTTCAAATATTAGGTTAACCTAATTATAAATTATAGATTATTATTATTTAAAATATAGAATCCACTTTTACAAATTAAATTAACAAAATTGATCAAATTCTATTTAAAATTAATCCCATTGATGGGATCAGAAAACATGTTTTTAAAGATAAAATTTTCAAAAGTTTATAATGTTTTTATATTTAAATAAAATATTAAAATGATACCAACAAGATAAATTGGATTAATTTATTTAAAATTGATATAATTTTACTTTTAAATGAATTCATAATATAATTTTACATTATAAATTATTTAGATGAAAATTCATTTTTTAGAAATTTTCATTATTCATTTTTTTAAAAGCAAGCAGCAAGGCTTTATATAAATAAAAAAGGAAACCTAAGTTAAAATTGTCTTAAGGAATGAAGTTTACATTTATCTATGTAAATAATAGGGAGCATCTCACAAGGAGTTCTCGAATGATAGGTGAAAGTGTCACTAGAGGCTACCATGTTTGCAAGGAAATCATCAAGTTGGTTGGCTTCGGGGTAGACATATGTAATGATATAATGCATTCAAGAAAGTATGTAAAGGAACTTAATCCATTTTTATTTTAGTTTATGAGAAAGGTGAATCTTACCCATTCTAACCACTTTTACAATGGTGGCATAGTCACTTTCAAACCATATATTCCTCTAATTTCTTCTATGAGCAAAATCAACTGCTTTGATGAGAGCCATCATCTCTGCTTCAAGATCCATGGCCAGTCCACACGTACCGTGAACCCCATCAAGGAAGTCACCATCAAGATTTCTGAAGACAAAACCATATCCAATAGGTCCTGGATTACCTCTCAAGGCTCCATCCAAGATGAATTTAATTCATCCTGCAAAAGGAGGAAACCAGAAGACTTCCATTGTTCTAAGAGGCTGAGGATAGTTAGATAGAATGTGCTTTTTTTAGAACAATGAAATATCTTACTGAGTTGTCACATTTTTGAGTATGTAAACTATTTTCTTGTTGAGATGCAAACAAAACATCAGAGCTCACCACCCTATAATTTATTCTAGCATTTTTATGGTGAGCCATGTTTCTACACTTCCAAATAATGTGAATAACTTCAGTACATGCAACAAGGAAGAGTATTCAAAACTACATCGATAATTGGGTCACTGGAAGTAGAAGTATGAGGTCTGCGATGTTGATCACATGTGGAGATTGAATCTCAAACCAGTTGAATATCATGTTCCATAGTGAAGCTACAGTATTACCAGACATGAAGAAATGGTTTATATCATCATAGTGCTGATGAAACAAGTCACATCTAGAGTAGAGGGAGATCCCTACTCACTGCAGTTTATTGTCCACTGAAAGTTTGTTGAGATAGAGGCACTAAAGGAGTGTAGATCTAGATGATGGAAACCATTTTCTGTTGTAATTAACAATTCCATTACCTCTAACTTACAGAATAATGTCGTAGAAGCATTTGGAGTTCAGAATACCATTTGAGCTTAGTTCCCAAATTAGAATGTCATCTGTGCTCAGAAAATCATTGGAGGAGACCATGTGGGAAATCTGATTTGGAAGCTGATGATACTACTCATGATGGTTTTTAATAGAGTCATTGTAGTTTATAGACAGATCCTACATATCCACACTATCAATCAAGGGGGTACCAATCAAGTTATCCCTTTAGAATTGGAGGGAGGAGTGAACGCTGACCAACCAGTGAGACTGCATTTTATCCTTCTAGAAAGTCTTTATTAGACATGGAAAAACTGAGGATTGGATCTAATTCACTTTCCCTGAAATCGGCCTTTATAGATGTTTAGTTCTTAGAAAATCAAGGGATTCCGATTTATCATTGATAAGTAACCAAAGGAAATGTGCTTGAAGAGATAGGTTGAAGAGTTCAATGTTTTGAATACCCAAGATTCCCATGGTATGTGGCAAGCAAGAAATCTTCCATGGATCTATTAAAATCTTCTTTTCAAGTATACTTCCACTCCACAAAAAGTTCCTCATGAGATTATTAATACTTTTAAGGGTGGAAGCAAACAAGGAGTACAACATGAAGGAGTAAAACATCTTTGAGACAATCACATGTTTAACTAGGAAGATTATCCCTACTATTGAGAGTGACTTACCCTTCCAAGTGGATAGAGTTCTTCTAACATGGCTCACAACATCAACAAAATAACAAGTTCTAGGTTTTCCAAGTAATATTGGGACCCCAAGGTAAATAAAAGGAAATGACCCTTCCCTTATGCCCAGCTCATAAACCATGCATTTATTTCTTGTGGCTGAGATGTTTTTCTAAAAGAAAAAGAACGACTTGCTCTAATTGACCTCTTGGACCGAAGATTTTTCATAGTGAATAAGATTTATCTTGATATTTTTAAGGTTTATATTGTCTCCCTCAGTAAACAGATTGATTTCATCAGCAAAAAGAAGATGAGAGGGGGCAATGATACCTCAGGCAGCATAGATTGCTTTGATCTCTCCTTTGTTTACTCTATCGAGGATAAGTCAATTGATATAATCTTCAGAAATTGCAAAAAAATAGTAGACAAGGGGTCCCCCTACCTCACTACTATATAGAATTTAATGCAGCCTCCCATAGATCCATTAATAAAAATAAAAATTTGTGCAGAGATGATCAGAGCATTAAACCAATGAATAAATCTGTTGTGGAAGCCAAACTCATGCAGGATACGCCCAATGAAACCCCAGTCGATGGTGTCAAAGGCCTTCCTAATATAAATATTAAGAGAAATTTTTCCACCCTGTGTGGTCTTCTGAAGGAGGTTTATACATTCAGAGGTATTTATAAGTCAATCCCGAATCTTTCTTTCTTTGATATAACCAAACTGGTTCCATGATACAATTCTCTCAGAAATATGAGTAAGGGGAATGGATAGGATTTTGGTGATGATCTTGTAGATAGTTTTTGATAAGAGATACAAGACAAAACTAACCAATATCACATGAATTCACCACCTTAGTGATTAAGGAAATGAACTGAACATTAATTCCTTGAGTATGAGATCCCTTTGGGAAGAAATGCTTTACCATTTTACACACATCATCTTGTATGAAATCCCAATAAAATTAGAAGAAATGATTAGTGAAACCATCTATCCCTAACATGATTTATTTTTTAAGACCAAATATTGCTTCCCTAATCTCAATATTTGTTGGATTCGAGGTTAGAATAGTGTTATCTATATCAATGACCATATTTGGGATAATTCCATCAATAAATTCTTCATTTCTTGTGGGACATTGAAAATATTCATATAGAAGGAGACAATATGGGTTGATAGACTCTGTCTACCATCAATTATAGAGTCTCCATCCTTCAGAAGAGATATAGGCCTGTTGAATTTTTTTATTTCTTTTAAGTGCATTAAAAAATACGGTATTCCTGTCTCCGACAGTAAGACACTTAAATTTGAACAAATCTTCGTGAATGTTATCCCGGATTCCAATGAGTTTCTGGAGTTCAGAGGAAGCCTTGTTCTCTTAGTCATCATTTCCAAGGAAGCTTTTGAGAATAATAGATTCTTGAATCTCATGAAGTGTTCTTTCTATAGAATCTATTTCCTGGTCAAGAAGGCTGAACTTGTTCCTGCTCCAATGCTTCATTTTTTGATTAAGAGAATAAATCTTGAGAACACAATCAAGTGGATTGTTATTGTATACCTACATGGCCCAAGTGTCTCTAACAATCTATGAACATTCGGGTAGGGTAGTCCAAGCATTGTTAAAACTAAAGAGAATAGGTATGTTTTCTCCCTTTTCAATGAAATTAACCAGAATTGGATGTTGATCTATATTATGTTGTGCAAGAGTAACACATGAAATGGTTTTCCAGTCCTCAAGAATACGCATGTTAACAAATGCACAGTCAATTCTGATTTCCCTCATGCCATTCAAATGTTTTCTATACCAAGTGTAATTAAATCCCAACCAATTGATTTTGGTCAGATTAGATTCTTCAATAAAAACTTTGAAATCCATGATGGAAGTGGTACTTGTAACATACCTGAGCTTTTCAACTGCATGTAAAATAGAATTGAAGTCACCCATGACAATCCATGGTTCCGAGATGGAACTAGACAAATTTTTAATATGAATCTATAAATATCTTCTTGTAATATAGTTGTTGGATGCATAAAACATAAAGTATAGAATGTTTCTACCATAGTGAGTAATCCTTCATGTGATGGACTTTCCATTCTCAGAGATTAGAAGAGGGTTGAACACATTGTTGTGAGCAAAAATCCATAATCTCTCATGAAAATAATCCTATATAGAACCAAGCATTAAATATCCCTTTCCTTGAATAAAGTAACAATTTTTATGTTACTTGGTCTTAGGATCGGATACCCCAATAATTTCAATCTTATATTTACTTATAAGCAGCCTAAGGGAACATAGATTGTTAGGGATGGAAATTCCCTAGAAGTTCCAGAATAATATCCTCATTTTAACTTAAGTTTAGGGTTGAGGCCCCCTTTTTCTTGTGTCACAGGTGTATTATTTCATCTAGACCTTCTCAGTTCCTCCATCCTGGAAACCGTAGTTAGCTGAATTCTTTCCGGTGTGGATTCCATGAAATCTCTGCTGTCATCTCCATTTTTAATTCTAAAATCTACCTTTGAGGGGATGTATTTATCTCTAGTTTTAAGGAAACCTCTTTCTTTGAGAAATTATCCTCATTCATATGTTGAGTTGGGTTTGGAGGAAGGGTGTTCACTAGTATCTAATTAGAATGGATAATTCTATCAACAGTGTCCACAGAATCTATATCCAGTGCTTCATTAATTCCCGAACTAATCATATTTAATGCAAGCTCCTCCGGTTGCATACCAAGCACAAGATTAAAGATCTCATCTGCTAATGTTTGAGGATCTTTATTCTCAACCGACTCTTCCACTAATATAACCACTATTTTTTCATGAAAAAAACTAACATTTTGGAGAGAATTATGTTATTATTCTTCAGCAAGATCAGCCCAATTATTTCTTTTTCCCACCGTTTGATTGCATATAACCTGTTTTGAAGACCTGTTATCACTCCTTTTAACATACTGCATTGTGATAACATACCATCTTCTAGGAACCTCCTGCCATGATTCATTCTTTGATGTCATATATACTATTTTTTGTACAATACGACATTTTTCAATCATATTCTCAACCATTGTGCAATGATCATAATATTTATGAAGGTTTTAAAATTCTAATCTAACTTCAATAAGGTAATCATTGGAATCCAGTTAAATATGATCAGGATGTGAGGTCTCTATATCAATTTTAATGAGGACTCTGGCATAAAGACCAATATCTTCATTAATTGTTCACAGATCCATCTTCATAGGTGTTCCAATACCATAGGTATGATCATTGAGAATTTTATGATTCCAGTAAATCCATCGAAGTCCATGGATTCTTGCCCATACCTGAGAAATGGATTGTTTCTGCATGAAGGGATTAAAGTTGGCATCTCAATTTGAGAGGTGAAAGATCCCAAGCATCAAGTTAAGGGATCCAAGCTTCCATATTACATTAAATTCCGCCAGCTTCTATAGAATTATATGGAAGTAACCTTTTTTAAGGGGAATCAATCTCCAGTTGTAGGAATTCCAACACTGTGAAATACATTGTTTATGTTCAGCGAAAGACCTAGGTTTTTACCCTTTTCCATAGGAGATACGTCCGAGAACTGAGAATCTACAGACCTCAAGTCTTTCCTTTATCTCCATGGGGTTAGCTATAATAGTGATGGATCCATATAAATAAATTATATTAAAAGGAAATTTTGAATTAAAATACATTATTTTTCACTATTCATTAAGAAATGAATTTTATCAGAAAAATACCAAAAACTTACTGAAAGTAAATTTTGATATCCTGAATCTAAATAAGAATTTTATTTTGTCAAATAGAACATATAAGAGTGACTGAAACTATATTTAAAGAGGGTACGCAATTAAAAGGCAATAAATCAACCTTTTAAAGAATATTAGAGTATTTATGCTTAGAATTAGATTCATTTATATTTTAAGGCTGTAACTTGTATTAGATAAATGTAAAAACATTTAACAAAAATATATAATCATATTTTAGTTAGTTATATTTATTCCTACCAATACAATGACTAGGCGTTAACTATCATTTAAAATAATATTATATTATTATTTTTCAGTATGATTCAGCATTGTGTGTAACATTAGACTTCAAAGAAACCCATTGTTGCGTATCGGGTATGCCATCGAACATAGATTCCCCCTTTAAAGTAAAATTAATATTTAATTCAAAAATATTAATAAATATGAAAATATCATATTCTTTATTTATCTAGGATGTTACATCCTTCCCCCTTTTGGAAATTGTATCCTTGAAATTTTTATTTACTTATAAAATAAATGGGTTAATTATCCCTCATAGAATTTTCAGATTCCAAAGTTTCCTCTTAAACCATATGGTTTTTCTACAAAACCATTACCTGATGAATTAATTTATTCCGAAACACTCTCTCTCTTTGGTCAAGAATCTGGACTGGTTTTTCTTCATAAGAGAGTTTCTCTTCCAACTGAACTAACTATGGGCTCAAAACAGGTGATGGATCTGGCATATACTTTATCAACATTGAAACATGAAAACCATTGTGTACCTGGGGTAAACATCGAGGTAAAGAAAATCTGTAGGCAATTTATCCAACTTTCTCAAGGATTTTATAAGTTACAAAGAACCTCTGACTCAACTTTCCCTTCTTACCAAAACACATCACACTTTTCCATGGAAAAAATTTGAGAAAGAAATGATCACCAACCAAAAAAGAAAGATCGTTCATCCAATTATCTATAAAACTTTTTTGTCTTCTCTGACCTGTTCTCATGTGATTCTGAATCAACATAACCTTTTCTACCATATCTTTTAACAATTCTAGTCCCATCATCTTCCTTTCACCTAATTAATCCAAAAATCCAGATTTCGACACCGCTTCTCATATAATGCCTCAAATAGAGCCATCTGTATACTGGAATAAAAACTATTATTATAAAAAAATTCAACCAAAGAAATATGTTAGTCCGAAATTCCCTAGAAATCTATCGAGAAATCACGTAACATATCCTCCAAGGTATGAATTGTTCATTCTGACTTCCCCTCTGATTGAGGATGAAAAGGTGTACTAAAATTTAATTTTGTACCCAATGACTTCTGAAGGCATTTCTAAAAGTTTGAAGTAAACCAAAGATCACGATTAGATAAAATAGATATAGGAACTCCGTGAAACTAGACTATCTCTTTAACATACAACTGAGAAAGTTTATCTAGAGATAGAGTATCTCGAATAGGAAGGAAATGAGCAGATTTAGTAAATAGATCAACAATAACCTAGATTTCATTATAACCTCGAGATTTCTTTGTTAATCCGACTATGAATTCCATGGATATATTTTCCCATTTAAACTCTAGAAAAGGTAAAGAATGAAGTATCCCTTTCAGTAACTGCCACTTTGATTTAACCTGTTGACAAGTCAAACACTTCATAGTAAAGTCAACAATACTCTTTTCATTCCATCCCACCAGTAATAAACCTGATGATCTCTGTACATCTTAGTACTTCCAGGATAAACTGAAAAGGAAGAACTATAAGCTTCACGTAACAACTCATTATTCACTGTGAATCACAAGGCACACATAAAATCTTCCCAAACCTCAGAATACAATCCTTATCAATGTTAAATTCCGGCAGATTACCCTTTTGAACCAACTCTACTTTTTCTGCAACTCATTGTCTTCCTTCTGCGCTTGATTAATTCTTTATGATAGAGATGATTTCACAAACATCTGAAACAAAACAATGGAATTTCTTGCACCAACAAATTCTATGCCAAATTTCATCAAATCAAAAACCAAAGGATCTCGTTCAAAATGTTACAAGGTTAATGTAACATTACTTTTTCTACTCAAAGAATCAGCCACTTTATTTTCATTTTCTAGATGGTAATGAATTGTGCAATCACAATCCTTGATTAATTCAAGCCCTCTCCTATATCTCATGTTCAATTCTTTCTGAGTGAATATATACTTTAAACTATTATAGTCAGTATATATTTCACATTTTACTCTATACAAATGATGCCTCCAAATTTTAAAAGAAAAAACAATAGCAGATAATTCCAATTCATGTGTAGGTTAATTTAACTCATGAGGTTTCAATTGACGTAAAACATAAGCAATTACTTGATCATTCTGTATAAGGACATAAAAATTTCCTTTCAATGAAGCAACACTGTAGATAACAATCTAACCATTTCTAAAAGGTAATGCCAAAATAGGAGCATTCACCAATCTTCTTTTCAATTACTGAAAATAATCATCACATTATTTTATCCAAATGAACTTAAAACCTTTTTGAGTTAACTTGGTCATTAAACATGATAACCATGCAAAATTCTCAACAAACCTTTGGTAATAACCTGCTAAACCCAGAAAACTATAGATATCAGTTATATATGTGGGTCTTTTCCATTCTTAAACAACTTTTATTTTAGAAGGATCAACCGTTATTCCATTTTTGAAAAAATGTGACCAAGGAAAGAAATTTTTTGTAACCAAAACTCACATTCTCTAAATTTCCCATAAAATTTATTTTCTTTTAACGTTTTCAAGACAACCCTTAAATGACATTCATTACCCTATTTTATTTTGGAATAAACCAAAATATCATCTATTAAAAAACCACCATTTATCACCTGATTCAACTGATCCATCACTATAAAAAACTATTCAATTCTGATTCCGACCATCTTAGGATGCTGATTTTGAAGGTCATTTCCCTAATGTTTTCCTTCCCATCACAAATACCATGTTTTCTATTTGAAAATCCGTTCTCATCACATAAATATCATAGTAAAAGAAATATGGAATTTTGTAAATGTTATATCATTTCAATATTACCATAAATTAATTTATGGACATTAATTTTCCAATATTATAACTCCAAATGTTGTTTAAACCGACCTCTAATACCAACTATAAGGACCTAGCCTTAAAACATTACCTAATCTTGAAATAAGTTAATAATTCTCATTGAGGGTTTTTGGGTTTAGATTCTTATATAATTATTCCATAACTACTACATTTCATCTCAAAAATTACAAAGCAGACACTTTTACTCAGTTTCCATTTAAAAAAAAATAAAAACTCTTGAAAAAAAGTGTCATTTCTAGTTCCATGTTTTAGACAACATCACTTTTCCTTGATCCCATCCTTGACCCTATTAATCTTTAAGTCCTATGAAAAACATTTCTAAACATGGGATGATCATAAAATACTCAGTAAGGGTTATAAAACGAAGAAAGAAAATATTATTTCATCAATACATACATAACATAATCCATTTAACATACCTCATAAAATCATTGTATTTATTAATAACACATAGTAATCACAAATCATAAAGGTAACTTGTAGCATCCATAACATACTTACGTTTTAGCTTTCACAACCACTTAGGGAGTTACATTTGGAATACCCATCATAGTATATTCACTAAATCTCTTAGGAGAAACATTCAAATTTACCTCCGTCATGTTATCCAATTCATTAGAGAGCTATCTCAAGCTCACCCGACCTAGGCTTATCATAGAACCACCCGTATAGGTAAACAAATCCCAAGAACCATAACATATTCATAACACATAAAACAAATATAATCTAATGATAACATTTCCACATTTCAATAACAATATATCATTTAAATATATTTACATGAAAAATCCATTATTAAAACCAATTTCAATAAGAAAATAAATAAAAGAGTATATGGTATTAATTTTCCTTTTAAAAGAATTATGACTTGTTGAGGAAGCCATAGATAAAATAATATACACAGCGACAGAAAGTTCGTTGTCACCGATTACGTTAAAACCGACATTCGTTTTTGTCGTTTAGTAAAAAAACTAGTTGAAAAGATTCCCTTTGAATGGAATAAAAATTAAAAGGTGTTTATACACCGTATAGAAAATTTTGTGTATAAAACATAATATATCTCAATGAAAGGATATTGAGATGAAGTCCCTTAAAAAGAAAATTTTCTAAATAAAATAGATCGATTATGTGTATTCACTATAAGCACATATAAAGAAAGCATAAATACATGATAAGATATAAAAAATAATTTCTCACATAATCAAAGAATGAAATAAATAATAAAGATAAGATCAACCCAAATAATGGGAATTGGGTTAAGAAGTTCCCTTATAGAAATTTGATAGCCTAACAACATCACTTTTTGTAACACCCCAGGCTTCTACGGTATTCTTCTCTTTGAATAATGTGATGGCGTGTGTTGTACGGAACACCGAGTTCTAACACACCATAACCAATCAAACTAGCCATTATGAATAGTAATAACTACTTTATAAAATTATATATATTTTATATTTCAAAATGGACTTCATTTTTGGATTCGGAAAATTGAATTTAGCCTAAGGTTAGATTTTGGTACTTTTCAGATAACTTTAATATTTTGATGAAGAGTGAAAATTACTAAATTTTAATGAAAAACAACTTTTTTAATCAAAATAACTAATAGTGATAAATTTGAATTTGAATGGTTTTAATGTATATTTAGAATATATTTTTACCATTTAATATACTTCTGGTCAATGGACATAATTTTACAATTAAACCGGATATAAACAAGTGCCGATCTTTTGATAGTTATTATCTCTTAAAAACACGGTTTTTGTTTTAACAACGGGAATTAATTTAAAATTAATTTCTGCCACTTCTATGTTTTGAATTTTGAAAATTGGATTCCATATTTGGAATCAGGATGTTAAAATTGTGTAAATAGGTAACTTTTATTTTTAGGCATTTTGAATAATTACTGCGGTAAATATTTTATTTACCATGGTTAAGGGTAAATCCTGTAAATAAGGGTTAAACAAATAATGTTATAATAATACTAAATTACCCTATAACGTGTCCTAACATTATTGGTTGATACATGTTCGACCATAGGCATCTTTGGGTCGATTTTGGGACTCCATGGATCCACTTGTAGGTGATAGGGACACTTTATTTTAATTAAGTTAAAATGAATACAAAAATGACACAAGCATATAACTTTTAGAAAATTTTTTTTACATAGAGTTATATATGTTGGTTTTTCGACTATAAATATTCATTAGAAATATAAAATTATTTCCTACATAATTATGTTTTATTTATAATTTTTAGAGATTAAATAAGTTAATTTATTTATGACACAATGATGATGCAGTAATTCCCATAATAGTGAAAATTTAAAATAATTGATTTTATAAATACCTATATAAATATAATTTGAGACTTTTAATGAATTAAAATAATTTTATAGGATAATATGACATATTATTATTGATTTAATTAACTTTTTTCGAAGTAATAATTCTGTTATGAGTTTCACAAAAATCAACTATTGAATAGTGTCAAAATTGACATAAAAGAGTTTTTAAAACAAGTATTATATTATTAATTGATATTAAATTCATAAAAATCTATGGTTCAGCCAAGAGACTTATATCATGATATTTGTAACATTAATGGACCACTTGGGGGTCTCTTGTATGTATATGGTATGTTTATTAACCATATAATATAAAAATACAAAGAGACATTGTAAAAGTGAAACTAATTAACTTAGAGTTAATACTTAAAGATAAGGTTAATATAAGTACCCAAACCTATCTAAATTCTATTGGTTGAGTGGTTTTATACCCAAACCCACCTTAACCTTTGAATAATCTACTTTGGAGCCATTAGAAACCGAATATGAATTTATTATAAATTAATATTTCTAGCTTTTCCAAAGGTACCCCTCACCCTCCTATAAAAGGGCATTCCTCCTTCTCATTTCTTCACACCTTAAAAGCCTTTTGGTTCGGCCAAACTATACCCAAATACTCTCCCAACTTCCCTAACTATAACCTAGTGGCCTTAGTTTGATCATAAAGCCATCCTCAGGAGCCCTTTTGATCAAATCAAAAGGAAGAACCCGAAGAAGAGGTAATGATTTCACCACCCTTTTCCAAGTTCCTTTCTTCTTCCACTTCTTCTTCCTTTGTTGTTACCATTATAAAATAATAACTCCAGTATAATATATATACTGTGATGTTATTATAAATATGGTACAACCATATTCAGTATTCTATCCACCCTTTGAATATCATGACACCATACGTGCGTACGTACGGCTTACCGTCTCCACGTCGTGGTGTAATTGTTATTCAATATATTATTATTTGGATGAGTATAATAATGATTTGTAACTCATTTAAATAATAAATATAACATGATAATGATTCTGTATATATGATATACTATCAAATTATATATTATTTTAATATCAAAAGAATGATATTGTCGCTCGTGCGTACGTACGGACTACCGTCTCCACGAACGCGATGAGATTCATTCTCCATTGTATCTATTCAAGTATAATTATCATTTGATGATTTAACAATAATGTTTAAGGACTTTATATCATTCTGTATATGAATAATATACAACCTATCCATGAAAAACATAGCTTATGTAACAAAACATATAAAAGAAAATGAGTAAGTTAACACCAGAAACGACAATAATACTAAGATATTATTAACAAAGCAATGTTAAAAGATCATATATGATATCATATGAATGTATATGATTATTGTATAATTTAATAACAATTATTTCACTATTACATAGGATGTTAACCTACCCCATCCAAGGAAAAGTACAAGGTAAGGTTTGTTTCACAATCTCTTCATTATCCGAGGTTGTTTATACGTAATAATCTACTGGGATCTCTTTATCATCCACATCCTTGTTTCTTAAAAATGAATTTCAAAACATTTTTACTATTTACTAAAATATGGTTTAAAGTCATTTATACCCTTGTTTGACTTTTTATAATAGGTTTATAAAGGAATATTTCCGTTTTTTTCCAAACAAGGTGCTTTTAACCTTTTCGACAAAATTAAGGTAAGAATGTTTTTTAACTTATACGGCGGGTGCGGCTATTTTCCGCCGTTATAAAATCGTTGAAGCTTCCCTTACAAGCTTATAAGAATATTTTAAAAGAAAATGTTTTATTTCATAAATATAAGACTCTTAAATGATTTCAAAATAGAAACATGTATTTCTCTAAAAAGAGTTTTGATTTCATCTATGTCAACATCCTTTGATGGATTTTATGCTTATTTGAAGTTGATTTATTATGATACAAAACTTCTATATTGTATTGAAGGTTTTGTGATATTTTTGACTGTGGATGTGCTATTTTTATACCGTTCATAGTTTATGGTGAATGTATTGACATTTTGTATGATAGTTTTAATACGATTGTTAATGTTATATTTAAACCATTTCATATGGGTATGCATTGGACTAAATATGTGACGGGGGGAGCCCGCTATAGCTCCTCGATGCATCGGTAGGTCTCAGGATACAAACTAGTGTCTTGGAACAAGGCCTTGACAAAATGTTATTTGTAGTCTTGGCATGAGGCCTTGGCTATGTGGTTATGATAGTCTGGCATTATGCATTCCATCATTATGAAAGTGGTTATTGATATTGCATGTGATTATTCGATTAGTAGAATATCCATGTGAATAAGAAAATGGCATTATTTCATTTTATTTTTTCCATACAATTTTGAAGTTCAAGTTTAAAAGGATTTTGTTTTAGTTATACATTGCCTTAAATGTTTATTCTTATTTATTAAAGATTACATTATATTGTTATCCTTACTGGGCATTTGAGCTCACCCCTTTTCAATATTTTATTTTTCCCAGGAAGTGAAGAAGTAAATTATGAATGACTTGCAGGGATATTATGAGGGGATAATAGTGTGGATTATTAAGACAATATGTTGTTGTAGTAGTTTTTCACTTCATGATGTAATGTATAACTTTATGAATATATCTAATGTTTCCAAGGATACTAAACCAATCGGTCTTTTGAGATTTTATCTTTCTTGTGATCATTCCAATGTTATGTAAAAATGCACTGACTCTGGGTAACTGGGGTCGGGGCGTTACACTTATAAAATTTGAAAATGAGTTGATGAGAGAGGAAATGATATCTCATCACAAGGACATAAAATGTAAAACAATAAGGATATATAATAACATATCCCAAAATAATAAAAAGGAAACTAAAATACATGACAAAATAGAAGTCTTTGACTAAAAGAGTATATTGAAAGAATCCCTTACCGATTTGGTAACTTACGAAACATACACCCTATTAAAGAAGGATCATACAATGAAGATATAAATACCCATAAATTTAAGTATATTAAAAAAAGAATACAATAATGGGAAGTAAATACACCACACAAAAGGAAATATTTTCAAATAGAGGATGAATATCACAGGAAGAAAAAGTGAGAAGAAAACCCCTTACCACGTTGTAATCAATCGAGTCGTAAGAACAAAAGTTAATAACCACAAAATGAATAACAAAATACCATGAATATAAATAGAATCATGATAATATATATCAAATTTCAGTACACAATACACCACTTTGGAAAAAATAAGTTGTGAACAATGGAAATATCATGAAATTAAAAGGGTGATAAGAATCCCCTTACCTCATTTCTGACATGACCCGTTCGTTCTTTAATCTCTTGAATAATAAACTAAATTTAATTTATAATTGATTAAGATCCTTTTTAATGTTTATTATTCTTTTTATATCACTTTTTACCATGTTATAAACATTAGTTAATCATTTATGTTAATAACAGTTGTTTTGTCGATATTAGGTACTTGAGTCAAGAATGAACTTCTTATATTTTCAGGCTGTCCATGTGGTAAAATGTTAATTATCTCCAGAATTATATTCCAGACTTAGATATCATATATATAATATATATCCAATATAAATATGTATTTATAACAATACATAACATTTGGAGGTAAGAAATGAAATGCACCATTAATGGAGATGGTAAGCCGTACGTACACATGAACACTACATTCATTTCTATTTAAGATTTTTAATGGAATTAAAACATAATGATAAATTGGTATATTATAATTCCAGTATAATATCATATATAATTTCATTTACTCCATCCTTTATACATTCCATGTATGGCAAGAATGATTCATATCACTTTGAGGGGGCGATAGTCATGACGTCCTCAAATGAAATTATCGTATTTACCCAATATGGAAGCCATAACGTTATTATATTAATGAAAAATATAGAAGCATAAAAATAATTAAAATATAATATATATCACATTTCAATACATTTCAATTTTAATGTCCACCATAAGAGGTGGTAAGAGAGGATTGAACAATCATTGTTTCGTGAGGCAGTAGTTCACCGTCCACAGAAATACTATGTTCATTACCCACTAGATAGAGGTGTGTGTATGTGTAGTTAAAATACTTATCAAAACAAAAACCTAGTATATTGATTATACAGGTGTTTTTATAAAATAAAGAGACAGAGAGAGTTTAGCTGGTTGGTGAAGAAAAATAAAATAAAAGAACTTAAGGGAAGACGTTACCTTTAAATCAGGTATCTCCCTTTGGTTTTAACCAAAATGTTTACTTGAATTGACTTCTGCATAAGGTAAGGCTTAAAGGAGGAAGAGAGAGATGTATGAATATTAATTAGTCAGAGGTTGGATGATCCAAGTGGCTTGAGGGGTGTGAGTAATAGGTTAGAGGTGAGGTCTTTTAATAAGGTGGAGGAGGGGCTCTTTAGGAAGTTTTAAAATATTATTTTATTATATAATGATTTTTAGATTCAAAAGGTCCAAAAATTATTAAATTAAAAGATAAGATGACTCTTGTTAGAAATAAAATCATCCAATAAAAATTGGACCAATTTTGGTATTTGTTTAATTTTTATAATCTTATTTATTTAAATCATTCACTAATGAGGTAAACACTACATCATTATCGTGTCATAAATAATTTTATTTATTTGATGTATAAAAATTATAAACAAATAAAATGATGTATGAAATATTTTTAGATTTATAATGAATATTTATAGTCAATTATATCAATTATATAACCCAAATTAAAATTGTTTTAGCAAAATAATACATGTTTATGATATTTTTATTTTTACATTAAATAAAAAGTTATTAATATCATTATCTTACCCAAGACTCTTTCAAAGGCCAAAATTCTCACCCAAGGATCGTATTGGTCAGAAATTACTCAAAAAATAAGATTAGGACAAGTTTTAAAGTAATTTTATATTATTATAATATTGTTTTTACATTGAATTACCTTATTTACCTTTAACCGAGGTAAATAAAAGTGAAAGTTACTATTCACCAAAAATAATTTTCATATTATTAAACCAAAATTAACTTACTAATAACAAACATGTATGTCAGATTTTCAAAATTCAATTTACAAAAGTTGTAAAATTTCATTAAAATGAAAATGTCAGTTTTTTAAATACTACTCAGTGTTTTCACTATTCATAAAAATTGACGTTTTTCTGAAAAATACCAAAAATTCATCCTAAGAAATATTTGATATCATGAATTAAAAAATGATGTCTATTTTACCAAATTCAAAACATTTAAGTTGTATTAATTAATTTAAAATTAATTCCCGCTGTCAAAACAAAAAGTGTGTTTTTAAGAAATAATTACTATCAAAAGATTGGCACTTGTTTATGTCCAATTTCAAAGTGAAATTACTTCCAATGAAAAAAATTGAATTTAATGGTAAAAATATAATCTAATTATAATTTAAAACCAATTAAAAATATAATATAACCATATAAATAAATTATATTAAAAGGAAATTTTGAATTAAAATACAGTATTTTTCTCTATTCATTAAAAAATTAATTTTATCAGAAAAATACCTAAAATTTACCCAAAGTAAATTTTCATATCCCGAATCTAAAGAAGAATTTTATTTTGTAAAATAGAATATATAAAAGTGACCAAAACCATATTTAAAGAGGATTCATCATTAAAAGGTGGTAAATCGACCTTTTAAAGAATATTAGAGTATTTATGCTTAAAATTAGATTCATTCACATTTTAAGCCTCTAACATTTATTGGATAAATGTAAAAAAATTTAACAAACATGTATAATCATATTTTAGTTAGTTCTATTTATTCCAGCCAATACAATGGCTAGGTGTTAACTACCATTTAAATAATATTATACTACTACTTTTCAGTATGACTCATCCTTGGGTGTAACCTTATACTTCAAAGAAACCTGTTGTTGTGTACTAGGTATGACATCGAACATAGCATCCCCATTAAAAGTAAAATTAATATTTAATTCAAAAATATTAATAAATCTTAAAATATAATATTCTCTATTTACCAGGGATGTTACATATAAGGTATATATGTGGACCAAAAATTGTTTTTTGAAAATTGTTTAGGTCATTTTAAACCCTTACTTTCTTAGTTTAACCCCTGGTAAATCCATTTTTACCTTAACTGTGATAATAAATTATTACTAAATTCACTATTTATGTTAGTTTAAAATTAAGTTGAAATTTTTAGAAATTATAAATTATTATTATTTTAAATGTGGAATAATTTTTTTTCAATCTAATTCACATAATTGGAAAAAATTAATTTAAAATTAATCTTACGGACGGGATGAGAAAGCGAGGTTTTAAAGAGAAAATATTTAAAATTTTACAAAATTTTTATATCAAAATTCAATATGAAAATTATTAAATGGTCTAAAATAGATTAATATATATAAAATGTAACTAATTTTATTTATTAAAAATATATTTTAACATTAAAATTTTTTGAAATGAAAAGGCAGTTTTCAGTTAATTTTTTTTATTTTCCACTATTTATTGAAAAATTAAACTTATTAAAAAAAGTTCACCCTAATATAATTTGGATATGATTAGTTCAGAAATTAATTTTATTTTTTCATATATATATATATTTTTAAAATGTTAAAAATTAATTTTAAATTAAGCACACAAGACGTGACTAAACCGTCCTTTAAAAAAATATAGTTTTTCAGAAAATATTTATTTTTATTTTAATTAATTGTTATTTTATTTACAATAACTAGGTAACCATAATTTTCCCAATTAGTTATCAATATTCAAAAAATAAAACTTAATGGATAGGTTATAATGACCTCGTTTAAATAATATTTTAATAGATTATTTATATTTAAACCTGGTGTTGTGTGCCTTGAAAGATATTAAAGAAATTAAAGTTATTTTAAAAGAATTATTTTATAAAATATTAGGGTGTTACATTATTCTCTCCAAAAAAATACATCATCAAAATTTCATGGACATTAATTTCTAAATAGATACAATTAGTTCTTCATAATATCCTCTTGTTCCCATGTTACTTCCCCAATTTCATAATTTCTCCAAATTACCTTTACCAGATGTGTTTTCTGATTAATAAATACCTGATCTCTAATATCAAAAGTCTAGATGGGTTCTGTAGAATATGATATATCCAGTTCCAATTATATTTTATCGTAGGTGAGCACATTAATTGGGTCTATTATATAATTTCTTAATAATTATGTATAGAACATATCATATACTTTTGAGAGATTTGATGTAGTTCCAAATGATAAAAAGCAACTCTAATTCTTTCAAGAATTTCAAAAGGTCCAAATTACATGGGGCAAAGTATCCCATTATTATTGTACATTATAACACCCTTATATGGAGATACTTTTGAGAAAACATATTCTCCCACTTGGAATTAAAAATCTTTCCTCTGATTATCAGTATAAATATTTTTCCTACCTTGAGCTTCTTTAATGTGAGTCTAAATAGCCTTTACCTTTATTTTTTCCAATTTAATAAGTTATAGGACTATGAGTTTCCATTAGCCAACTTCATTCCAATAATTTGAACATGAAATCTCTTTCCATATAATTCTTCATACATATCCATTTTAGTACTTTAATAGAAACTATTCTTATAGAAAAAATCTACCAAAGGAAACTATTGATTCTGCATACCTTGAATGTCATGTGAACAAGAACTCAAAACTTCTTCAATTATTTGAATTGTCTTTTTAGACTATCCATCAGTTTAAGAATGTTAGGTGATTCTCAAATGAGACATATTTTCAAGAGATATCAGAATACACTTCTATAATTTTGATGTAAAATGAGGATCTTGATTCAATAAAATTGGAATAGGTTATATTTTTAGTCTTACAACATCATTAATATTGAGACTTATGGGGAGTTCAACTTGTAGATCTTATCTTATAGAAAAAATGTAGATATTTGTTTATTTGGTCAATGATAAACCATATTGAATCATTCATTCTAAGAGTATTTAGTAGTCTTTTAATAAATTTTATAATAATTTCATCCTATTTCCACATAGGAATAGGAATTGGTTTCATGATTCTTCAATGATTATATCTCAAAAGTTTCACCTATTGAAAAACCAAACCTTTTAAAAAATAATCAGTAATTTCCGGCTTCATCTTATCTTAGAAAAAACCTTCCCTAAAATACAAATACATATTTATACTACCACTGTGTAAGAGAAATTCATTCTATGATCATCATCCAACAATTCCCTTTTTAGGTCAGTTATATATAAAACACATACTCTCTTTTCAAATTTTAGAACACCGTCTTCAAAAATTACATTTGTTAATTTATCATTATCTACTTATTTAATTTCCTTAAAAATTTTATCATAATCATATTAAGATGTTTTTATATTTTCCAATAAAAATAATTTCTCAATAATTTGAACAATTTATGATTTATCCCCTTCCTTAATAATTCCCATATCCATCATTACTAGATCCATGAAAATAAGATATCTCTCAATACTTATTTGGGTCAAAAATCCATGATCATTATTACTTAATGAATCCTATATCTTATTTACTTTCATTGTGTGGTATTGTATTGAGTAATAAAAATCATTGAGTAGCTCGAGGCATCAAATTTATCTCATATTATGCTCCTTTTATTAAAAGATGTATTTTACGATTTTATAATTTGTGTATATCTCACATATTTCACCACAAAGATAATTTATCCACATCTTAAAAAAATAGATTATAGCAACCGACTCAAGATCATGGGTTGGATAATTATATTCTTGAGTATTCAACTTCCTTGATTTATATTCAATAACTGTATCACATTTTATTAGGACACAACCAAGTACCTTCTTCGATGCATCACTATACATCACAAACCCATCATTTATAGATAGTAAATTAAAAATAGGATAACTGAACAATCTTATATTTAGTACATCAAGAACATTATTAACATTAATTTATCAAAACAAACTCAACCCATTTACTTGTAAGATTTGTTAACAGGTTAGATAATCAGAAAAAAATTATTAAAGAATCACTGAATGTAACTTTCCAAACCATGGAAAATACGTACCTTAGTTATTTTTATCAGTATATTCCATTCTTAGAGAGCCTTAATCTTCATAGGTTTAACTAATATTCTATACTTGGAGCTAATATGTACAAAAAATGAATCTTTTTAAAGTTAGAAAGTACACGTACTACATTTCCAATACAACTCTTTGCTTCTAAGAGTCTCATGAATAATATATAAGTGATTATCATGGTTCCCATAGCTTTTAGAATACAAAAATATCATCAAAGAATACCACACAAAAATCATCAAGATATTCCTTGAATACATAGTTATTTGGTCAATGATAAACCATATTTCATCATTCATTCTATGAGTCTTTGGTAGTCTTGTAATAAACTCTTTAATAATTTCATCTTATTTCCACATATGAATAGGAAGTGGTTTCATGATTATTCAAGGATTATATCCCAAAACATTCACTTGTTGAAAAACCAAACATTTGACAAAATAATCAGTAATTTCTTGCTTCATCTTATCCTAGAAAAAACCTTCCCAACAATATATATAAATATATATACTAACAATGTGTATTGAGAAATTCATGTTATGATCATCATCCAACAATACCCCTTTTAGCTTAGGTATATATATAAAACATAATCTCTTTTCAAATTTTAGAACACTATCTTCAAAAATGATGTTTGTTAATTTATCATTATTCACTTATTTAATTTTCTTAAGAATGTTCTCATCATCATATTAAGAAGTTTTTATATTTTCTAATAAAAATAATTTCTCTACAATTTGAACAATTTGTGATTTATCCCCTTCCTTAATAATTCCCATATCCATCTTTACTAGATCCCTGAAAATAAAATATCTCTCAATACTTATTTGGGTCAAAAATCCATGATCATTATTACTTAATGAATCCTATACCTTATTTGCATTCACTTTGTGGTATTGTATTGAGTAATAACAATCATTGAGTAGCTCGAGGCATAAAATTTATCTCATATTAAGCTACTTTTATGAAAAGATGTATTTTAGGATTTTATAATTTATGATATCTCACATCTTTCACCACAAAGATAATTTATCCATATCTTCAAAGAATATATTATAGCATCTGACTAAATATCATGGGTTGGATAATTATATTCTTGAGTATTCAACTTCCTTGATTTATATTCAATAACTTTATCATTTTTCATTAAAAACAACCAAGTACCTTCTTTGATGCATCACTATATATCACAAAACCATCATTTATAGATAGTAAATTACAAATAGGATCATTGGAAAATAATTTAATTAGTACATCAAGAACATTATTAGCATTAATTTATCAAAACAAACTCAATCGATTTATATGTAAGCTTTGTTAATGGGTTATCCAATTAAGAAAAATTATGAACAAATCATTGAAAATAACCTTCCAAACCAAGGAAATTGTGTACCTAAGTAATTTTTTTCCAGTATATTCCATTCACAGAGAGCCTTTATCTTCATAGGTTTATATGAGATTCTATACATAGAGATAATATGGACAAAAAATGAATCTTCTTGTAGTTAGAAAGTACACTTACTACATTTCCAATACAACTATTTCCTTCTAAGTGTCTCAAGAATAATCTTCAAGTTATTATCATGGCTCCCATAGCTTTTAGAATACAACAATATCATCAATGAATAATAACCCAAACCACTGGTGTGGATAAGTCCAATCCACTTGGGACATGGAGGGCCCAACGTCCCACCCGTGACTATTGTTGCGGGTCACTATCGAGGTCCAGCTAGACCGCTGCCTCTAGTTGTGTCTGCCTACACTTCTGCCGACCCTTTCCACCGACCCCTGTCCACCGTCCGTAGCATATCCACAGACCTCCTCTACTGACATGGAATGCCATAGATGCACGCCAATTCAAACACACAGGCGCCGCCGAGTTCCACCATCGGCCGCCACTGACATCGCCGCTGGTGTAAGCGCATCGATGATTTCTTTCGGGGGACACCATAATTATTTTGGTGGTCCGTTCTTTGATGTAGATGGTGTTTTCAGGTCCTCAGGTCATCATCTCTCCTACCGCGGGCTCCAACCCATCTTTCAATCAATCTGGGTGTCCGATCTCACTCAAAACCTCCCAAAAAAGTCTGACACGACCACGTGGGTCTGGTAGTGAAGAACTCAAGATCAGGGATGAAGGAAATGAACTAAGAACACCTAAGGGATAGATATCAACCTTGTTTGTTTGACATCCATTCATACCGTTAGAAAAATAGGAAGGGAATAATGGGATAAACACTAAGTTTTTAACCTTTCAAACCCCACCATAGACAACCCATACCACATGAACTAATGACCTATAGATCAATATATTTGTGGTTTGATCCACGTTTTTCATTTAGAAAGAAATAATGGGGGAAATGAAATTGCATAAAAATAAATCCCTACCTTTAGGTTGGATCATTTGATTGAGAAGTTTAGAATTGCACCTTCTTCTTCCTTCATTCTTCGATCCTCAATCCATCATTGGTGGCGATTCATTATTTGTCGTTTTCTATTGTAAATCCTCCAAATGTTTTGAGAAGTTCTAGGATCAAGACAAAAATCATGTATCTTTGTTGAATAATTAAATTGGGGAAACAATTTTCATCATTTTTAGTTATTCTGATTCACTGCATCGTTTCACTATTTCATTCATGAAATGAAACAACATTTTTTTACACTTCAGTTTCAGTGTTTCTATGTTGTGTCATTTATTAAATGAAATAGCCTTCTCGACTTTGGGACACGACAAAAAAACTGAAAAAAATAAAATTTCTTATTTTAATTCTATTTTTCGATAAAACACTTAAAAATTAACATTAACCATTGAACCATGATGGTCAAATTTTGGTCCTTTATTTGGTAATTTATTCATTCTCGATGCAATGATGCCCTCCGATTTTTAATCTGGGAACTCATTTTGAGTCTTTCAAAACCACGCACATGCACTATTTTAAATAACTTAAAAAAGTTCAAACATTTATTCTGGACTCATTGGGCTTCAGAATCCCATGCCATCTTAGTGCCAGGTCTCATAATAATCCCATATAATTTTTTTTAAAAAAATACATGGAATTTATAGGACATTACAAAAACCATCTGTTACAGCATCACTAACTTCAAGTCCTTGTGAAAAAAGATATGGAAATATTCAATTATCCCATCCATAATAGTTATATACATTGAAGAAAGGAACTTCTCTATTATTGATTGAATTAAAACTCTCCATCAATATATCTTTAATTAATATTTGATCCTAACAGAGGGAACCTTCCTCTAATACAACTTCTAGAGTCCAGGTTTGGATATATAACTAAGAGAGGGAGGGGATGAATCAGTGATTTTAAATTTACAATTTATTCTTTTCAAATTAACCTCAATAACTGGTTAAGTTATCGATACCTCGTTCAGTAGAGTCCCACTTCCCACATATAAAAAAAAATGAAAACACAGAAAAATCAAACAATGATTTTTAAAAGGTTCACCCCAATATGGGTGACTATATTCTTACTATGTTCAAGACAATACAAGACCCAGAATTTCCACTAGTAATATGAAATGTGATTACCCATACATACAATCTCCTAAAATCCCTAATAGACAAACTCCCATAATGCTTGATCACAACTTATTACTATGGACTATCTTCCAAAAAGATCTTTAGACTATCATCCCACCAAAGTTCTTTATACAGACTCCTTCTAGTTGAGATATCCCCTAAAGAGATCCTATTATTTATACTAGAATCCAAATATTTATTCATTGAATATATCTTGTAAACCGGTCTTCCATAACCACTATCTTCTAATGTAGTGATCTATTGGCCTTGTTAAATTTCAAGTCCACATAGTATAAGGTAAGGGTTATTGCACAATCTCTTTATTATCCGAGGTTGTTTATACATAATAATCTACTGGGATCTCTTTATCATCAACATCCATGTTTCTTAAAAATGAATTTCAAAACATTTTTACTATTTACTAGAATATGGGTTAAAGTCATTTATACCATTTTTTGACTTTTCATAAGAGGTTTATAAAGGAATCTTTTCGTTGTTTTCCAAACAACGTGCTTTTAACCTTTTCGACAAAATTAAGGTAAGAATGTTTTTTTAACTTATACGGCGGGTGCGGCTATTTTCCGCCGTTATAAAATCGTCGAAGCTTCCCTTACAAGCTTATAAGAATATTTTCAAAGAAAATGTTTTATTTCATAAATATAAGACTCTTAAATGATTTCAAAACAGAAAGAGGTATTTCTCTAAAAAGAGTTTTTATTTCATCTATGTCAACATCCTTTGATGGATTTTATGCTTATTTGAAGTTGATTTATTATGATAAAAAACTTCTATATTGTATTTAAGGTTTTGTGATATGTTTGACTGTGGATGTGCTATTTTTATACCGTTCATAGTTTATGGTGAAAGTATTGACATTTCATATGCTTGTTTTAATACGAATGTTTATGTTATGTTTAAACCATTTCATATGGGAACGCATTGGACTTAATATGTGACGAGTGGAGCCCGATATAGCTCCTTGATGAATTGGTAGGTCTCATGAGACAAACTAGTGTCTTGGCACAAGGCCTTGACAAAATCTTATTTGTAGTCTTGGCACGAGGCCTTGGCTATGTGGTTATGATAGTCTGGCATTATGCATTCCGTCATTATGAAAGTGGTTATTGATATTGCATGTGATTATTCGATTCGTAGAATATTCATGTGAATAAGTAAATGGCATTATTTCATTCTATTTTTTCCATACTATGTTGAAGTTCATGTTTAAAAGGCTTTAGTTTTTGTTATACATTGCCTTAAATGTTTATTCTTATTTATGAAAGTTTCCGTCATATTGTTATCCTTACTGGGTATTTGAGCTCACCCCTTTTCTATGTTTTATTTTTCCCAGGAAGTGAAGAAGTAAATTATGAATGACCTGCAGGGATATTATGAGGGGATAATAGTGTGGATTATGGAGACAATATGTTGTTTTAGTAGTTTTTCACTTCATGATGTAATGTAAAACTTTATGAATGTATCTAGTGTTTCCAAGGCTACTAAAACAATCGGTCTTTCGAGATTTGATCTTTCTTGTGATCATGCCAATGTTATGTAATAATGCACTGACTCTGGATAACTGGGGTCGAGGCATTACAGTTGGTATCAAAGGATGTTTAGAACAAACCTTGGAATCTAGATTTAGATAAACTCTGATTAGAGCACGTAGACCTAAGATGAACTTTGAGGATTAGTATAGAAGAACTTCCTAGAATTTTGGTATTGAAAAGATTTTGTGAGTTTTCCGAGCAATACATCCCTGTCTAGATACGAGCAGGTAGAGGTGGCTCTGGCACAGATGTACCTAGGGGTAAAACCCGATAACACCGCTTTGAGCTAGACTTGAACGGGAACTGGTGCACGACAATGGGCCTTGCTGCACTCTTGGTTACAACACTCCCTGGGGATATGCTTAGGATAACTCTCATTTTCTTTACAAATCATTATGAAGGATTTATGAGTATATACTTTCTCAAAGAAAACAGTCTTATAATTATGGATTATTTCCATAAATAGTTTAATTTATGTTAAGTGTTTTATAAGTATGTGATTATGTATTTTGATTTATAAACTGATCTAGTTTATGCCATTGTTTTGAAATGGAGCCCAGTGGAAGAAATGGAAACCATATCAATGCAGGCACTCCATGTAGGGATTTCTCTCCTGCTCAAGATAATTATAGTGGAGCTGGTGATGCAGCTGGTGCTGATCAGCTAATCACCATACAGGGACAACTCACTCAGGTTATGAATAATAACCTTACCCGTATGGAGCACCCTGATCCGCAGCGTGGAGGATCAATGTTAGATCGATTCATGAGGCAAAAACCACCAATGTTCAATGGGAGTACAAATCCCTTAGTATCTAAGCAATGGATAAATTCCCTAGAGAAAATATTTCAGGCTTTGGGGAGTAGTGAAAGGGAAAAAGTTATCATGGCAGTTTACCGCCTCACTGGAGATGATGATCAATGGTGGTCATTGATTCAAAAAATTAAGGAAGATGACGAAGTATCAAATATGGAATGGAGGGAGTTCAAAGATCTGTTTTTAGAAAAATACTTTCCTCGCAACCATCGAGCAGATATGGAAAGGCGATTTCTGAGTCTGAGACAAATGGAGGATGAGAATGTCACAAATTATGAGGCTAACTTTACAAGGTTAACAAGGTATGATGGAGATTATATACGTAACCCGAGAAGTAAGATTGATCGTTTCTTTGATGGGTTAAAACCATTTCTTCATTGAGCATTAGTCTCACAATCCTTTTCGTCGTACGAAGACATTGTCTCATGTGCTATCAAGACCGAAATGGAATTCTCTAAATCTTATGACTTTAAAGCAAAGGAAAAGAAGAAGAGACCTGCTAATAAATATGGGAATGGAAATAAGGGGTATAAGGGAAAGGTTGAATATCCATCCTTTGGTAAATGTGGGAAGAAACACCCTGATACTTTCTTGAAGGGAACATGAGTCTGTTACAAGTGTGGTGAAAAATACCACCAAGCTCATGATTGTAAGGGGAAGAAGGAAGCCACCAACGTTCAGTGCTACAATTGCAGGGAGATGGGGAATTATGAAAATTAATGTCCTAAGCGTCAGGAGAACTTACCTCAGAAAAGGCCAAGGGATCAAGGCCAAGCTTATTCTATCACTACTGCTGAGGTAAAAGCTCCGAAAGATGTGGTGGCAGGTAATTTAATGGTTTCCTCAAGTTTAGAAAATGCATTATTTGATTCTGGATCATCACATTGTTTCATATCCTCCCAATTTTCTAAGAAAATTAGATATTTCCAATTTGATTTAACAAGGGAGTTTTCAGTTAAAACTCCTAAGGGAAGTATCATTGCAACAAAGTTTTGTGAATCAGTCCCCATTAGAGCACATAAATGTTCTTTATCTGCTGATCTCATCGTTATACCTATGATTGAGTTTGATATAATCCTCGGTATGGACTGGCTTTCGGACTATGATGCGAAGATTTACTGTAAGAATAAAGAGGTTACGATTTTTGATGATGATGATAAGGAACACCTTATCTTTAGAACAGAATCATCACCACCTAATTCTTATTTAGATCCACCCCCAATAGCTCAACTAAATTCAATTACTGGGGAGGAAGAGAATGAAATAACTGTGGGTGAGGAAAGGAATGTTCAAATAGAGGATGTACCTATTGTGAAAGAATTTGTAGATGTATTTCCGGAAGATTTACCTGGACATCCTCCAGAACGTGAAGTTGAGTTTTCCGTTGATTTTATTCCTAGATCAAGGACTATATTGAAGACCCCTTATAGAATGGACATTGTAGAATTAGTTGAACTAAAGAAACAACTATAGTAATTGAGTAATAAGGGATTTATTCGCCCTAGTGTTTCTCCATGGGGAGCCCCTGTTCTTTTTGTTAAAAAGAAAGATGGATCTATGAGGTTATGTATCGACTACAGGGAGATCAATGCTATAACAATAAAGAAAAAGTATCCCCTACTGTGAATTGATGATTTATTTGACCAACTGCATGGAGCTCAATACTTATCCAAGATTGACCTTCGATCTGGATACCATCAGTTGTGTGTGAAGAAGGAATACATCCCGAAGACATCATTTTGAACAAGGTACGAGCATTACGAGTTTACTATAATGCCTTTTGGATTGACTAATGCACCCTCTGTATTCATGGATCTAATGAATAGAGTTTTCAAGGAGTATCTCGATGAATTTGTGGTGGTATTTATTGATGATATCTTGGTATACTCCAAAAGCTATGAAGATCATGAAAATAACTTGCGCATTATCTTGAAGACTTTGAGAAGACATGAATTATATTGGAAGTTTAGCAAGTGTGAATTCTGGCTTTAGGAGATTTCTTTTCTTGGCCATATTGTCTCTAAAGATGGAATCTCTGTTGATCCTTCTAATACCAAGGCAATCGAAGAATGGCCAGAACCTACGAGTATAACTGAGGTACGTAGTTTTATTGGTTTAGTAGGTTATTATCGACGTTTCGTCCAGAATTTTGCCCGGTTGGCTAACCCATTAACGAATATCACATGTAAAGGGGTTAAATTTGTTTGGAAAAAAGAGTGTGAAGAATTTTTCAAAGAACTGAAGAAAAGATTAGTCAATTCTCCTATATTGACTCTACCATCAGGGAATGATGGGTTCGTTATTTATAGTGATGCATCGAAGAAAGGACTTGGTTGTGTCCTTATGCAGAATGATAGGGTTATTGCCTAAGCATCACGACAGTTAAAAATTCATGAACAAAACTATCCTACTCATGATCTCGAGTTAGCAGCTGTGATCTTTGCTTTGAATATATGGAGGCACTACCTCTATGGTGAAAAATGTGAGATTTATACTGATCACAAGAGTTTGAATTATATTTTCTCACAAAAAGAACTCAACATGAGGCAGAGGAGATGGCTTGAATTACTCAAGGATTATAATTGTACGATACACTACCATCTGGGGAAAGAAAACAAGGTGGAAGATGCTTTGAGAAGAAAAGACCATGGAGTTTTGAACGTGATGAGAATTGAAAGGGATCCAATTTTGATGGATCTAGTGAAGATGGACATGGGAATAACCAGGGAAGGTGAAATATCAATGCTTTTTCAAATGGTTGCCAAACCATCTTTACTAGAAAGGATTAAGAGTTCTCAGACCGATGATGAAGAATTTCAAAAGAAGATTAATGATGTGAATGATGGGAGATTGAGAGAATTTGTGTATGAAGATGGAATTTTGATATTCGGGAAGAGACTTTGTGTTCCCGATATACCTGATCTAAAAAGGGAATTGCTGGATGATGCTTATAGTTCCAATTTCTCTATACACCCTGGGAGCACCAAAATGTATAGAGATTTGAAGGAACATTTTTGGTTGGACAACAAGAATAGAGAGATTTCTGATTTTGTGTCAAGATGTATGGTTTGTCAAGAAGTGAAAGCTAGAAGGCAACAGCCTGGAGGAGTCATGAAACCTCTACCCATACCGGAGTGGAAATGGGACAATATTACGATGGAATTTGTCATGGGATTACCAAAGACTCCTAGAAGGAATGATGCAATATGGGTTATTGTTGATCGTCTTACCAAGTTAGCACATTTTCTTGTTATAAGAGAAGATCTACCCCTGGAACATCTAGCAAGACTATATATTAATGAAGTTGTGAGACTTCATGGAGTACCCCTATCGATTGTTTCTGATCGTGATCCCCATTTTACTTCAAGATTCTGGAAAAGTCTTCAGAAATCCATGGATACTGAATTTCATTTGAGAAATACTTACCACCCTCAGACAGACGGACAATCAGAACAGACTATTCAAAGCTTATAAGACATGTCGAGAACTTGCTCACTTGACTTTCAGGGTATATGGGATCAATATTTACCTTGGGTAGAATTTTCCTATAACAACTACTTCCATTCGAGTATTCAGATGGCACCATATGAAGCGTTATAAGGAATGAGATGCCGCACACCTAGATGTTGGGATGACGTTGGTGAAAGAAAACTTTTAGGTCCAGAACTAGTGGAGGAAACGATGGAAAAGGTGAAGGTAATCCAAAATCACATCAAAGCAGCTCAAAGTAGGCAAAAGAGCTATGCCGATAATCAAAGGAAGGATTTGGAATTTCAAGTCAGTGATTATGTTTTCCTTAAGGTATCTCTATGGAAGGGGGTTATACATTTTGGTAAGAAAGTTAAATTGAGTCCCAGGTACATCGGACCTTTCGAAATTCTAGAACGAATTGGGGATGTAGCTTACCGATTGGCAATGCCGCCAACTCTCTCCAAAGTTCACAATGTATTCCACGTATCTCTATTGAGGAAATACATGCCTGACCCAACGCATGTACTCACCTATATGGAATTAGAACTGGAACCCGATCTGTCTTATTGCAAAGAGCCTATCAGGATTCTTGATACAAGAGGACAAGTACTGAGAAACTGGACGACACATTTGGTAAAAGTTTTGTGGAGAAACCATAAGATGGAAGAGGCAACGTGGGAACCTGAGGAACTTATGATGAAGAACCACCCGAGAATTTTCATGTGATAAGTATTATAGAAATTCTGAGGACGAAATTATTTGAAGGAGGAGAGAATGTAACACCCAAGCTTCTACGGTACGCTTCTCTTTGAATAATGTTATGGCGTGTGTTGTACGCAACACCGAGTTCTAACACACCATAACCAATCAAACTAGCCGTTATGAATAGTAATACCTACATTTTGAAATTATATATATTTTATATTTCAAAATGGACTTCATTTTTCGATTCGGAAAATTGAATTTAGCCTAAGGTGAAATTTTGGTACTTTTCGGATAACTTTAATATTTTGATGAATAGTGAAAATTACTAAATTTTAATTAAAAACAACTTTTTTAATCAAAATAACTAATAGTGATAAATTATGAATTTTAATGGTTTTAAAGTATATTTAGAATATATTTTTACCATTTAATATAATTTTGGTCATTGGACATAATTTTACAATTAAACTAGACATAAACAAGTGCCAATCTTTTGATAGTTATTATCTCCTAAAAACATGCTTTTTGTTTTAACAACGAGAATTAATTTTAAATTAATTTCTGCCAATTCTGTGTTTTGAATTTTGAAAAATGGATTACATACTTGGAATCAGGATGTTAAAATTGTGTAAATAGGTAACTTTTATTTTTAGGCATTTTGAATAATTACTGCGGTAAATATTTTATTTACCATGGTTAAGGGTAAATCCGGTAAATAAGGGTTAAAAAAATAATGTTATAATAATACTAAATTACCCTAAAACGTGTCCTAACATTATTATTTGATACACGTTTTACCATAGGCATATTCGGGTCGATTTTGGGACCCCATGGAGCCACTTGTAGGTGATAGGGACACTTTACTTTAATTAAGTTAAAATGAATACAAAAATGACACAAACATATATCTTTTAGAAAAACAATTATTACATAGGGTTATATATGTTGGTTTTTCGACTATAAATATTCATTAGAAAGATAAAATGATTTCCTACATAATTATATTTTATATATAGTTTTTAGAGATTAAATAATTTAATTTATTTATGACATAATGATGATGAAGTAATTCCCATAATAGTGAAAATTTAAAATAATTTATATTATAAATACCCAAATAAATATAATTTGATACTTTTAATGAATTAAAATAATTTTCTAGGATAATATGACATATTATTGTTGATTTAATTAAATTTTTTCGAATTAATAATTCTGTTATGAGTTTCAAAATAATCAACTATTGAATAGTGTCAAAATTGACATAAAAGAGTTTTTAAAACAAGTATTATATTATTAATTGATATTAAATTCCTAAAAAATAATGTTCTTACAAAAGACTTATATCATGATAGTTTTATCATTAATGGACCACTTGGGGGTATCTTGGATGTATATGGTATGTTTATTAACAATATATTATAAAAATACAAAGAGACATTGTAAAAGTGAAACTAATTAACTTAGAGTTAATACTTAAAGATAAGGTTAATATAAGTATCCAAACCTATCTAAATTCTATTGGTTGAGTGGTTTTAGACCCCTACCAACCTTAACCTTTGAATAATCAACTTTGGATCCATTATAAACCGAATATGAATTTATTATAAATTAATATTACTAGCTTTTCCAAAGGTTCCCCTCACCCCTCTTATAAAAGGGCACTCCTACTTCTCATTTCTTCACACCTTCAAAGCCTTTTGGTTCGGCTAAACTCTACCCAAATACTCTCACAACTTCCCTAAATACAACATAGATGCCTTAGTTTGATCATAAATCCAACCTAAGGAGCCCTTTTGATCAAATCAAAAGGAAGAACTCGAAGAAGAGGTAATGATTTCACCACCCTTTTCCATGTTCCTTTCTTCTTCCACTTATTCTTCCTTTGTTTTTACCATTCTGAAATAATAACTCCAGTATAATATATATACTGTGATGTTATTATAAATATGGTACAAACGTATTCAGTATTCTATCCACCCTTTGAATAACATGACACCATACGTGCGTACGTACGACTTACCGTCTCCACGTCGTGGTGTAATTGTTATTCAATATATTATTATTTGGATGGGTATAATAATGATGTGTAACTCATTTAAATAATAAATATAACATGATAATGATTCTGTATATATGATATAATATCAAATTATATACTATTTTAATATCAAAATAATGATATTGTCGCTCGTGCGTACGTCCAGACTACCGTCTCCACGAACACGATGAGATTCATTCTCCATCGTATCCATTCAAGTATAATTAACATTTTATGATTTAAAAATAATTTTTAAGGACTTGATATAATTCTTTATATGAATAATATACAACCTATCCATGACAAACATGTCTTATGTAACAAAACATATAAAAGAAAATGAGTAAGTTAACACCAGAAACGACAATAATACTAAGATATTATTAACAAAGAAATGTTAAAAGATCATATATGATATCATATTAATGTATATGATTATTTTATAATTTAATAACAATTATTTCACTATTATACAGGAGGTTAACCTACCCCATCCATGGAAAAGTACAAGGTAAGGGTTATTTCACAATCTCTTCATTATCCGAGGTTGTTTATACGTAATAATCTACTGGGATCTCTTTATCATCCACATCCATGCTTCTTAAAAATGAATTTCAAAACATTTTTACTATTTACTAGAATATGGGTTAAAGTCATTTATACCCTTGTTTGACTTTTTATAAGAGGTTTATAACGTAATATTTATGTCATTTTCCAAACAAGGTGCTTTTAGCGTTTTCGACAAAAATAAGGTAAGAATGTTTTTTTAACTTATACAGTGGGTGCGGCTATTTTCCACCGTTATAAAATCGCCGAAGCTTCCCTTACAAGATTATAAGAATATTTTCAAAGAAAATGTTTTATTTCATAAATATAAATCTCTTAAATGATTTCAAAATAGAAAGAGGTATTTCTCTAAAAAGAGTTTTGATTTCATCTATGTCAACATCCTTTGATGGATTTTCTGCTTATTTGAAGTTGATTTATTATGATACAAAACTTCTATATTGTATTGAAGGTTTTGTGATATGTTTGACTGTGGATGTGCTATTTTTATACCGTTCATAGATTATATAGAATGTATTGACATTTCGTATGCTAGTTTTAATACGAATGTTTATGTTATGTTTAATCCTTTTCATATGGGAATGCATTGGACTTAATATGTGACAGGTGGAGCCCGCTATAGCTCCTCGATGCATTGGTAGGTCTCATGAGACAAACTAGTGTCTTGGAAAAAGGCCTTGACAAAATCTTATTTGTAGTCTTGGCACGAGGCCTTGGCTATGTGGTTATGATAGTCTGGAACTATGCTTTCCATCATTATGAAAGTGGTTATTGATATTGCATGTGATTATTCGATTAGTAGAATATCCATGTGAATAAGTAAATGGCATTATTTCATTTTATTTTTTCCATACTATGTTGAAGTTCAAGTTTAAAAGGCTTTTTTTTAGTTATACATTTCCTTAAATGTTTATTCTTATTTATGAAAGTTTCCGTTATATTGTTATCCTTACTGGGCAATTGAGCTCACCCCTTTTATATGTTTTATTTTTACCAGGAAGTGAAGAAGTAAATTATGAATGACCTGTAGGGATATTATGAGGGGATAATAGTGTGGATTATGGAGACAATATGTTGTTGTAGTAGTTTTTCACTTCATGATGTAATGTAAAACTTTATGAATATATCTAGTGTTTCCATGGATACTAAACCAATCATTCTTTCGAGATTTGATCTTTCTTGTGATCATGCCAATGTTATGTAATAATGCACCGACTCTGGGTAACTAGGGTTGGGGCGTTAAAATTGGTATCAGAAGAAGTTTATTACAAACCTTGGAAGCTAGATTTAGATAAACTCTAATTAGGGCACATAGACCTAAGATGAACATTGAGGATTAGTATAGAAGAACTTCCTAGAATTTTGGTATTGTAAAGATTTTGTGAGTTTTCCGAGCAATACATCCCTATCTGGATACGAGCAGGTAGAGGCGGCTCTGGAACTGATGTACCTAGGGGTAAAACCCGAAAACACTGCTTTGAGCTAGACTCGAACGGGAACTGGTGCATGACAACGGGTTTTGCTGCACTCTTTGTTACGACACTCCCGGGGGATATTCTTAGGATAACTGTCATTTTCATTACATATCATTATGAAGGATTTATGAGTATATACTTCCTCAAAGAAAACATTCTTATGATTATGGATTATTTCCATAAATAGTTCAATTTATGTTAAGTGTTTTATAAGTATGGGATTATGTATTTTGACTTATAAACTGATCTAGTTTATGCCATTGTTTAGAAATGGCGCCTAGTGGAAGAAATGGAAACTGTATCAATGCACGCACTCCATGTAGGGATTTCCCTCCTGCTCAAGATAATTATAGTGGAGCTGGTGATGCAACTGGTGCCGATCAGATAATCACCATACTGGGACAACTCACTCAGGTTATGAATAATAACCTTACCCGTATGGAGCACCCTGATCCGAAGCGTGGAAGATCAATGTTAGATCGATTCATGAGGCAACAACCACAATCATTCAATGGGAGTACAAATCACTTAGTAGTTGAGAAATGGATAAATTCCCTAGAGAAAATATTTTAGGCTTTGGGGAGTAGTGAAAGGTAAAAAGTTATCATGGCAGTTTACCGCCTCACTGAAGATGCTGATCAATGGTGGCCATTTATTCAAAATAAGAAGGAAGATGATGAAGTATCAAATATGGAATGAACGAAGTTCAAAGATCTGTTTTTAGAAAAATACTTTCCTCGCGACCATCGAGCAGATATGGAAAGGCAGTTTCTGAGTCTGAGACAAAAGGAGGATGAGAATGTCACAAAGTATGAGGCTAACCTTACAAGGTTAGCAAGGTATGCTAGAGATTATATACGCAACCCAAGAAGTAAGATTGATCATTTATTTGATGGGTTAAAACCATTTCTTCATCGAGCATTAGTCTCACAATCCTTTTCGTCGTACAAAGACATTGTCTCATGTGCTATCATGACCGAAAAGGAATTCTCTAAGTCTTATGACTTTAAAGAAAAGCAAGAGAAGAAGAGACCTACTGATCAATCTGGGAATAGAAATAAGGGGAATAAGGGAAAGGTTGAATATCCATCCTGTGGTAAATGTGGGAAGAAACACCCCGGTACTTTCTTGAAGGGAACGAGATTCTGTTACAAGAGTGGTGAAAAAGGCCACCATGCTCGTGATTGTAAAGGGAAGAAGGAAGCCACCAACGTTCAGTGCTACAATTGTAGGGAGATGGGTCATTATGCAAATGAATTTCCTAAGTGTCAGGAGAACTTACCTTAGAGAAGGCCAAGGGATCAAGGCCAAGCTTATGCTATCACTACTACTGAGGTAGAAGCTCCGAAAGATGTGGTGGCAGGTAATTTAATGGTTTCCTCAAGTTTAGAAAATGCCTTATTTGATTCTGGATCATCGCATTGTTTCATATCTTTCCAGTTTGCTATGAAAATTAGATATTTCCAATTTGACTTAACAAGGGAGTTGTCAGTTAAAACTCCTAAGGGAAGTATCATTGCAACAATGTTTTGTGAATCAGTCCCCATTGGAGCACATAAATGTTCTTTATCTGCTGATCTCATCGCCATACCTATGATTGAATTTGATATAATCCTCGGTATGGACTGGCTTTCGGACTATGATGCGAAGATTTATTGTAAGAAGAAAGAGGTTACTATTTTTGATGATGATGATAAGGAACACCTTATCTTTAGAGCAAAATCATCACCACCTAATTCTTATTTAGATCCACCCCCAATAGCTCAACTAAATTCAATTATTAGGGAGGAAGAGAATGAAATAACTGTGGGTGATGAAAGGAATGTTCAAATAGAGGATGTACCTATTGTGAAAGAATTTGTAGATGTATTTCCAAAAGATTTACCTGGACATCCTCCAGAACGAGAAGTTGAGTTTTCCATTGATTTGATTCCTAGATGAAGGCCTATATCAATGACCCCTTATAGAATGGCCACTGTAGAATTAGTTGAACTAAAAAAACAACTAGAGGAATTGAGTAATAAGGGATTTATTCCCCCTAGTGTTTCTCTATGGGGAGCCCCTGTTCTTTTTGTTAAAAAGAAAGATGGATATATGAGGTTATGTATCGACTACAGGGAGATCAATGCTATAACAATAAAGAACAAGTATCCCCTACCTCGAATTGATGATTTATTTTACCAACTGCATGGAGCTCAATACTTTTCAAAGATTGACCTTCGATCTGGATACCATCAGTTGTGTGTGAAGAAGGAAGACATCCCGAAGAGAGCATTTCGAACCAGGTACGGGCATTACGAGTTTACTGTAGTGCCTTTTGGATTGACTAATGCACCCTTAGTATTCATGGATCTATTGAATAGAGTTTTCAAGGAGTATATCGATGAATTTGAGGTGGTATTTATTGATGATATCTTGGTATACTCCAAAAGATACAAAGATCAAGAAAATCACTTGCGCATTATCTTGAAGACTCTGAGAAGACATGAATTATATGGGAAGTTTAGAAAGTGTGAATTCTGGCTTCAGGAGATTTCTTTTCTTGGCCATATTGTCTCTAAAGATGGAATCTCTGTTGATCCTTCTAAGACCAAGGCAATCCAAGAATGGCCAGCACCTACGAGTATAACTGAGGTACGTAGTTTTATTGGTTTAGCAGGTTATTATCGACATTTCGTCCAGAATTTTTCCCGGTTGGCTAACCCATTAACGAAGCTTACACGTAAAGGGGTTAAATTTGTTTGGACAAAAGAGTGTGAAGAATGTTTCGAAGAACTGAAGAGAAGAATAGTCAATGCTCATATATTGACTCTACCATCAGAGAATGATGGGTTCGTTATTTATAGTGATGCATCGAAGAAAGGACTTGGTTGTGTCCTTATGCAGAATGATAGGGTTATTGTCTATGCATCAGGACAGTTGAAAATTCATGAACAAAACTATCCTACTCATGATCTCAAGTTAGCAGCTGTGATCTTTGCTTTGAAGATATGGAGGCACTACCTCTATGGTGAAAAATGTGAGATTTATACTGATCACAAGAGTTTGAAGTATATTTTCTCACAAAAAGAACTCAACATGAGGCAGAGGAGATGGCTTGAATTACTCAAGGATTATGATTGTACGATACACTACCACCCGGGGAAAGAAAACAATGTGGAAGATGCTTTGAGAAAAAAAGACCATGGAGTTTTGAACGTGATGAGAATTGAAAGGGATCCAATTTTGATGGATCTAGTGAAGATGGACATGGGAATAACCAAGGAAGGTGAAACATCAATGCTTTTTTCAAATGGTTGCCAAACCATCTTTACTAGAAAGGATTAAGAGTTCTCAGAACGATGAAGAAGAATTTCAAAAGAAGATTAAAGCTGTGAATGATGGGATATTGAGAGACTTTGTGTATGATGATGGAATTTTGAAATTCGGGAAGAGACTTTGTGTTCCTGATATACCTGATCTAAAAAGTGAATTACTGGATGATGCTCATAGTTCCAATTTCTCTATACACCCTGGGAGCCCCAAAATGTATAGAGATTTGAAGGAACATTTTTGGTGGGACAACATGAAGAGGGAGATTGCTGATTTTGTGTCAAGATGTAAGGTTTTTCAACAAGTGAAATATGGAAGGCAACAACCTGGAGGAGTCATGCAACCTCTTCCCATACCGGAGTGGAAATGGGACAATATTACGATGGACTTTGTCATGGGACTACCAAAGACTCTTAGAAGGAATGATGCAATATGGGTTATTGTTGATCATCTTACCAATTCAGCAAATTTTCTTCCTATAAGAGAAGATCTACCCCTGGAACGTCTAGCAAGACTATATATTAATGAAGTTGTTAGAATTCATGGAGTACCCATATCGATTGTTTCTGATCGTGATCCATGTTTTACTTCACGATTCTGGAAAAGTCTTCAGAAATCCCTGGATACTGAAATTCATTTGAGCACTGCTTACCACCCTCAGATAGACAGACAATCAGAATAGACTATTCAAACCTTAGAAGACATGTTGAGATCTTGCTCACTTGAATTTCAGGGTATGTGGGATCAGTATTTACCTCTGTTAGAATTTTCTTATAACAATAGCTTCCATTCGAGTATTCAGATGGCACCATATGAAGCGTTATACAGAAAGAGATGTCTCACACCAACCTGTTGGGATGACGTTGGTGAACGAAAACTTATAGGTCCAGAACTGGTGGAGGAAACTATGGAAAAGGTGAAGGTAATCCAAAATCACATCAAAGCAGCTCAAAGTAGGTAAAAGAGCTATGCCGATAATCGAAGGAAGGATTTGGAATTTCAAGTCGGTGATCATGTTTTCCTGAAGGTAACTCCATGGAAGGGGGTTATACGTTTTGGTAAGAAAGGTAAATTGAGTCCCGGGTACATTGGACCTTTCGAAATTTTAGAACGAATTGGGGCTGTAGCTTACCGATTGGAAATGCCGCCAACTCTCTCCAAAGTTCACGATGTATTCCACGTATCTTTGTTGAGGAAATACATGCCTGACCAAACGCATGTACTCACCTATGAGGAATTAGAACTGGAACCCGATCTGTCTTATTGTGAAGAGCCCATTAGGATTCTTGATACGAGAGAACAAGTATTGAGAAACCGGACGACACGTCTGGTAAAAGTTTTGTGGAGAAATCATAAGATGGAAGAGGCAACGTGGGAACCCAAGGAACTTATGATGAAGAACCACCAGAGTCTTTTCATGTGATAAGTATTCTAGAAATTTCAAGGATGAAATTATTTGAAGGAGGGGAGAATGTTACACCCCAAGATTCTACGATACGCTTCTCTTTGAATAATGTGATGGCGTGTGTTGTACGCAACACTGAGTTTTAACACACCATAACCAATCAAACTAGCCGTTACGAATAGTAATACATAATTTTTTAAAATATATATATTTTATATTTCAAAATGGAATTCATTTTTGGATTCGTAAAATTGAATTTATCCTAAGGTGAAATTTTGGTACTTTTCAGATAACTTTAATATTTTGATGAATAGTGAAAATTACTAAATTTTAATTAAAAACAACTTTTTAAATCAAAATAATTAATAGTTATAAAATATGAATTTGAATGGTTTTAAAGTATATTTAGAATATATTTTTACCAATTAATATAATTTTGGTCATTGGACATAATTTTACAATTAAACTGGACATAAACAAGTGCCAATCTTTTGATAGTTATTATCTCTTAAAAACACGCTTTTTGTTTTAACAACGAGAATTAATTTTAAATTAATTTCTGACACATCTGTGTTTTGAATTTTGAAAAATGGATTCCATATTTGGAATCAGGATGTTCAAATTGTGTAAATAGGTAACTTTTATTTTTAGGCATTTTGAATAATTACTGCGGTAAATATTTTATTTACCATGGTTAAGGGTAAATCCGGTAAATAAGGGTTAAACAAATAATGTTATAATAATACTAAATTACCCTATAACGTGTCCTAACATTATTGGTTGATACATGTTCGACCATAGGCATCTTTGGGTCGATTTTGGGACCCCATGGAGCCACTTGTAGGTGATAGCGACACTTTATTTTAATTAAGTTAAAATGAATACAAAAAAGACACAAGCATATATCTTTTAGCAAAACAATTTTACATAGGGTTATATATGTTGGTTTTTCGACTATAAATATTCATTAGAAAGATAAAATTATTTACTACATAATTATATTTTATTTATAATTTTTAGAGATTAAATAAGTTAATTTATTTATGACACAATGATGATGCAGTAATTCCCATAATAGTGAAAATTTAAAATAATTGATATTATAAATACCCATATAAATATAATTTGAGAGTTTTAATGAATTAAAATAATTTTCTAGGATAATATGACATATTATTATTGATTTAATTAACTTTTTTCGAAGTAATAATTCTGTTATGAGTTTCAAAAAAATCAACTATTGAATAGTGTCAAAATTGACATAAAAGAGTTTTTAAAACAAGTATTATATTATTAATTGATATTAAATTCCTAAAAATCTAAGGTTCATCCAAGAGACTTATATCATGACATTTGTAACATTAACGGACCACTTGGGGGTCTCTTGGATGTATATGGTATGTTTATTAACCATATAATATAAAAATACAAAGAGACATTGTAAAAGTGAAACTAATTAACTTAGAGTTAATACTTAAAGATAAGGTTAATATAAGTATCCAAACCTATCTAAATTCTATTGGTTGAGTGGTTTTAGACCCCTACCAACCTTAACCTTTGAATAATCAACTTTGGATCCATTAGAAACCGAATATGAATTTATTATAAATTAATATTTCTAGCTTTTCAAAAGGTACCCCTCACCCTCTTATAAAAGGGCACTCCTCCTTCTCATTTCTTCACACCTTAAAAGCCTTTTGGTTCGGCCAAAATCTGCCCAAATACTCTCCCAACTTCCCTCACTATAACCTAGAGGCCTTAGTTTGATCAGAAGGCCAACCTCAGGATCCCTTTTGATCAAATCAAAAGGAAGAACCCGAAGAAGAGGTAATGATTTCACCACCCTTTTCCAAGTTCCTTTCTTCTTCCACTTCTTCTTCCTTTGTTGTTACCATTTTAAAATAATAACTCCAGTATAATATATATAATGTGATGTTATTATAAATATGGTACAACCATATTCAGTATTCTATCCACCCTTTGAATATCATGACACCATACGTGCGTACGTACGATTTACCGTCTCCACGTCGTGGTGTAATTGTTATTCAATATATTATATCTTGGATGAGGATAATAGTGATGTGTAAATCATTTAAATAATAAATATAACATGATAATGATTCTGTATATATGATATACTATCAAATTCTATATTATTTTAATATCAAAAGAATGATATTGTCGCTCGTGCGTACGTACGGACTACCGTCTCCACGAACGCGATGAGATTCATTCTCCATTGTATCTATTCAAGTATAATTATCATTTGATGATTTAAAAATAATTTTTAAGGACTTGATATCATTCTGTATATGAATAATATAAAACCTATCCATGAAAAACATGGCTTATGTAACAAAACATATAAAAGAAAATGAGTAAGTTAACACCAGAAACGACAATAATACTAAGATATTATTAACAAAGCAATGTTAAAAGATCATATATGATTTCATATGAATGTATATGATTATTGTATAATTTAATAACAATTATTTCACTATTATATAGGAGGTTAACCTACCCCATCCAAGGAAAAGTACAGGGTAAGGGTTATTTCACAATCTCTTCATTATCCGAGGTTGTTTATACGTAATAATCTACTGGGATCTCTTTATCATCCACATCCATGTTTCTTAAAAATGAATTTGAAAACATTTTTACTATTTACTAAAATATGGTTTAAAGTCATTTATACCCTTGTTTGACTTTTTATAATAGGTTTATAAAGGAATCTTTCAGTTTTTTTCCAAACAAGGTGCTTTTAACCTTTTCGACAAAATTAAGGTAAGAATGTTTTTTTAACTTATACGGCGGGTGCGGCTATTTTCCGCCGTTATAAAATCGTCGAAGCGTCCCTTACAAGCTTGTAAAAATATTTTCAAAGAAAATGTTTTATTTCATAAATATAAGACTCTTAAATGATTTCAAAATAGAAACATGTATTTCTCTAAAAAGTGTTTTGATTTCATCTATGTCAACATCCTTTGATGGATTTTATGCTTATTTGAAGTTGATTTATTATGATACAAAACTTCTATATTGTATTGAAGGTTTTGTGATATGTTTGATTGTGGATGTGCTATTTTTATACCATTCATAGTTTATGGTGAATGTATTGACATTTCGTATGCTAGTTTTAATACGAATGTTTATGTTATGTTTAAACCATTTCATATGGGAATGAATTGGACTTAATATGTGACGGGTGGAGCCCACTATAGCTCCTCGATGTATCGGTAGGTCTCATGAGACAAACTAGTGTCTTGGAACAAGGCCTTGACAAAATCTTATTTGTAGTCTTGGCAGGAGGCCTTGGCTATGTTGTTATAATAGTCTGGCATTATGCATTCCATCATTATGAAAGTGGTTATTGATATTTCATGTGATTATTCGATTAGTAGAATATCCATGTGAATAAGAAAATGGCATTATTTGATTTTATTTTTTCCATTATATGTTGAAGTTCAAGTTTAAAAGGATTTTGTTTTAGTTATACATTTCCTTAAATGTTTATTATTATTTATGAAAGATTTCGTTATATTTTTATCCTTACTGGGCATTTGAGCTCACCCCTTTTCTATATTTTATTTTTCCCAGGAAGTGAAGAAGTAAATTTTGAATGACCTGCAGGGATATTATGAGGGGATAATAGTGTGGATTATGGAGACAATATGTTGTAGTAGTAGTTTTTCACTTAATGATGTAATGTATAACTTTATGAATATATCTAGTGTTTCCAAGGCTATTAAACCAATCGGTCTTTTGAGATTTGATCTTTCTTGTGATCATTCCAATGTTATGTAAAAATGCACCGACTCTGGGTAACTGGGGTCGGGGCGTTACACTTATAAAATTAGAAAATGAGTTGATGAGAGAGGAAATGATATCTCATCACAAGGACATAAAATGTAAAACAACAAGGATATATAAGAACATATCCCAAAATAATAAAAAGGAAACTAATATACATGACAAAATATAAGTCTTTGACTAAAAGAGTATATTGAAAGAATCCCTTACCGATTTGGTAACTTACGAAACATACACCCTATTAAAGAAGGATCATACAAATGAAGATATAAATACCCATAAATTTAAGTATATTAAAAAAAGAATACAACAATGGGAAGTAAATACACCACACAAAAGGAAATATTTTCAAATAGAGGATGAATATCACAGGAAGAAAAAGTGAGAAGAAAACCCCTTACCACGTTGTAATCAATCGAGTCGTAAGACCAAAAGTTAATAACCACAAAATGAATAACAAAATACCATGAATATAAATAGAATCATGATAATATATATCAAATTTCAGTACACAATACACCACTTTGGAAAAAATAAGTTGTGAACAATGGAAATCTCATGAAATTAAAAGGGTGATAAGAAACCCCTTACCTCATGTCTGACATGACCCGTTCGTTCTTTAATCTCCTGAATAATAAACTAAATTTAATTTATAATCGATTAAGAACCTTTTTCATGTTTATTATTCTTTTTATATCACTTTTTACCATGTTATAAACATTAGTTAATCATTTATGTTAATAATAGTTGTTTTGTCGATATTAGGTACTTGAGTCAAGAATGAACTTCTTATATTTTCAGGCTGTCCATGTGGTAAAATGTTAATTATCTCCAGAATTATATTCCAGACTTAGATATAATATATATAATATATATCCAATATAAATATGTAGTTATAATAGTACATAACATTTGGAGGTAAGAAATGAAATGCACCATTAATGGAGATGGTAAGCCGTACGTACACCTGAACACTACATTCATTTCTATTTCAGATTTTTAATGGAATTAAAACTTAATGATAAATTGGTAAATTATAATTCCAGTATAATATCATATATAATTTCATTTACTCCATCCTTTATACATTCCATGTATGGAAAGAATTATTCATATCACTTTGAGGGGGCGATAGTCATGACATCCTCAAATGAAATTATCGTATTTACCCAATATGGAAGCCATAAAGTTATTATATTAATGAAAAATATAGAAGCATAAAAATAATTAAAATATAATATATATCACATTTAACTAAATTTCCATTTTAATTTCCACCATAGGAGGTGGTAAGAGAGGATTGAACAATCATTGTTTCGTGAGGTAGTAGTTCACCGTCCACAGAAATACTATGTTCATTACCCACTAGATAGAGGTGTGTGTATGTGTAGTTAAAATAATTATCATAACAAAAACCTAGTATATTGATTATACTGGTGTTTTTATAAAATAAAGAGACAGAAAGAGTTTAGCGGGTTGGCGAAGAAAAATAAAAGAAAATAACTTAAGGGAAGACGTTACCTTTAAATCAGGTATCTCCCTTTGGTTTTAACCAAAATGTTTACTTGAATTGCCTTCTGCATAAGGTAAGGATTAAAGGAGGAAGAGAGAGATGTATGAATATTAATTAGTCAGAGGTTGGATGATCCAAGTGGCTTGAGAGGTGTGAGTAATAGGTTAGAGGTGAGGTCTTTTTATAAGGTGGAGGAGGGGCTCTTTAGGAAGTTTTAAAATATTATTTTATTATAAAATGATTTTTAATTTCAAAAGGTCCAAAAATTATTAAATTAAAATATAAGATGACTCTTGTTAGAAATAAAATCATCCAATAAAAATTAGACCGATTTTGGTATTTGTTTAATTTTTATAATCTTATTTATTTAAATCATTCACTAATGAGGTAAACACTACATCATTATCGTGTCATAAATAATTTTATTTATTTGATGTATAAAAATTATAAACAAATACCATGATGTATAAAATATTTTTAGATTTATAATGAATATTTATAGTCAATTATATCAATTATATAACCCAAATTAAATTTTTTTTAGCAAAATAATACATGTTTATGATATTTTTATTTTTACATTAAATAAAAAGTTATTAATATCATTATCTTACCCAAGACTCTTTCAAAGGACAAAATTCTCACCCAAGGATGGTATTGGTCATAAATTACTCAAAAAATAAGATTAGGACAAGTTTTAAAGTAATTTTATATTATTATAATATTGTTTTTACATTGAATTACCTTATTTACCTTTAACCGAGGTAAATAAAAGTGAAAAGTTACTATTCACCAAAAATAATTTTCATATTATTAAACCAAAATTAACTTACTAATAACAAACATGTATGTAAAATTTTCAAAATTCAATTTACAAAAGTTGTAAAATTTCATTAAAATGAAAATGTCAGTTTTTTAAATACTACTCAGTGTTTTCACTATTCATAAAAATTGATGTTTTTCTGAAAAATACCAAAAATTCATCCTAAGAAATATTTGATATTATGAATTAAAAAATGATGTCTATTTTTCCAAATTCAAAACATTTAAGTTGTTTTAATTAATTTAAAATTAATTCCCTCTGTCAAAACATAAAGTGTGTTTTTAAGAAATAATAACTATCAAAAGATTGACACTTGTTTATGTCCAATTTCAAAGTGAAAATACTTCCGATGAACAAAATTAGATTAAATGGTAAAAATATAATCTAATTATACTTTAAAACCAATTAAAAATATAATATAACCATATAAATAAATTATATTAAAAGGAAATTTTGAATTAAAATACAGTATTTTTCTCTATTCATTAAAAAATAAATTTTATCAGAAAAATACCTAAAATTTACCCAAAGTAAATTTTCATATCCCGAATCTAAAGAAGAATATTATTTTGTAAAATAGAATATATAAAAGTGAACAAAACCATATTTAAAGAGTATTCATCATTAAAAGGTGGTAAATCGACCTTTTAAAGAATATTAGAGTATTTATGCTTAAAATTAGCTTCATTCACATTTTAAGCCTCTAACATTTATTGGATAAATGTAAAAACATTTAACAAACATGTATAATCATATTTTAGTTAGTTCTATTTATTCCAACCAATACAATGGCTAGGTGTTAACTACCATTTAAATAATATTATACTATTACTTTTCAGTATGACTCATCCTTGGGTGTAACATTATGCTTCAAAGAAACCTGTTGTTGTGTACTAGGTATGACATCGAACATAGCATCCCCATTGAAAGTAAAATTAATATTTAATTCAAAAATATTAATAAATCTTAAAATATAATATTCTTTATTTACCAGGGATGTTACATATAAGCTATATATGTGGACCAAAAATTGTTTTTTGAAAATTTTTTAGGTCATTTTAAACCCTTACTTTCTTAGTTTAACCCCTGGTAAATCCATTTTTACCTTAACTGCGACAATTAATTATTACTAAATTCACTATTCATGTTAGTTGAAAAATAAGTTGAAATTTTTAGAAATTATAAATTATTATTATTTTAAATGTGGAATAATTTTTTTTTCAATCTAATTCACATAATTGGAAAAAATTACTTTAAAATTAATCTTACGGACGGGATGAGAAAGCGAGGTTTTAAAGAGAAAATATTTAAAATTTTACAATATTTTTATATCAAAATTCAATATGAAAATTATTAAATGGTCTAAAATAGATTAATATGTATAAAATATAACTAATTTTACTTATTAAAAATATAATTTAACATAAATTTTTTTTGAAATGAAAAGGAAGTTTTTAGTTAAATTTTTTTATTTTCCACTATTTATTGAAAAATTAAACATATCAGAAAAATAAAAAAAGTTCACCCTAATATAATTTGGATATGATTATTTCAGAAATTAATTTTATTTTTTCATATATATATATTTTTAAAATGTTAAAAATTAATTTTATATTAAGCACACAAGACGTGACTAAACCGTCCTTTAAAAAAATATAGTTTTTCAGAAAATATTTATTTTTATTTTAAATAATTGTTATTTTATTTACAATAACTAGGTAACCCTAATTTTCCCAATTAGTTATCAATATTCAAAAAATAAAACTTAATGGATAGGTTATAATGACCTCGTTTAAATAATATTTTAATAGATTATTTATATTTAAACCTGGTGTTGTGTGCCTTGAAAGATATTGAAGAAATTAAAGTTATTTTAAAAGAATTATTTTGTAAAATATTAGGGTGTTACATTATTCTCTCCAAAAAAAATACATCATCAAAATTTCATGGACATTAATTTCTAAATAGATACAATTAGTTCTTCATAATATCCTCTTGTTCCCATGTTACTTCCCCAATTTCGTAATTTCTCCAAATTACCTTTACCAGATGTGTTTTCTGATTAATAAATACCTGATCTCTAATATCAAAAGTCTAGATGGGTTCTGTAGAATATGATATATCCAGTTCCAATTATATTTTATCGTAGGTGAGCACATTAATTGGGTCTATCATATAATTTCTTAATAATTATATATAGAACATATCATATACTTTTGAGAGATTTGATGTAGTCCCAAATAATAAAAAGCAACTCCAATTCTTTCAAGAATTTCAAAAGGTCCAAATTACATGGGGCAAAGTATCCCATTATTATTGTACATTATAACACCCTTATATGGAGATACTTTTGAGAAAACATATTCTCCCACTTGGAATTCAAAATCTTTCCTCTGATTATCAGTATAAATATTTTTCCTACCTTGATCTTCTTTAATGTGAGTCTAAATAGCCTTTACCATTATTTTTTCCTATTTAATAAGTTATAGGACTATGAGTTTCCATTAGCCAACTTCATTCCAATAATTTGAACATGAAATCTCTTTCCATATAATGCTTCATACATATACATTTTAGTACTTTAATAGAAACTATTGTTATAGAAAAAATCTACCAAAGGTAAATATTGATTCTCCATACCTTGAATGTCATGTGAACAAGAACTCAAAACTTCTCCAATTATTTGAATTGTCTTTTTAGACTATCCATCAGTTTGAGAATGTTAGGTGATTCTCAAATGAAACTTATTTTCAAGAGATATCAGAATACACTTATATAATTTTGATGTAAAATGTGGATCTTGATTCAAAAAAATTGGAATAGGTTCTGTTTTAAGTCTTACAACATCATTAATATTGAGACTTATGGGGTGTTCAACTTGTATATCATCTCTTATAGAAAAAATGTGGATATTTGTTTATTTGGTCAATGATAAACCATATTTAATAATTCATTCTAAGAGTATTTAGTAGTCTTTTAATAAATTTTATAATAATTTCATCCTATTTCCACATAGGAATAAGAAGTGGTTTCATGATTCTTCAAGGATTATATCTCAAAACTTTCACCTATTGAAAAACCAAACCTTTTCAAAAATAATCAGTAATTTCCGGCTTCATATTATCTTAGAAAAAACCTTCCCTAAAATACAAATACATATTTATACTACCACTGTGTATAGAGAAATTCATTCTATGATCATCATCCAACAATTCCCTTTTTAGGCCAGTTATATATAAAACACATAATCTCTTTTCAAATTTTAGAACACCGTCTTCAAAAATGAAATTTGTTAATTTATCATTATCTACTTACTTAATTTCCTTAAGAATGTTCTCATCATCATATTAAGAAGTTTTTATATTTTCCAATAAAAATAATTTCTCAATAATTTGAACAATTTGTGATTTATCCCCTTCCTTAATAATTCCCATATCCATCATTACTAGATCCATGAAAATAAGATATCTCTCAATACTTATTTGGGTCAAAAATCCATGATCATTCTTACTTAATGAATCCTATATCTTATTTACTTTCACTGTGTGGTATTGTATTGAGTAATAACAATCATTGATTAGCTCGAGGCATCAAATTTATCTCATATTATGCTCCTTTTATGAAAAGATGTATTTTATGATTTTATAATTTGTGTATATCTCACATATTTCACCACAAAGGTAATTTATACACATCTTAAAAAAATAGATTATAGCAACCGACTCAAGATCATGGGTTGGATAATTATATTCTTGAGTATTCAACTTCCTTGATTTATATTCAATAACTGTACCACGTTTCATTAGGACACAACCAAGTACCTTCTTCGATGCATCACTATACATCACAAACCCATCATTTATAGATAGTAAATTAAAAATAGGATAATTGAACAATCTTATATTTAGTACATCAAGAACATTCTTAACATTAATTTATCAAAAAAAACTCAACCCATTTACTTGTAAGATTTGTTAACAGGTTAGATAATCAGAAAAAAATTATTAAAGAATCACTGAATGTAACTTTCCAAACAATGGAAAATACGTACCTTAGTTATTTTTATCTGTATATTCCATTCTTAGAGAGCCTTAATCTTCATAGGTTTAACTAATATTCTATACTTGGAGCTAATATGTACAAAAAATGAATCTTTTTAAAGTTAGAAAGTACACGTACTACATTTCCAATACAACTCTTTGCTTCTAAGAGTCTCATGAATAATATATAAGTGATTATCATGGTTCCCATAGCTTTTAGAATAAAAAAATATCATCAAAGAATACCACACAAAAATCATCAAGATATTCCTTGAATACATAGTTATTTGGTCAATGATAAACCATATTTCATCATTCATTCTATGAGTCATTGGTAGTCTTTTAATAAACTCTTTAATAATTTCATCTTATTTCCACATATGAATAGGAAGTGGTTTCATGATTATTCAAGGATTATATTCCAAAAAATTCACTTGTTGAAAAACCAAACATTTGACAAAATAATCAGTAATTTCTTGCTTCATCTTATCCTAGAAAAAACCTTCCCAACAATATATATAAATATATATACTACCAATGTGTATTGAGAAATTCATGTTATGATCATCATCCAACAATACCCCTTTTAGCTTAGGTATATATATAAAACATAATCTCTTTTCAAATTTTAGAACACTATCTTCAAAAATGATGTTTGTTAATTTATCATTATTCACTTATTTAATTTTCTTTAGAATGTTCTCATCATCATATTAAAAAGTTTCTATATTTTGCAATAAAAATAATTTCTCTATAATTTGAACAATTTGTGATTTATCTCCTTCCTTAATAATTCCCATATCCATCTTTACTGGATCCATGAAAATAAAATATCTCTCAATACTTATTTGGGTCAAAAATCCATGATCATTATTACTTAATGAATCCTATACCTTATTTACATTCACTGTGTGGTATTTTATTGAGTAATAACAATCATTGAGTAGCTCGAGGCATAAAATTTATCTCATATTAAGCTCCTTTTATGAAAAGATGTCTTTTAGGATTTTATAATTTGTGATATCTCACATCTTTCACCACAAAGATAATTTATCCATATCTTCAAAGAATATATTATAGCATCTGACTCAATATCATGGGTTGGATAATTATATTCTTGAGTATTCAACTTCCTTGATTTATATTCAATAACTTTATCATTTTTCATTAAAAACAACCAAGTACCTTCTTTGATGCATCACTATATATCACAAAACCATCATTTATAGATAGTAAATTAAAAATAAGATCATTGAAAAATATTATATTTAGTACATCAAGAACATTCTTAGCATTAATTTATCAAAACAAACTCAACCGATTTATATGTAAGCTTTGTTAATGGGTTAGCCAATTAAGAAAAATTAAGAACGAATCATTGAAAATAACTTTCCAAACCAAGGAAATTGTGTACCTAAGTAATTTTTTTCCAGTATATCCCATTCATAGAGAGCCTTTATCTTCATAGGTTTAACTGAGATTCTATACATAGAGATAATATGGACAAAAAATCAATCTTCTTGTAGTTAGAAAGTACACTTACTACATTTCCAATACAACTATTTCCTTCTAAGTGTCTCAAGAATAATCTTCAAGTTATTATCATGGCTCCCATAGCTTTTAGAATACAACAATATCATTAATGAATAATAACCCAACCCACTGGAGTGGGAAGGTCCAATCCACTTGGGACATGGAGGGCCCAACGTCCCACCCGTGACTATTGTTGCGGGTCACTATCGAGGTCCAGCTAGACCGCTGCCTCTAGTTGTGTCTGCCTAAACTACTACCGACCCTTTCCACCGACCCCTGTCCGCCGTCCGTAGCATATCCACAGACCTCCTCTACTGACATGGAATGCCACAGATGCGCGCCAATTCCAACACACAGGCTCCGCCGAGTTCCACCATCGGCCGCCACTGACATCGCCGCTGGTGCAAGCGCATCGATGATTTCTTTCGTGGGCCACCATAATTATTCTGGTGGTCCGTTCTTTGATCTAGATGGTGTTTTGAGGTCCTCAGGTCATCATCTCTCCTACCGCGGGCTCCAACCCATCTTTGAATCAATCTGGGTGTCCGATCTCACTCAAAACCTCCCAAAAAAGTCTGACACGACCACGTGGGTCTGGCAGTGAAGAACTTAAGATTAGGGATGAAGGAAAGGAACCAAGAACACCTAAGGGATAGATGTCAACCTTATTTGTTTTACATCCATTCATACCGTTAGAAAAATAGGAAGGGAATAATGGGATAAATACTAAGTTTTTAACCTTTCAAACCCCACCATAGACAACCCATACCACAGGAACGAATGACCTACGGATCAACATATTTGTGGTTTGATCCACGTTTTTCATATAGAATGAAATAATGGGGGAAATGAAATAGCATAAAAATAAATCCCCACCTTTAGGTTGGATCATTTGATTGATAAGTTTAGAATTTCACCTTCTTCTTCCTTCATTCCTTGATCCTCAATCCATCATTGGTGGAGATTCATTGTTTGCCGTTTGCTAATGGAAATCCTCCAAATGTTTTGAGAAGTTCTAGGATCAAGACAAAAATCATGTATCTTTGTTGAATAATTAAATTGGGGAAACAATTTTCATCATTTTTAGTTATTCTGATTCGCTGCATCGTTTCACTATTTCATTCATGAAATGAAACAACATTTTTTTACACTTCAGTTTTAGTGTTTCTAGGTTGTGTCATTTATTAAATGAAATAGCCTTCTCGACGTTGGGAAACAACAAAAAAACTGAAAAAAATAAAATTTCTTATTTTAATTCTATTTTTCTTTAAAACACTTAAAAATTAACTTTAACCATTGACCCATGCTGGTCAAATTTTGGTCCTTTATTTGGTAATTTATTCATTCTCGATGCAACGATGCCCTCTGATTTTTAATCTGGGAACTCATTTTCAGTCTCTAAAAACCACGCACATGCACTATTTTAAATAACTTAAAAAAGTTCAAACATTTATTCTGGACTCACCGGGCTTCAGAATCCCATGCCATCTCAGTGCCAGGTCTCATAATAATCCCATATAATTTTTTTTAAAAAAATACATGGAATTTATAGGACATTACAAAAACCATCCATTACAGCATCACTAACTTCATGTCCTTGTGAAAAAAGATATGGAAATATTCAATTATCCCATCCATAATAGTTATATACGTTGAAGAAAGGAACTTATCAATTATTGATTGAATTAAAACTCTCCATCAATATATCTTTAATTAATATTTGATCCTATCAGAGGGAACCTTCCTCTAATGCAACTTCTAGAGTCCAGGTTTGGATATATAACTAAGAGGGGAGGGGGTGAATCAGTGATTTTAAATTTAAAATTTATTCTTTTCAAATTAACCTCAATAACTGGTTACGTTATCGATACCTCGTTCGGTAGAGTCTCACTTCCCACATATATAAAAAAAATGAAAACACAGAAAAATCAAACAATGATTTTTACAAGGTTCACCCCAATATGGGTGACTATATTCTTACTGTGTTCAAGACAATACAAGACCCAAAATTTCCACTAGTAATATGAAATGTGATTACCCATACATAAAATCTCCCAAAATCCCTAATAGACAAACTCCCATAATGCTTGATCACAACTTATTACTATGGACTATCTTCCAACAATATCTTTTGACTATCATCCCACCAAAGTTCTTTATACAGACTCCTTCTAGTTGAGATATCCCCTGTAGAGATCCTATTATTTATACTAGAATCCAAATAGTTATTCATTGAATATATCTTGTAAACCGGTCTTCCATAACCACTATCTTCTAATGTAGTGATCTATTGGCCTTGTTAAATTTCAAGTCCACATAGTATAATATTTTGATAAGCTGTCGGCCTTGATCACATTATAACTAATCACAAATAAATGGTCAAATTCCTCAGTTATACACTAATCAGGAAATTCCTTCTTCTAATAAATACCATACCTCACTCAATATTGAAATCTCAGATACAAAAATACTTCTGAATCATTTTTCAAAACAATGTCCTAGATTCCATCTCAAAACACTACACTATATTAATCAACAAATATTTCACGTTCACTTCTTCAAAATTCATTCATGAACATGTTTTCATGTTTGTATCACTTTATTAATTCATTATTCACGTGAATTATTACTCTATTATATCATTCTTCTCACATACATTATCCAATTTTCATGCGCACAATCACATACACTTCTCAATTTCCTATTCAATCACCTTATGTATGCATGTATCTGTATACTTATTCTTCTGATACTTATCCATTCATAATAATTCATACATTTATTTCCCTTTTAATTCCTTCATTAAAACTCAAAAAATATCACACTAACCAAATGCACAATTGGATTTCCACTATTTAATTCTAATAGTGTAGGAACAAAAGTTCATCTTTTTGGGTTTTGGTGTTATTGTATACTATAATGTGATATCTCAAAGACATTCACACATAATATGATCATGGGAAGGTTATATATGACAACCCTGCTTTATTACAAACTTAAACATGATTTATTACATAAAACATCACTTGATACAACAAAGATGATTGAGAGGTTTATTGTATTTGGGGATTAAGATCATTACATAAAAACTTAAAACATGAAATACAACATCTTTATTGAAAACTTTCATTACATGACCACTACATTCCCTCGTACCTAGCATTGCATGGGATAACCTAAGGACATGCATAAGAAAAGGGTGAGCTATAAATCCCAGTAAGGGAGTACACTAGGAATAACTTGAGGAGGAAAATACTTGTTAGACAATAGGCATATCAATAGACAATAATAGAAACATGAACATAAAGTTATGATAAAGCATGATAATCATACCATGGAAATGTGGCAACGACACTTAACATGGAATTAGCATGAGCCAAGGCTCATTGCACATGGAGCAAGAGTAAATCCTCATTGCACATAAAGAATGAGTAAAGCCTCGTTGCACTTGAATTAGCATGAGTAAAAACTCATTCCACATGACGTATCATGATACTATACTTTACCCAATGCATTGGAGCGCTATAAGGGCGCACCCTTCTTAAACATTTTATTTCATGCATAAGTGTGCCACATGGATCATAAAACATGGATTCATAAAACATAATATTTTATTCCACGAAAAAGGAATGTGGAATTCATATATGAAACTTTACAATCAATATATAAATGTGCATAAAGGTGAATACCCTTGATGGAGAAGTGGTCATGGTATTCACTATACAATGACATTGTCTTAGAAAATCGGTGCGATTTCGGCAGCATAACGGCGTGACATAAGAATTCATAAAAAAGGTTAATGAGAGAGAAATGGGTTCTTCATAATATTCACATGTAATGGACAGTAATGAGGTCATATAGATACATGTCCCAACAATTTTAATGGAATTTAGATTCATGATACAAAAGTATTGCTTGAATGTAAAAGAGGAGAGAGAAGTTCCTTTCGGAATTTCGGCATAGTAATGGGTGTACATGGGAGGTATTTAATGAGAGAGAAAGTGTCTCCCATCATTTAAAAATAAATAGGGAAGTATTAGGGAGGTGAGAAACCATACTAAAATATTCATAATTGAAATTGAAAGGTCAAAACAACTTAAAGAAAATTGGACAAAAATGAGAAAGGAAGAAAAAAACCCTTGCTTGGAAGTGTGCTTTCAAAGGCTAGAGAGAGGCTTGTGAGAGGCTTCTTCGGAGCTTGGGGAACCTTGGGAGGATACTAGAGAGAGTAGGGAAGAGGTTGGACGAACTTCAATGGCTTTGAGTGAGGTGGAAGTGGGATCTTGGGTGGGTTTATATAGGAAAGGTGAGGGAATTATTTATTATTTAGGTTTTGGACCCCTTATATTAAATTAATCCAAACCACGAACCATCCCATGGTTTTTGCCCATGGTTTTTGGAAAAGGTAAGAGGAAAACAATATTTTATAAGGCAAAAGTCCTAACATCTTAAAATATTAGGGTTTCTTATGTGGAGGTGAGTCACACTCCCATGGAAATTAATTTAAAAAGGCAAGGTGTTGAATAACTCTTGAGGGGTCCATTAATGCTTTGAAAATTAAGTCAAACAAACCCAAAGTAACATTATTTTAATGGTAAAACATAAATTGGCTGAAAATAAAGATTATATTATTTTATTACAACATATTGGGTCATTATGATGTCATAAAACCCATTATATATTTAAACGGTATTTAATTTTTACCAAAAAATTTGACTGTCTCAGAAAATTATGAAAAATTCACCATTGGATAATTTCGACATCCTGATTCCAGAAATGACATTTATTTTATCTAAATAATTTTCTAAATATGTGAATTTTCACTTTTAAAATAAAAACTGACATTTATCAAAAATTCACTGGTTTTGACAAAAATGGCTTTCAAACCTTAATAAAAATTTTAATTGCATTCATAAAATTATAAGATCATTTATATTTAATAATAATGAATTTAATAATAATAATATTATTTTCTTAAAATGTAATTTAATTCAAAAATCTCTTAATTTTAAAAAATATATTTCTTAATTAAATAATAACTAAAAACACCATTTGTACTTTAAAAACTATTTACAAAGTATCAAAAATGACTAGAAATTATATTCATTATTATATACCAAAAAAAATAATGTACATGAACATAGTACTACTTATTTGTTACATAACCCTTTAAAATAGCCACATAAGACCTAAGGGAAAGGTGTGCAATGGTGACAGACTCTTGGGGTGGCTCAGATAACATCACTCGAGTGGTAATTTCAATCAACTTCCACCTTTCCCGTAGATGGTCATGTTCAAGCTTGACATGATGAATCTCAGCTTGGGCTTGGTCAAGGGAAAAGCCCAAAGATTCCACCTCTTTTCCGAGCTTCGACAAATGGGCTTCGTATGGAGGAATTCTACAGGATGAGGCCATCACGTCCTTTGTCTGAGTAAATTGGATTTGTTAAAGTCCTATATTTATACTAATCATGTGATCACTGTTCAACAGATATATTATCAACGATCAAAATTCATAACATAAAACCAAAGAATTTGACATTTTATATAAACATAAAGAGACATTTAATTAGATCAAGAGGGATTTCCATTAATGAAACTTTGGGTCATTACAATATTCCCCCCTTAAGAAATTTCACCCTCGAAATTTTTCTTTTCCCACACTAAAACAAATTGGGGTAACTCTGCTTCATCATATCCTCCGATTCCCAAGTCGCTTCTTCAAACATGTGGTTTCGCCACAACACCTTGACGAGGGACATTGTCATATTTTGTAGAACTTTTTCTCTACGATCTAAGATCTTCACTGTTTGCTCCTCATAAGAAAGATCATCTTCCAATTGTACCACCTCAGAAGAGAGTACATGTAAAGGGTCCGGTATATACTTTTTTAAGAGGGATACATGAAAGACATCATGTACTTTGGACATAGTAGGCGGAAGTGCTAGTAGATAGGCCATATCCTTGAAACGATCAAGAATCTCGAAGGGGACGATGTACCTTAGACTTAACTTCCGTTTCTTTCCAAACCTCATGACCTTCTTCCATGGAGATATGCATAGAAAAACCATGTCTCCAACTTTAAACTCAAGGTCTCATCGATGATTATCTGCATAACTCTTCTGTCAACTTTGGGCTGCCTTGATATGCTACTGAATGGTTTTCACCTTCTCCACCATTTCCTTGACCATTTCTGGTCCAAGCAACTTATGTTCACCAACCTCATCCCAACATGCCGATGTTTTTCACCTTTTCCTATACAGGGCTTCATATGGTTCCATTTGGATGCTCGAGTGGAAAATGTTATTATAAGAGAACTCAACCAGAGGAAGATGTTGATCCCATCCTTCTTTAAAGTCCATTGATCACGCTCTCAACATATCCTCAAGTGTTTGGATAGTATGCTCTGATTGGCCATCAGTTTGAGGATGATAGGCCGTACTGAAGTTCAGTTCAGTATTCAGAGCATGTTGAAGACTGTTCCAAAACATATAGGTGAATCTTGGATCTCGGTCAGACACAATAGATAGTGGTACTACATGCAACTGTACCACTTCCATGATATATATCCGTGCCAGTCGATCCAAAGAGAAATCCTCCCGAATAGCAATGAAGTGTGCAGTCTTTGTAAGACGATCCACAACAACCCAGATTGCATTACTCACTTTGGATGTCCTTGGAAGTCCGGTGACAAATTCCATGGTGATATTCTTTCTTTTCCATTCTGGTATGGGAAATGGTTGCATCATCCCCTTAGACTTATTCCTCTCTGCCTTCACTTGCTGACACACTAATCATTTTGATGTATATTCAGCGATCTCCTTCTTCATATTATCCCACCAAATGTTTTCTCGGAGATCTCGATACATGTTTGTGCTCCCTGGGTGAATAGAGAAATTTGAACTATGTGCATCATCTAAAAGTTCCTTCTTCAGCTCTGGACTTGATGGAACACATAGTCTTTTCTAAAACCGCACAATTCCTTCTTCAATAACATTAAACTCCGAGGATTTCCCCATTTTGATAGCTTCCACTTTTTCTTGAATTCCCACATCATCTTTTTGAGCATCCTTTAACCTTTTCAAAAGAGATGTTTGAGCAATAATTTGTGAACGGATTGGGGATTTTCCCTTCTTTAGGATTCCCACGTCCATCTTCATCAAGTCTAAGAAGATTGGATCCTTCTCAATTCTCATCATTGATAGAATTGCTGGGTCCTTTCTGTTTAGGGCGTCTTCCACCTTGTTCTCTTTCCCAGGGTGGTAATGTATTGAACAGCCATAATCCTTGATGAGCTCTATCCATCTTCTCTGGCACATATTAAGCTCTTTTTGTGTGAATATATATTTAAGACTCTTGTGGTCAGTATATATCTCAGATTTATCTCCATAGAGATAATGCCGCCAGATTTTCAAGGAAAAGATCACCGCCGCCAACTCCAGATCATGCGTTGGATAGTTTTTCTCATGCATTTTTAATTCCTTGAGGCATAGGATATTACTTTATCATTCTGCATCAGAACATAGCCTAATCCCTTCTTTGAAGCATCACTGAATACCACAAAAGTTCCCCACTTGGGGGTAAAGTGATCACGGGTGAAGTGATAAGCCTCATTTTCAACACCTTGAATCTTTCTTCGAATTAAACACTCCAAACAAACTTTACTCCATTTAGAGTTATCTTGGTAAGAGGGTTGGACAATCATGAGAAATTTCTCACAAATCGTCGATAATATCCAGCTAACCCTAAGAAGCTATGGATATCTGTTACCGATGTTGGCCTCAGCCATCCCTGAATTGCATCTATTTTGGAGGGGTCCACAGATATCCCATTGCTTGTGATGATATGGCCCAAGAATGAGACCTCCTTCAACCAGAAATCACACTTGCTGTACTTTTCATAGAGCTTCTCCTTGCACAAAGTCTCTAGTGCAATTTTTAAATGATCCTCATGATCCTCCTTGGTTTTGGAGTATATTAGAATATCATCTATAAAGACTACCAAAAAATTTTCAAGGTAATCTCCAAAGACTCTATTCATCAAGTCCATGAATATTGCTGGAGAATTGGTGAGTCCAAAAGGCATTACTATGAATTCATAGTGACCGTATCTTGTACGAAAATCAGTCTTGGGGACATCTTCCTTCTTCACCCTTACTTGATAATATCCTAACCGCAAATCCACCTTGGAGAAGTATTGTTCTCCACAAAGCTAATGAAACAAGTCATCGATTCTTGGGAGAGGATAATTTTTCTTTATTGTGATTTTGTTAAGTTCACGATAATCGATGCAAAGCTGCATTGACCCATCCTTCTTCTTGACGAAGAGGATGGGTGCACCCCATGGTGAAGCACTTAGGCGTATAAACCCTTTATCCAGATTCTCCTATAGTTGTTTCTTTAACTCTTCAAGATCAAAAAACGCCATTCTATATGGAGTCTTGGATATTGGTAGTGCCCCAGGTATAAGTTCAATTGAGAACTCAACATCTCTTCTAGGAGAAGACGAGACAGTTCATCGGGAAACACTTCAGTGAATTTACTCACAATAGGCATTTCTTCAAGGATGGTTTCTTCCTTAGACTCAATAATTTGAGCCAGATATTCATGCTCATAGGGCATTAATATCCATGCTTGAGATGATGGAGCTAAAGGATATTCATCTTCCTCCTGACACTTGTAAAGAATTGGGGGTCGATTATCCATATGGAGTGTGATTTCCCTCTCCCGACAATTTATATTGGCTCTATATAAGGAAATCCAATCCATGCCAAGAATTGAATCAAATTCCACCAGAGGGAGTATGACGAGGTTCACCAGGAAATTAAATCCACAGATTATAATAGGGGAGGACTTATATTCATGGGATGTAATGATTTCCCCATTTTCCATACTCACGGACATCTTTACATCCTTGATTTGTGGTGGTGCTGGGATTGTTCTACTAAACATTTGAGATATAAAAGAATGCGTAGAACTAGAATCAAAAATTACATTTTCTATTCTTGAATGAATAACTAGTGTACCTGTCACCACTTTGTTGTTGGGGTTCACTTCGGCAGAAGTGATGGAAAAAGATCTTCATTGCTATCTTGGAGGTTGTTGGTTGCCTCTGAAAAACCTTGGATTAGGGCACTGATTTGCAAAATGACCCAGTTCTTTGCATTTGTAGAATTTAAAAATGCGTTGAGGTTTGAATGGAGTGTTCCTCTCCTCTGTCGCAGTCGCAGTTCATTCTTGCCGACAGTTTAGAGCTAGGTGCCCTTCTCTTCCACACCTGAAGTATTTTCTTGTCCCTTTAAGGCAATTTCCAGGCTGCTTATTTCCGCACTTTTGGCAAGTGGGGTGCTGGATCTTCTTAGCACCATTGGATTTATCCATTGGACCACCAGCATTGAATTCCACCTTACAATTCTTGTCCCCATGATACCCTTGTGATTCCCCGATCTCCATTTCGACCTTGAGGGCACATCGGACAATTTCCTCATAGCTGTCGAAGTCACGGATCACTAATGCTTTCCGAAATCTGGGCTTCTTCCCAAAAAAGAAGCGTTCAACCTTGCATTCGGGGGCAACGACAAAGTCGGAAGAGTATCGTGAAATCCTTGTGAAGTTTTCCTCGTACGCTCCAACATATTCTTCATCTTTTTTCTTGAGGGAAAGGAAGTCCCTTTCCATCTTAAGCCGGAGGGTGCGCAGAAAATATTTATCAAAAAACATCTTCCGGAAATCCTTCGATTCCAACGCCTCGATCTCCTCCTCAGGATTCATATTTTTGATCAAAATCCACCATTGATCAGCTTCACCCTCCATATGATAATCCACTAGGAGAACCTTCTCTTGTTCAGAACATTTGAGGATGGATAATATCTTTTCAATGGATTTGATACATTGTTCAGCGATCGTGGGATCAGATAATCCACTAAAAGTAGGATGCCTTTGCCTCATGAAGCTCTCGATAGAGACTTGTTATTTCTTAGGGGGGTTTAACGTTCCTCTTGAGACATGTTTCTATTCAAAACATGAGTTAGCTGAGAGAGAAGCATGACAATGTTCACGATTCCCGCTCCCATTGGATTTAGCATCTCATTAGTACAGTCATCACACTGATCTTCACAACGGTTGTCATCCCGAGTCCTCCTGTTACTGGCCATTGGTTGGAATAAAAAGAAAAGTTAGGGGTAACACATAAATGTTAATCCAAAGACAAAAGTTGATGACTCATAAATAAACTTTCATTTCCTTAACTCATGAGTCTATAGGCTTCAATCGAGGCTTTTCATGATCTACATTCTAACATATATTCTTAGGGGTATTTTTTTAATTCCCTTAATAAGGGTTCATACTAAGCTTGTGAATTTACCAAAGAATATCCCCCAGGAGTTTCATAACCAAGAGTGCAGCAAGGCCCATTATCGTGCACCAGTTCCTGTTTGATTCTACCTCAAAGCGGTGTTTTCGGGTTTTACCCCTAGGATACATTTGTGCCAGAGCCGCCTCTACCTACTCGTATCCAGAAAGGGATGTATTTTCTTGATAACCCACTAACCCAATACTCAACAAAACTTAGGGAAGTTTATATTTTACTTATTCTTGTATCTAAGGCTTTACTAGTGTTTTTTAATCCTAATCCCAAAAATAACTAAAACTCCCTCTGATACCAACTATGACAACCCTGCTTTATTACAAACTTAAACATAATTTATTACAAAAAACTTCACTTGATACAACAAATAAGATCGAGAGGTTTAGTGTCTTTGTGGCTTAGGATCATTACATAAAAACGTAAAACATGAAATACAACATCTTTATTTAAAACTTCCTTTACATGACCACTACATTCCCTCGTACTTAGCATTGCATGGGATAACCTGAGGACATGCATAAGAAAAGGGTGAGCTATAAAGCCCAGTAAGGGAGTACACAAGGAATAACAAGAGGTGTAAAATACATGTTAGGCAATAGGAATATCAATATAGAATAAGAGAAACATGAACATAAAAGTATGATAAATCATGATAATCATAACATGGAAATGTGGCAACAACACTTAAAATGGAATTAGCATGAGCCAAGGCTCGTTTCACATGGAGCATGAGTAAATAATAATTGAACATAAAGCATGAGTAAACCCTCATTTCACTTGAATTAGCATGAGTCAACACTCATTTCACATGATGTATCATGATACTATACTTTACCCAATGCATTAGAGCACTATAAGGGTGCACCCTTCTTAAACATTTTATTTCATGCATAAGTGTGCCACATGGATCATAAAACATGGATTCATAAAACATAATCATTTATTCCACGACAAAGGAATGTATATTTAATAAATGAAACTTTACAATCAATATGTAAATGTGAATAAAGGTGAATACCCTTGATGGATAAATGGGCATGGTATTCACTACACAATGACATTGGCTTAGAAAATCGGTGTGATTTCGGCAGCGTAACAACGTGACATAAGAATTCATAAAAAAGGTTGATGAGAGAGAAAGAGGTTATTCATAATATTTTCATGTAATGGACAGTAAGTAGGTCATATGGATACATTTTCCAACAATTTTAATGGAATTTAGATTCATGATACAAAAGTATTGCTTGAATGTAAAAGAGGAGAGAGAAGTTCTTTTCGGAATTTCAGCATAGTAATGGGTGTACATGGGAGGAATTTAATGAGAGAGAAAGGTTCTACCATCATTAAAAAATAAATATGGAAGTATGAGGGAGATAAGAAACCATACTCCAACATTACTAATTGAAATTAAAAGGGAAAAACAACTTTAAGAAAATTGGACAAAAATGAGAGAGGAAGAAAAAAACCCTTACATGGAAGTGTGCTTCCAAAGGCTAGAGAGAGGATTGTGAGAGGCTTCTTGGGATCTTGGGGAACCTTGGGAGGATTATAGAGATAGTAGGGAATAGGTTGGATGAACTCCAAGGGCTTTGAGTGAGGAGGAAGTGGGAGCTTGGGTGGGTTTATATAGGAAAGGTGAAGGAATTGTTTATTATTTAGGTTTGGGACCCCTTATATTAAATTAATCCAAACCACAAACCATCACATTGTTTTTGCCCATGACATTTTGAAAAGGGAAGAGGAAAACAATATTTTATAAGGCCAAAGTCCTAACTTCTTAAAATATTAGGTTTGATTATGTGGAGGTGAGTCACACTCCCATGTAAATTAATTTAACAAGGAAAGGTGTTGAATAAGTCTTGAGGGGTCCATTAATGATTTTAAAAGTAATTCAAACAAATGAAAAATCTCACTATTTTAATGGTAAACCATATATTGGCCGAACATAAAGATTATAGTATTTTATTACATCACTATTGGGTCATTATGATGCCATAAAACACATTATATATTTAAACGGTATTTAATTTTTACCCAAAAATTTTACTGTCTCAGAAAATTATGAAAAATTAACCATTGGATAATTTCAACATCCTTATTTCCGAAATGACATTTATTTTATCTAAATAATTTTCTAAATATGTGAATTTTCACTTTTAGAATAAAAACTGACATTTATCGAAAATTCACGGGTTTTGACAGAAATGGCTTTCAAACCTTAATAAAAATTTTAATTGCATTCATAAAATTATAAGATCATTTATTTTTAATAATAATTAATTTAATAATAATATTATTATTTTAGTAAAATTTTATTCAATTAAAAAATCCCTTAATTTAATAAAATATATTTCTTAATTAAATAATAACTAAAAACACCATTTGTACTTTAAAAACTATTTACAAAGTATCAAAAATGAAAAGAAATTATATTCATTATTATATACCAAAAAAATAGTGTACATTAACATAGTACTACTTATTTATTACATAACCCCTTAAAACAGCCGCATAAGACCTAAGGGTAAGGTGTGCGATGGTGACAGACTCTTGGGGTGGCTCAGATAACATCGCTCGAGTGGTAATTTCAATCAACTTCCACTTTTCCCATAGACGGTCACGTTCGAGCTTGACATGACGAATCTCAGCTTGGGCTTGGTCAACGGCAAAGCCCAAAGATGCCACCTATTTTCTGAGCTCCGACAAATGGGCTTCGTATGGAGCAATTCTACTGGATGAGGCCATCACTTCCTTTGTCTGAGTAAATTTGATTTGTTAAAGTCCTATATTTATACTAATCATGTGATCACTTTTCAACAATTATATTAGCAATGGTCAAAATTCTTAACATAAAACTAAAGAAGTTGACATTTTATATAAACATAAAGAGACATTTAATTAGATCAAGAGGGATTTCCATTAATGAAACTTTGGGTCATTACATTATGAAACCCAACTTCTTTAATGAAAGGTATACTCAAATAATATAGTGTAAGTATACACAATATGTGGTTCCTCAATCTCTTCACACAAATAGTGAGTTACAAGAAACTCAGTTCCTCATAAGGATATCTGAGTATGAAAAGCATATGTCAAATAGTTGCAGCCTTCTTCTTCATATTCTTCATGAAAACAATATTAGGAAGAATCCTTCTCAAACTAGAGAGTTCATGAAACTATTTACCTCCCAAAAACTCAGCTAAAATGTGAGATAAATGAACTAAGAAAATAATCCTATCATTCAATATTTATAAGCATCATACAACATCATATAACCTTTTGGAATCGAGGAATACCAGCTCATTTAGACACTACCTCTCTTCCTTGGATTCGATAAACACCATCTCGAAAATTTTAATCTTCTAAATAATGTAAAAGTATGATTTTTTCATCCGTATATTATTAAAAAAAGTTTTATAAAATATTTTGATCATTCTTGGATCATTAGAATGCTCAAATAAATATTGGAGGCCTGGGTTCAATCTTCGAACATCATGGATCCATGAGGATCTCGAGGCTAAGAACTACCTGATAGTAGAGGTTGAATATGAAACATCTAATATAATCAAATGGTTCAGATCATCAAATCAGATCAGATCATATGGATGTCGTTTATTCTGTGTTTTTTTAATAGATCGAAAACTTAGATAAAATGATCAATGACCAAATAATCCTGGTTGATTTGAGGCTATCCCACATCGAGCCTGCCTGAGTTTCTTTGCTACTTTATAATACACGGCATGATGAAACCCACCAATAATCGCTTCCTCCCTCCCTGATACCACCCTACACCAGTTCTCTACATGAGTTCTCTTGCGGTCACCTTCTCCACCTTTCTATCCGGCATGGTGGTTGCTCTGCCGCCCTTATTCCTTGGGTAGGTGCCCCATGCACTGCCTTGGCTATGGACAACCTCATTATGGCTGGCTAGGGTTGATACCAGCCTCCACCATAGTGTTGTGTGATGCTCCCCTAGATGTCTAGCATAGTGGATATTTTTTGAAGGACTATATACTTATAAAAATAACAAGTAACATACAAAATATAATGTCCTCTTCAAATAAATTTCAAAACCGCTTTCCAAACCTTTTCATGAAAATTAAATCATTTTTCATGGAATCTTCGATGAATAATTATTATAAACAATGTTTCAATCTAATTCAACCAATTACACATGTCTTTTGAACTTAAGGACCAGTTCTACAACCATATAATTTAAAAACACATTGACTTTTCATTAATTCACAATAATAACAACTTCAACAAACAACATGGAATATCCAATATTTATAATATTGACAAAAGTAAAACTTGTAATTTTGACTTTTTATAAATAAAGTTCTATAATTATTTTTTATTTCTCCATACATTACATTAATAGGAAATTAAATTATTTTTCATGTGTATAAATGGTAAATGATAACACTAATATTTTTCATGTGATTTCAATGAGAAAAATTCACAATATTATAATAATTAGAATATAGAAAACAAATTTTATGTTTAATTTATATAAATAATGTTATATATATATATTTCATTTCTAAATTGATATAAAAAATATTTTTTTAATTTTAGAAACCCTGAATTATATTGGTAACATTTTTACACAATTTAATTTTATCGTTTTTTAATTTTTATAACTATCAGATTAAAATATACACACATTGTTTATTTTCAATTTTTTTAGGTCCCTATTGAAATTCATGAAACTATTTTAAATATTACATGGGACACATATATGATATGCATGAAAAGGTTTCCTTATTCCATCAAAATTTGTTCCAAAAAACATGTCAATTTATTTCCTAACTTTTTGGTGTAGAAAACCGAATATTCTATTTATTTTACTTTATAAATTTTTGTAATTTTAGACAATGGATAAGAGGATGTGAAGTTGAATTTATATAGTAATTCAGTATGAGATTTAAAAAACATTTTATTGGAAATGTAATATGTCATGGATAATTAAAAAATTGGATGATTATCGTAAAGCATCTTTGTGTAATGTATATTGTGACTTAATAAGTTTTTTGTTGAAACAAATTATAAAAAATATCATGTTTTTTTGGAAAAGTCATGGTTTGATTGAAAATTTCATGGTTATTTGGTGTGAATTGGAGAAAGCTTTTTCAAGGCTACTATAATTCTATGTGAGAAAAACATTAAGAGATAAATTTATAACCCATCATGGTTATTATAATGAAATATTTGAGAAGTGAATGTTAGACATAAAGGATGAACAAGTGATGGATTCATATCATTATTGAATAGGAATTAGCTATACACATCGTGTTTATATTCAACACACAATGTTTTGGATAAAATATATATGATTTTTAAATAGAATGTGGTTATATATTTTATATAGGGGATACAAAATGCACAATAAATTTTAGACACGGTGTAGAAAGGTGGAAAACGTCATTTTTTTATTTACACATAATGATTTTTAATAAACTAGATTTAAAATATTATAAATAACTCCAAATAATCATATTTTTTTTTGAGACTTATCCTTGAAATTAAGATAAAATTTTGAGAAATAAGATGGATATTTATAATTATATTGAGTAATCATTGATATATTTATTTATAGGATTACTTAAATTAAATTTTAAATTTATGGTGAGTTAAATCCTTGATATTTTCTTATAGTAGATTAGTGAACCCTTCTCAATCTCAATTTTTAATTGTTGATGCATAGATGGTCAATAATGGATATTGTTTACTATAGATATGGAATTAAGGATTATAATATTATATCAACAAATATTAATTTAATGGACTATAATTTTATGGGTTAGATGATTTTAGAACTCTTCTCTTATTTATGTTCTAATGTAGACTTATCATTCTTTAATACTTATTATTTGATAATAAAGGTTATTAACTAGTTAAAATGAAAGTGTTATGTAATTCAGTGGGAGTGTGTTGTTTATTTTTTAAATTATTTTTATTTAAATTATATGTATTGTTATTTTATGACAAGTATATGGATGTATAAAAAGTTAATATGAAGCAAAAACTAGACATTTTATTCAATATTTATGTAATTGAATATTGTATTTTTAATGGGAAAACCAATGTGGTATTCCATATGAAATAGGTGGTGATGGGAATTAAAAAGATATTCAAATTTCATATTATAAAAGGGGTGAAAAGAAGTGGTATTTCAAATAATGATTTGATTTGGTATTTTTATAAGTTTGATCAGATGTGACATTAATAATATGTTACTAGATATATTATTTTGAAGAAAATGATTGAGAGAAGCATTGTTAGGACATTGTAAGTTGGGATATAAGGAAATGATTTATTTATGATATTTTAAAGATGAAATGATTATAAGGAGAAAATATAGAGATAAAATTTATGATATAAATGTTGTTCTCAATCCCTTTAAATAGAAAACTTATAGTTGAAATTACTAGTTTACCTTGGATTACATAATTAGTGTTGTGTATTGATGTAATTGAGTTAGATTTTTAGTATGGATAAATATGGAAATAAAAAATTTATGGTTGTGAACAGACATAACTTGAGTTGATTTTTATTGTGAGAGTATATTACTATATATATGTTTTATTTCAATGATAATTGATGTAGGATTATCCATTTTCCATGTTACCATCACTCAATTTGGAATCCTCATGATTCAACTCCCATGCTGCATTGGATTGAAAGTGAACCCTAATTCCCATGTTGTAATGGATGGTCATATACATACCTATTATTCTACCTATAAGATATTTTATTCTATGGTAGATGTTTTATTATTAAAATATATTTATTTACTATATGTTGTTTTCTCTTAGTGGTGGGTTTAGTCTGAATTATATTATATGTGACCATTGTCTATTATTATTTCATTACAAAATATGTATATATGATGTTTTTTATTTATGGGAAAGTGTGATAGTGCTGAAATGAGATGTGTTAGACTTACCTTTTTATGGGATAAATTATCTCATTTTTTTATTTAATTCATTTAAACATTAACATATTTCAACCCCATTGAAAATTTTTTTTTTGGGAACTTACTGAGTATAATATCATATTAACCCCTACTAGATTTATAGGATCAAGTTGATGATTTTTCTTGTCTATATTATCTCAATGTACATAGTGGATACATTAGTATAATAATTTTTTTTTCTATTTTCTTTTATATTTAGTATATTTATGATCTTTTAAATCTATTTATTTTTTTATGAATTATTTTTGTGATATAAATTGATTTTTTTGCCTCATGAAAAGATTTTTTGATATTTATGTTGATGATTATCATGTAGTCATTTCTAACTAACAAGGGAAATTCCATCTATAAAATGATTTTTATACCCCTGGTTATAGTTTCCAACCAATTTCCTATTATATATATTCTTGAAGTATTACTTTCAATAACTTCATTGACTCAAGAGGAGTCTTAAAAGGGCTGGGTTATAGTATAATAATATCCGAGTAAGGTTTAGGATAGAGTTGGGGGTTTTAACCAGTAAATATTTCATTAGGGCGAGAAAGACAATTATATATTTTAATTTAGGATGGGATGTAGATAAGGGAATCTAATAAATTGTGGAGTAGACAACACATTTCTATGCCAATCCTGTGATTGTCTACTAACTTTATCCCATTTATGTTAAACTATTTACATGGTAATGTGTTGGGATAAAAATTAATTATGTAGTACTAGGTTATATTGACTGTGCCTATTGAATTGATTTTTATTTTTATAAAATTTATATTCAATAGTGAATTCAAAAAGTTTCCATATCGTTGTGAATAGTACTTATTCTTTATGACTTTAGATATTAAATTTACAAGATGTCCTCATAAGGCTAAATTATAGGAAGGGTGATAGGATCTTGAGTTGATTTATTTGATCTCTGATTCTATAGGTAGTGGTACTTAGAGATAAAAATTAAAATGGGTTATAATGTCATAGCCTAATGATATATAATCTGATTGTTTTTGGTTGGCTGATTTATTGATAAATTGGAGAAGAAGATATTTTTAGCTTATTTGGGAAGATGATGAGCATTAGATATTTTTATGGACATTTTATTTTGGGGAGAAACTAGACAGTGGTGGAATCCTTATATTAGGGATCTATATAAGTTGGAAGTATCATGAGATCAATTCTATGATTAGTTTAGGAGATAATTTCTTTCATAAACTCTCACTATATAAAATAAAAAATAACTATTAAGAATTATATAGGGTAGATCTAGTATTCTATAATTTAAATTCTGATCCATGAGCTTACTATGATACCCACCAATCTTTTTAAGTGATAAAAAGCTAAGGGTGAAATATTTTGAGAAGGTTTTATACTAAAATATTTAGCAATATGTATCCCTTTCACCATGAATAATTTTAAAAATGTATTATGAAAGGTGAGGTGATTGAGAGGGCCTTATCTCAAATAAATACAATTTTGAAAAATATATATTATAGTACTCTATAGAGTGGGAGTGATAATGAGAGTTATCATTTTTTGAGAAATTCAGTCTTATAATAAGTGTGCAGATAAAAACCACCATTCCTATCACATTTACTAGGAATTATTGTTTTATACCATTATTTAGAAGTTAGAATATGATATGTTTCCTCTCTGGTGGTCATAGGAATTTTTAGTTCCTATGTACCCCATATCATGCTGTTTAGAATATGCATAGTAGTATGATAGTTCATAGGCCACTCCAGTTTCACATACCACCAATATAGTAGTTCTCTCAATAACTATATCCATACTAGTAAGATATAAAACTAGTTTGAAAAATTTTGTTAGGTTGTGTAATATAAAGACAAACGAGGTACGTTCCTTTCACTGAGGGAACTTAATAATTGTAAGGATTCTAATTAAAATCCAATAGAATATTTTTGGGATATAATTTTTAACCAATGAAGATGAAAATAATTCATATGACTCATATTACTATTTATAAATCATTATGTAATGTTTCATGAATTTTAGAGGAAGAATAAATTGTTTTGGATGGAAATCTAAAAACTAAATCTTGTAAATAAATGTCTTAGTTATTTCCTAGTTTTCTGTAATTTGGATTAATTTAAGAATATTAAGAATAGTGGTGTTATTAGAAATTATGTTTTATAGATCAAGTGGTGTTTTAAATTTGTGCTTTTATAAATACCCTATTGAATAACATGGACTCATCAACATGCTATGTTTGGAGGTTATGTTTTTGAAGAGGTGGATTTATAATGTAATTATTTTGGGATATATAAAAAAGTATGGAAAAATTAATATGTTTCTATGTCATAATTTTGGAAGAGTTTTTTTCCAGAAGAAGTTTTCTAGGTTAACTGACATGAAAATGGAAAACATTATTATTTTCTAAAGAAAAAGGAATCACTTCATGGTATATTTTTTTAATGGATACTCCAAATTAAGAAATTATATTATTATTTGGATAATATTTCCAAAAAGCCACATTCAATTATCTATATATTTTTTAGGGTGTAATCCAATGTGATACATGACCTGATATACACCTCCCTATAAGGTAAGAGGACACTTAATAGAGGTGATATATTAAACCATACATTTTGGAGTCTATTCCATCAATATCAAATAACCATCAACCATAAAAATAGTGAGATAAATAATAAGAAATAAAATAAATAATATGTAATAACAATTGTAAGTAAAAGATATTAATAATTCCACATTATATAACAAAATGAGTACATATAAGTTATACATCAACATTCAGAAGTGATATTCAGAGGTAGTTGATCACTATGTAAAATAATAAAGGATAAATATAAAATAGAGGAAAACCACAAAATAATCTCAGGTTATGTCCTGATATCACCTCTATATATACCCCTCTTCACCAAATCAAGCATCCAACATAGGATCTTTACCCTTAATTGAATCTCATACAAGAAATTATATGCATACATTGAGATTATCATGCAGGGTGTGAGTAATCAAACCAAGTAAGGTAACACCAATTATTTCTTAGAATAAGAGTTATAGATTTATGTGAGTGGATGAAGTAATGTAAAATAAGTAAATAAATAACAATCCAAAATATACCCATGTGATGTCATCATTTGTTAAACATACTTCCATAAACCCTAACCACACCTAATACTATAAATTATATAAAAAGGGACTCATTATATACCCAAAAGTGTCCATAATACCATCAAAAGAAATTTGAGGATGGTATAAAATAATCAAACTCTCACATATGATAAGTTATATTCTAAAGGTATGGTTCCAAATCCACTAATCTCAATGGAATCAGTTGTAGGAGGTCATGACATAGTTGACTAATCATGCTTGTTAAACTAACATGTCTATAAAGATAAGGACCTATGATGAGTCATAGATAAACAAGAATAATATGTAACATTTTGACATGGAAATAACATAACCATCCAACCATGAAATATGAATCAATTCCTCCTTATAAGTAAGGCCCCATGATCGAGCCACACATAATAACACATCAAACTAATAGAAAAGTCACAAACACCAATACCCAACCTAAAAGGGTCAACCATACTCTAATAATAAATATTGTATCATAAAACTGATGGGAATGATCATTTTTTCCATTAATTATCTCAAACCATAATAATTTCCTAATATTAGTCATTCCCACTCATTAACATATTCAAATTGGAAATAGAATCACACCCATTACCATATTCCATGATATAATCCCATCAGATCCCCTTGTAGATGAAATAAACTCATCCCATCCTAAAAAACACAAGGCTTACATCCCTTCATTAAGCCACACTAAAATCAATGGTTCTATCACAGCCAATAAAATTCACCTTTATCTACCCTTTAAGGGGTAAATTCTATTATTTTAGACAACCCAAAGCACTTTTATACATGAAAAAAATATTAAGGGAACTATCACACTCGCTTATATGATATCCCACAAAATCACATAAAATGATGTGGCATGTTAAGGAATTACTACCAAAAGTTTGAGGTAACTCACTCACTAAGCCACACAATCTGAATTTATAAAAATCTATTAGAATCTTAAAAACAATAAAAAAACCCTAGAAATTAGGGATTTTATATCGGGGAATAGACATAATGAGTGAAATATATTCCTAGAGATCTTATATGATTAGACTTAGTAAACAAAGATGATCTCAATAAAAAACTTCAATAAATCAAGACAAGAGGAAGGGAGATCATAGATAAGTAAGTTGGGAGGTGTGTGGTTCATAATGGGGTTTGGGGAGGAAATAAACAACATTATAAGATTTTAACCCTTTAATTTATTTAATATAAATTATAAAAATTTTTCCCAGGATGCTGATTTTGGTTTGAACATAATGGTCACAGTTTAATTCCTGTATTGTTGGGATGGTTGATGAAAATAGACATGCGGCGAAATTTATTTTATGAAAATTAAAAATTTATTAAAATTAATTATGGAATTGAGTAGTTTAAAAATGATAAATGATTATTTCTTAAATGAATAAGAATGATGGATGTGTAAAGAGTGTATGTAGAAAATTAAAAGATAAACCTAAGAAATTTTATAGTGGGTCATTCAAATCAACTTAATCCAATCTCCACACCCCAATTGATGGAGTACGTCACACACTAACATATTATAGATACTTTTACCTAAGATCAACCCAAACCCATACCTTTACAATTTAATGAATCCAAACTTAATAATTTTACACCAGGGCATCCCCAAACCTAACTAGTATTTTGAGGGAGTAGAAAAAACCCATGATTTTATACAGAGAGTATCCCCAAAAAATTATTCTACATTTTGGTCTTGTAATAATAATCAATGAATAAATTTTAGAGTTATTAAAACCTATTGTGTAAAAATATTTAAGTGCATAAAACTATACCCAACATAAAATAAATAAATACAACAATTACAAAACTGTTAGAGAGTTAAAGAAAGAATACTGGTATATAAATTGTTGATGTAGGCCCTTGAAATAAATTTGAATGATGAAGTTCATGAAATAAATGAATGCAATGTTTTCTATTTAAAGTTGAATAATGTTAATAATGATTTATCCCTTCCTTGAGAGTTCATAAAATATTGAAACAACTTTATCAAACGATTTATTTTACAATTTTATATATCTACGCTATCACTAACATCATTATTTCATGCAGAACTCAAGCCATTTAAATAGAAAAAAACTCAAAAATTCTAAGTGATCCATTATACAATTTAAAATAATAATAATAATAATAATAATAATAATAATAATAATAATAATAATAAATATGAGTTATTTTGAATAGAGAGTGGGAAAAAAATTATTGACACTTTTATCATTTTAAATTCAATAGAATTTTAAAAAATAAAATATATTTGAGATTATTTTATTAAATAGTTCAAAATAATTCTACAAAAATAGTTCAAATATAATCCAACAATCTCAAATAAATTCAAAAAATAATATTCAAAATTTGAATTTATAAAATCTTTCCATTTTTAACATACAATAATCTCAAACCATAATGATATTACATTAAAAAATTTTAAAACTAGTTTAAATATGTTTGATCATATCTAATATGAATTTAGAAACATTATAATCAATCAAAACAACTAAAAATAATAAAATCGAAATATTTATCTTTCATATTGTAAATATATTTATGAAAAAGTAAAAAATTTATCTCTATATAAATGTGTTTAAAAAAAAGTAAAAATACCTTCCATAATTTCTATATAATTAATATGATTTTGTAGAATATTATAAAAAATTAAAACACTTAAAACAAACATGAAGTAAGTGAAAATACCATGAGAATCATAAAATAGAGTAAACTTGCATCTTGAAAATTCTATAACTACACAAGTGATATTTTAATGGCACGCATAAGGGTAACATATAAATTTAACACATTCCACAATGGTAACCTAGAATTTTGATATATAGTGTAATTGTAAAGAATAATTCCTAGATCATGCATAAGGGTAAAAATATCATTTATAAGGGTAACAATGCTCATGTGAAAATGTAAAAAATCTATCATGTAAGCGAAACATACAATTACAACATGTTACATATGGGTAAAATATAGTTGCATAAGGTTAATCAAATATTAAAATCTATGCATAAAAGTAGGAAATAAATCACCTCAAGGTAAACAATATTTTAGATAAAGGTAAATGGTAAGTTTCATAAGGGTATATAGAATATCATGTAATGGTAAAGAAAAATTACAACTACTTACAAAAGGATATAAGGTAAGTGGTATAAGAGAATGTAGGACTTATCTAATCATAAACAACGACATTGAATTATCATGCAAAGGTAAAAATAATTAATGAATGATACATAAGGGTAAAAAATTTAAATAGAAACTTATTTTTTCACAATATTTAACTAAAAATAAATATAATAAATAATATGAATAATAAATATAAATTATGAAATAATTAATAAAAATTGAAATTCAAATAATTTTTTTTATAAATAAAAACAACAATACTTGTAATTATAAAAATAGTAAATAAATAGTGTTGTCTAAATGATTCATTCAAACATTATTCATTGTTTTGATAATAAAATACAAAATATGAATTTCAAAATTTCTTCCCCCTTTTGGAATTAATCAAAAAGATTTAGAAATATGAAAACAATATTTTCTCTTCATTTTTAAACCACGTAAGGAAAACTTTTCAATACATTTTATCCCCAAATTAAAATAATTGAATACTAACAACAAATTCCCCATAAATTAAATAAATATATTCAAAAAATTGATAGCTTCCCTTAAATTGTTGCTTGATTTTTTTTTCTAAAACTATCCATGAAAAATAAATAAAATATTAATCATTGAATTTTTAAAACATATGAAAATATTTTTTAAAAAAAATAGATGGAAGATGCTATTAAACCATAAAATAAAACATAAAATACATGCTCACTGGAAAAAATGTAATAAATTTTAAAACACACACCAATATACCATATGATAAAACAATATGAATATTAATTTTGTACATAAAATAAAATAATTACTTGGTCATCCTAACTAGTTTTGGTCTAATAGGTTTTAAAAGTATTCCTGTAGGCACCCATGCTTTAGAAGAGATAGTCCCCCTAACTTTAAAATAAGATTTGAAAATATACGCCTTTGTGTAACTAAGTGAGTGAACAAATTTTAATGAAAATTAAGAAGCACAATGTCCAAATAAACCTCATCTCAAACAGGTATGAGATGAGATACCATAATTTTCACCTTTAATAAATCCACTCTTTCATATTTTATGTAATATATTATCATAACCATGACAATTTCAATTGGATTTTTATTTACAAACTTTTTTTAATATAATAAATTCATCCAATGATTGAATTCCAATTTTAAATTTAGATAAAATTTCCTTCAAACTTATGATCTCAACCTTAAGTTTAATATTTTCCTTTTTAAAAATTTAAAAGCCTTCAAAAAATTTATTCATAGTACTAGAAGATTTTTTTTCACACTATGATTCTCCTTTTCTATTGAAGACAAATAAATTTGAAATAAATCATTTTTTATATCTAACTTAAAAATATAAATTTTCAACTTTTCATTTTCTAGAATAATATTTTTCATTTATTTAAAACCCTTTTTATAATACTTAGTCAATTTTTCATAATTTTTTTCATGATTATTAATTTCCTCTTAAAATTCATCACATAAATCAAGTTAATTATTTAACTTTATATTTATTACAATTATAAGAATTAGAATGTTTAAAATTAGAATAATAATTATAATATTTACCAACCCTTAAAATAGTATTAATAAAACATATAATAGATGGGTTTAACATGTCATAATAGGGATATGTTATCTGAGGATATTTTCCCATCAAAGAAAGGTTACAAGTTTCCTTCCCACTTCCCGATTCTTAATTTGAGTCTAATTCCTCAATGAAAATCCAACAAACATGATAAGCACGTTTCATTTACTTCTTGTAATTTATATATTTCTTTTCTTATTTTATCTTTGGAAAATCATATTTTTTTATGGTTGGGTTTTCTAAATTCATAACAAATGATTTTTTATTTACCTTTTATATATTTTCTTTTGAAATTATTATTGAATCGCCTATTTTTTTCTTTTATCCTTTTTTGTAGTATGTCTTTTTTTATGAGCCCTCAAATGAATTTCGTTACTTGATTTATATAATCATCATTATATGAACTTGAATAATATGCTGAATCACTTGAAGAGTTATCATAAACATATTTTGATTTAAAATCAACTCCCTATCTTTTTTTAGATAAGTCAATATCATTTCAATTGAAGCTTGTATTATAATAGGGATCAAATCAGTTAATCCAAATAGTATTTTTTAAAATCTTTACTTTCATTAATGGATAATTTAAATAAATGAGACTAATTTGGTAAGGCTCTAAGTATCCTTTGAATCAATAATTTAATATATTTCTTTCACCAAGTTCAATCATGTTTTGAAAGTATTTTTGAATATATTGAACAACTCATTTAAAATTTCATGATTAGACATTCTAAATTCTTGAACATCAGCCCCATGAATGCCAAGATTAGTTATCTATAATTTTTCAATTCCTTGATGAGTGAATTTTAAATTCCTTTTAATGCCGTAAATAGTTTGACAAGAATATATTTTACTATAAACACTAATACTAAGAGAGTAATAATATAATTCATCACTTTATAATTCAAGATATATTTTTCTGCATAATTTTTTGTTAAAGTTTTAAGTTAATATTTAGGAATTTTATATGCTTTAGCCATGACTGTCTGATTTTCAATACATATATTCTTTAAAAATATATTCATTATATCTTTCCAATATTCTTAGTCACTTCCATTGAAATGCGGTGGTCTCACATGATTCAAATATTAAATCTCTTGGTTTTCCATAGATGAAATATATTTTTCCTTAGACTTGTTAAGGACTAGGATAAAAGTTAGCTGAGAAATAATTAATCATAGAAAAATAGAAAAATGTAAAACTATAATTTTAAGGAAAACCTCTGATGCTAATTTTTTGGTATTAGATAAACGAACATCAGAGCTAAGAGATCCTTAAGAAGGTGCTCCTTTGATACCAATTATGTGGTCAGAATAGTTGATGATAATAGATAAGAGAGGGTGAAGTGTATTTTCTTAAAATTAACATAGTTATTAAAACTAATTATAGAATTGGGTGGTTTAAAAATATTAATAAATTATTTATTAAATAAATAAGAATGGTGGCTATGTGAAGAGTGTTTGTAGAAAATTAAAGAGATGAACATAAGAAATTTTATAGTAGTTTAGTCTAATCTGTAATAACCCGGATCTTCATTTTAGGTTTGAATATTATTTCGAGTTGTTTTTGAGGATAAAGGAAGAAATAGAAATTTTCTAGGTATACACTGCGTACTCTTGAGTACATTCCATGTACTCGGTTGCTATGCATAGTCGTGTAATGTCCATGTAATGGCTGAGTAAATGTCCATGTAGGTGACTTGTAAGACCACCTAAAGTGGGAGATGCTTGAGGCTAATACTCGACGTGTACATTAAATGAAAAATCCATATAATTTTATTTTTAGTTTATTAATCAGATCGGGGTTGCATCTAATCTACAAAATAATCTTCTTCTTCCTCTATATTTTATAGGATAGTGATGAATGGTCAAGAAAATTTGAGCTCCTACCATTCCCCCATTCAAGCTCTGATTGAGATGCTATCAGGTGCGTTGGATTCCCACCAGTGAGTTATTACTTCTCCTAGATCCTCTCTTCCTGATTTCTCTTCTCTCTTGATTTATCGAAGGATGAAAGTTTTACACCTTTTTCAAGATCTACGTTGTTCTTGGCCGATTCAAGGGCTAGTGTTCAAGAGTTTTCTTCGTACAACATCGAGGTAGGTGGTTTGTTCTTTTCATTGATTATATTTGTATTATATATGCTTAATGTTCTGAATACCCATGTTAGGGTATTGCATATTTCGGATTTTGACCCTGTTTAATACCTTATATGGTTTTGTTTTTTAATTAAGGTTTTTTATGAATAGTATTGTATACCCTTGTTTATGGGACACCCCATGTGTGTATTTCCCTAGTTTGACTATTTAGGTCCATTTGGACTAGGTTGCCTATAAGGAATACATTATTTTCCATGCCTTGAGTTATTTAGGATAGAGTTTTTTGGTTATATTTGATGCCTATTTTTATGCTTTGATTAATGTTTATCCATGTAATAGTTTTAATTGTATGTAGAGCCTTTAAAGAATGTTTTATGTGCACTGAATTTCCAATGGACCATTAGAGCCTTGGACCAGGAAAACTATGAGGGTTTACATGTTTATTTACATAGGACCATGAGAGCCTTGGTGTAGATTTTGACCTAGGGTGTATTGACTATGAGAGCTACCTAGAGGTCATTTAGGATTATTTATACTATGTTGACCCAGGGGTATTGACCGTGAGAGCTACTCAAAGGTTGTGTATAAATTATTAATGCCATGTAGACTAGGGGTATTGAATGTGAGAGCTACACAGAAGGTTTTTATCTTTACGCCATTCTATGTGGGACCATAAGGGTTAGACTATGAGAGATTTCCTAGAGGTTTAGCTGTGAATAAATGTATAATCGTGACAAGTCATCCAATCCAAATCACAAGCTTGGACTTAGTCTTACTTGGTTGTTTAGATGGTCTTATAAGATGTCTATTGTTATTATTTTATAGGGGATATCGATATTACTCTAGATCTCGTGGATACATTATTCAATAGTTTTAATAATTTAGAAATGAAAATGAATGTAATTGAAAAACTATAGGATTGTTTACTTTTGAGTACTTCCTAGTTTATTTCTTTATTTCATCATATTTCCTTCTATATAAAATTAGTGATTGTTAGGCATAGATATTTTGGTGGTTTCCTACTAGGATTCTTCTCAGACCCTATTTGGGTCATGATTTTGAGCCCAAATAGATTATATGGTTTTAGGTGTAGATAAGGTAAATCACCCTTCTTCATTAGGTATTTGATTGTTGTTGGAGCTGGTGAGCATGAGACCAAGGTGAGGCTTGAGATGTTATTGGAGTTTACTATTTTCTATACTTGGGTTTTAATATTGTATCTCCTGCATTGTGACATATTTTTCTACTTTCCTAGATACATGTGACATGCATCATTTATTTATATATGATATAGTTTTTATACTGTTAGTCTTATATTGTTTATTTTTTGTTGTATGGTATTACTGCTTCCCCTACTTCTTATTTATCTATTCTTATATGAATACTTTACTAATGAGGGAATATTTTCCCCATTATTATAACTTATCCCTTTCTTCTAGTCATCATCCTCTGGCGTTTGTGGAAATGCGCTTGAGGTCATGTGACCAACCAGGTTCGGGGTACCTTTGGTCGGCACCGAGATCTGAGATGTTAAAAAGTGGCATCAGAGGGGTTTATTTTCTGCTTTGTCTTACTATTTGGATCCTATAAATAAGGATATGAAGGAATGGGTAGTTGGTAATATGATTTTCCTAGGATTAGCTAACCTATGTATAGGAAAAGTCCAAGGTACCTCAAATATTGCAATTTTTCTAGTTTTGTAATTCTTATTGTTGATTTGATTTCACCATTAGGTGACTCACTTGTTTTGTGTTGTTATAATTGATATTATCGAGGATTTATTTCTATTTCAACCCAATGAGATTAGAATATTCCATCTCATGAATCATATAGGCACTTTCTAGAGATCACATTTCATGCATTCTTATCATGCCATTTAGGGTACATTACTGATTGCATGATGTTGTGATAGATGTTGTGGAAGATATGCATGTTTTTATGATAGATTCCATGATAAAATAACTACTATTTTGATAGGGTATTGGAATATGTAAAGTCTTATTTGGATGGATGTCAAACCTTGATCCCTGAGGTGTTTTGGGCCCTCTTGGATCGGAATTTAGAGGATCATGTTTGAACTTTAATTGGATTAAGTTATGAAATGACATAAGCAAGGATTCCACAAATTCATTTGTGGGAGTATGTGATATCACAGGTTGGAATTTGTCATGCCTTGGAATTTTTTTTATGTTTTTAAGGTTTTCATAGAAGTTTCATAGGCTTACTATCTAGAAACCCATACTATACTGTGGGTGGTGTCATGAACCATGCCATGTGTTCTTCTATTCTGGAAGAAACAAATTTTTTTATGTACACGCTATGTACCAGGAGTACACTCCCTGTAGTGCTTGACTGTGTGACTGATTGTGTGAGCAGAGACACAGGGTTGGGAATGTTTTTGTTGAACAAGATGTGTTTAGATTTTACATGCCATGTGTAGAGAACCATGTATCCAGTTGTGCGAGAAACAACATGAGTGGATGAAACTTAGGTTGTAAATGCTGTGTATAGTTTGTACACACTGTGTAGAGTCGACCATGAATCCTACAGTGTGACCAATGACATGTGTATAAAGAACTAAACTAGTAAATGATATGTCTAGGGTTAACACGTCATGTAGTGTTACCCAAGAGAAAACCATGTAGTTATATCCGTGTAGAGAAACCTGGGTATGAGGAAAAATTCAAGTACATGCCATGTATTAGGAGGAACATGCCATGGGTATGGGTGTTACACGAACAAGATTGGTATAATTACATGCCATGTTAAAATCATAAGGGTACAATCCATTTAGGGGTTATAAATTCTGTTTAACCCTATTTTTTAAAACATGAATGTTTATTCTCATATTCCTTTCTTATAATTCAATGTTTTTGTCCATGATAATCTTGTACTGAGGTGTGCACTTGACCTTGAAGAGTCATGCTGCCAATATGTCCTCTGATTGTATGCCAGGTGCAGGGCAATGACCAAACACTGGAAAGGACATATTTGGGACTACCAATAGATCCTCCCATCGTGCCCGTTTTGGCACAAGCTATTATAATTGATGCAAGTGTTGATGCAAAGTTTAGTGAAATCTTTATGAGGATGATACAAAATTTCTAGGGAGCAACACATCCTACCCTGAATATGGAAGAGTTTACATGGGTGTTCCAACAGAAGCATAATCCCACTTTTTCAAGGGATGGAAGACCACATGATTTAGAGTCATGGATAAAGGCCATGATTTATATCATTGAGCATCTAGAGACTCTCCAGATAGGAGGGTGAAGATCTCTACATACGTGATAAGTGATTCTGTAAAGATATTGTGGGATGTTTCCACACATGCGGGACATCACCAGGATATGGCTTGGGAAGAGTTTCAAAAGATCTTCTATGATTACTTATACCCTGCGAGGTTGAGGGCTAATCAATCCTAAGAGTTCATACATTTGGAGAAAGGCATTATTTAATTGATGGACTATTCTTCTCATTTCATGGAGCTTCAGCACTTTTCACCTACTCTGGGAGGTGACAATTTATCTTTGGCTAGGCGGTTTGAGGATGATCTCTGGTATGACATCTGTTCATAGGGTAATGTCTTCAGGATGACTTTAGTGAATTATATAATGAACTAGGAACTGATTAATGAGAACAATATGAGGGATTTGGGAGCTACAAGCTTGGGCGGTTTATCATCAATGGCTGGTACTCTTTCGTTTGATAGCAGAAAGTGTCGTAAGGAGCCTTTGCGTAATGATTCAAGTAGTAGGGATGTATCTATAGGTAGCCAGGTGTGGTGCTATGAGTATGTGAAGAGTGGGAACACGAGAACTCAGTTACCGAGGGACCCATTTGAGTGCCGATCTTGTAGCAATATGGGTCATATTTAGTGTTTTTTGCCGGGTTTTCTCACCATCACCTAGTGAGAGATAATCAGTTATGACTCCATGTTCTGGAGAAATACCACTATTTTATACTCAGTCAGTGAATTTTTTTTTCGTCATACCATTTAGGCCTATGAGGTAGTCATGGATATGGTAGTTAGAAGATAGGTTTTCAATGACATTAGGGTGGATCAGCTCAGGGTAGTTAGGTAGGGCTACAGGGCTACAACACAAGTCAGACTTTTGTAGTGGAGCAGACCTAGCAGGAGAAGGATCCCGTACCATCTACGGTTAGAGGTACATTTCTAGTTACCTTGATTTAAACTTATTCTCCTTTTGATACTTGGGCATCCCATAGTTTTATATTTTTTTTGTGGTGGATAGCCTTGGTCTCTATATCTTTACTTTTGAGGATGTTATTTCACTAGACACTCTGTTCGGAATTAGGATGAGTAGTGTACATCAGTGAAAGGATTTCCCTCTTGAGTTTTGTGATTGTCACTTCCTATAGGGCCTCTATGCCTTAGATATGAAAAGCTTCAATGTCATTCTCTAAATTTATTGGTTGGTCTCCTTTTAGCCCTTTATTGACTGCTATCGCCGTAGGGTGAGTTTCACATCACCATAGGGTGGGTCTTTTCTACTCAAGGGAGAATGGGATGTCTAATCAAAAAGAGCTCGACCCGAGCATCATGGTTTGGGAGGAATTATAGCCCAAATTTATAGTTTATATATGGATGACCATGGGACTTAACAAATGGAATTTCCTCCAGTAGTGGATCTTTTTAGAGATGTATTTCAAAATGACTTTTCAGGTTTACCTCTGGAGTGAGAGGCAGATTACCCTGTTGAGATTATGCCTGGTGTGGCACCAGTGTCAATTCCTCCTTATAGGATTTCTACACCAGAGTTATAGGATCTCAAGAAGAAGTTAGAGGAGTTACTGGAAAGGGGTTTCATTTAACCTAGTACTTCTCCTTGGGGCTCACCTGTCCTTTTTGTGAAGAAGGTGGATGATACCCTCAGAATATTTGTGGATTATCAGATGCTGAACTAATTGATGGTCAAGAACCGATATCCCTTGCTGAGGATTTATGATCTCTTTGATCATATTCAAGGAGCCTGGGTGTTCTTGAAGATTTAATTGAGATCTAGTTATCATCACTTTCACATTAGACCATTAGATATACCTCTTATAGCCTTTTAGAGTAGGTATGGTCTATACAAGTATTTGGTTAGGCAATTCATCCTTACGAATGTTCCAACAGTTTTCATGGAACTGATAAAATTAGTGTTCCATATTATCTTGGATTCTTATCTGGTTGTCTTTGTGGTTGATATCATGGTGTACTTTCACACTTAACATGACCATTCCATCCATCTTGAGATCATTTTGAGTACACAAATTGAGCATCCATTATATACTAAGCTATCAAAATTCCACTTTTGGATGGATCAAATTCACTTCATGGTTCATGTTATCTCAGAGACAAGAGTATTAGTAGACCTAGAGAATGTGAGAGAAGTAGTTTCTTGGGATTATCAGAAGAACCTCTTTGAGGTAAAATGTTTTTTGGGATTGGTTGGTTACTACATTCACATTATATAGGACTCCTCATGCTTAGCAGTGCCACTGATGTTCCTGACTAAGAAGGGTGAAAACTACTTGTGGACATATTTCCTATGATTCATCCTTTTAGGAGCTGAAAAGGGTATTGACTTCCACATTGATACTAATTTTACCGGAGTTGGGAAAGAGTTACACCATTTAACATGATGTGTCAGGTATCGTGCTAGGATTCGTGTTTATGCAGGGGGAAGGAGTACTTGCGTACATGTATCAGTAGTTGAGGCCACATGAGAAGCATTACCTAATACACAATCTCAAGTTAGCTGGACTTGGGAATGCTTTGCGCTGTTGGAGACATTATCTTTTGGGATATCATTTTTTGGTATTCACTAACCACAAAAGTGTAAATAATATATTCAATTAGCGTGATTTTAATATTAGGTAGTGAAGGTGGGTTGAGTATCTTCAATATTTTGATTTTGAGCTTGCCTACATGACTGGGAAAGGCAATTCAATGGCTGATGCATTGAGAGGAGGACTCAGATACAGGTAATTTAAGAGGCCATCATTGAGTGGTAGATTATGGATATGTTCTACAAGATGCATTTGGAGGTTCATGACAGATAGAGGTAGACATTTTTATCTTCTATAGCTATTACCTTTACTCTACTGGATCAAGTGAGAATGAGGTAGCTATTAGATTCCAAAGGCCTAGACTTATGAGAGAGTGTGTTAGGAGAGGACCCTAATCCTGGGTGGACCATAGGCGATGATGAGATCTTGCAAGATTTTCATACATGAGGATTTGATGCGAGATTTTCATTCCTTAGTCTGGGTAGTTCATAATAGTGTCTCCATGGTGTATTGAGTTCTACACTATCTCTATTGGTGGCCAAGTATGAAGAGGTATGTTATTGGTTTTGTTATGAGATGTTCCACCTATTAGTAGGTGAAGGTAGAGCATCAGCGACCAGTAGGGATTTTACAAATGATACCCATTCACACGTGGAAATGTAATGATGTCATGATGGATTTCGTGATGGGTTTACCGAGGTCACCTTGGGAGAATGTTATTGTATGTGTTATTGTTGAAAGACTCATGAAGGTTTCACATTTCTTAATGATCAAGGAAGACTTTAGTGATGATTATCTTAGAAGTTTGTACATCCAAGAGATTGTACATTTTCATGGGGTTCTGCACTCTATTATTTCAGATTGGGATGCCTATTTACTTCTTGTGTCTGGTCGGGACTACAAAGGGATTTGGTTATATTGGTACTTCTGAGTACAACTTACCATCCCTATAAAGATGACCAGTCCAACCATACAATTCAGGTTTTGGGGGACATTCTTTGAGCATGCATCATGAATTTCAGGGGTACTTGGGAGAGACTCATACCCCTAGTGGAGTTTTCCTAAAATATCCATTTTCAGGAAATGATTCATATAACACCTTACGAGGCATTTTATGATAGTCCATGATGATTAAACCTATGTTGGAAGGAGGTGGGAGAGGTAGCTTTGCTGGGACCTTGTCTTGTCCAGTAGACCATTGAGAAGGTTGAGTTGATTTGTAAGAGGATGGCTACTAAACTGTCTCATAGAAATCTTATGCTGATCAATGGAGATGACCTATGGAGTTTGAGGTCAGTGATCTGGTTTTATTACCTGTCACACTGAGGTTGGGACATAGGAGTATTAGGAGATAGGGAAAGCTTTCACCAAGATATATCTGGTCTTATGAAGTTTTAGAGAGAGTCAGGTCAGTTGCCTATTAGTTGCAGTTACCTTAGATGTACTGATCTATGCAAGACAAATTATATGTTTCTTAGCTACAACGTTACTTTTTGGAACCGTATCACATTTTTCTACCCAAGGAGGTTGATTTAGAGGTGGATGCCTCCTTTAAGTAGAAACCTTTTCAGATTTTGGATCATAAAACAAAGGTTCTCCATGGCCGGTCTATTCCTCTGGTACGAGTGCTATAGAAGCATGAGCGAGTACAAGACGAGACTTAGGAGAGGGAGGCCGACATGCGATCTTTGTGGAAAGATTTATTTGATGTTTCTTATTCACCACCCTTGAAATGAAAATTTGGGAATGAATTTATTTAAGGGGTAAGTTTGTAAGAACCCACATCTTCATTTTAGGTTTGGATCTTTATTTTGGGTTGTTTTGGAGTAAAAGGGAAGGAATGAAAATTTTCTAAGTACATGCTATGTGCTCCAGAGTACACACTGGGTACTTGGTTTCCACAAGTAGTCTTGTACTATCCACGTAACGACTGATTACAGGGCCATGTTGGTGACCTGGAAGACCGCCTAAAGCTAGATATGGTTGAGGCTAGTACCCAACTTGTACATTAAATGAACACGCCATGTACTTTTCTTTTTATTTGATTAATCAGAGTGGGATCGTGTATAATCTCTGAAATGATAATTTTCTTCCCTCATCTCATATAGGAGAGTGAAAAATGACCAAGAAACTTTGATCTCCTACCATTTTTCCATTTGAGATCCTATTAAGACACCATAATGCGCATTAGATTCCCACCGATGAGTTCTCTCTTCCACTAGATCCTATCTTCTGGATTTCTCCTCTCTATTGAGTTATCCAAGGTTGAACATTTTTAACTTTATTGTAGATCTACATTGTTCATGTTGATTCAAGGGTCGATGTTCAAGAGTGTTATTTGTACAACATTGAGGTAGGTGGTTTGTACCTTTCTTCGATTGTATTTGGATTATACATGCTTAAAGTGCTGAATAACCATGTTGGGGAATTGTGTATTTTGTATTTTACCATGTTTAAAACCTACTATAGTTTGGTTGTTTTCTAAATGGTTGTTTCCTATGAATAATGTTGGTTAAATTTGTTTTTGGGACACCCAATGGGTGCATTTTCATATTTTGATAGTTTTGGGCCGTTTGGAATAGATTGCCTATAAGGAAAACATTGTTTTTCATGACTTGAGTTGTTTAGGATAGAGTTGTTTGGTTATATATGATGACTGTTTTTATGATTTGATTAAAGTTGATCCATGCAATAGTTTTAATTGCATGTAGAGCCTTTAATGAATGTTGTATTCACACTGGTCTTCTAATGGACCACAAGAGCCTTGGGCCCAGAAAACTGTTGGGGTTTGCATGTTTATTTACATAGGACTGTGAGAGCCTTGGTGTAGATTTTTACCCTGGGATATTGACTGTGAGAGCTACCCATAGGTCATTTATGACTATTTATACTATGTTGTCCCAGGGGGAATTAACGGTTTGAGGTACCCAGAGGTCATGTATAAATTATTAATGCTATGTAGACCAGAGGTATTGAGTGTGAGAGCTACCCATTAGGTCGTTATCTTTACTCCATGCTATGTGGTGCCATATCATGAGAGCTTTCCTAGAGGTTCAGTTGTGAATAAATGTATAATTTTTATGATTCTGACAAGCCAAAGCACAATATTGGACTCAATCTTACTAGGTCGTTTAGATTGTCTTTTAAGACTTCTATTGTTACTATTATACTGGGCGATATAGATATTAGGCTAGATATGGAGGTTACATTATTCAACAGTTTAAATAATTTATAAATTAAAATAAATGTATTTGAAAAACTATAAGATTGTTTATTTTTGAGTACTTTATAGTTTATTGCTTCATTTCTACATATTACCGGCTATATACATTCATTAACTGTTAGAGACAGATCTTTCGGTGGTTTCCTAGTGGGATTTTTCTCACACCCTATTTGGGTCATGATTTTGGAACCAAACAGATTATATGGTTTCATATGTAGATAAGGGAAAGCAACCTTCTTCATTAGGTACTTGATTGCTATTGGAGCTAGAGAACATGGGACAATGCTATGGCTTGTGATCCTGTTGAAGATTACTGTTTTCTATACCTGGGTTTTGGTGTTGTATTTTTAGTATTTTGACTTGTTTGGTTTCTTTCCTAGATACATGTGACATTCATAATTTATTTATATATACTACATTTGTTTATACAATTAGTATTTCATTGTTTACTTCTATTTTATGGTATTACTGCTTCTACTACTTTTTATTATTTGTTATTCTACTATGTATACTCTGCCAATGAGGGTATATTTTCCCCATTATCAGATCTTGTCCCTTGCTGCTAGTCAGTAGTATATGGTGTTTGGTGAAATATTCTTGAGGTCATGTGAACAACCGGGTTTGGGGAACCTTGGGTCAATACCCAGATCTGAGATGTTACATAATTGACTTTTCCTACTCTTCACACCCCAACTAAAAGATTATGACACCCAATAATATATGGAAGATAATTTTACATGGGATCAATATAAATATATACTTTTATAATTGGATGAATCCCAACCCAAGATGTTTACACGGGAGGTGTCCCAAATCTAACTATCATTTTGGGGGAACATAAACAACCCAAGCTTTTATACAAGGAGAATAATAAACCTAAGTATTCATCCTTTTGGTCTGGTAAACATAACCAAATAATATATTTTATAGGTAGTGTAACTTCATGTGTGAAAGGGTTAAAGTGAAAATAACTCTAACAAAACTAGGAGAAATGAATACAACATTTATATAACTACTAGTGAGTTATAAAAAGAGTGATAGTGTAGAAACAGTTTGCAAAAACCCTTCAAAAATAATTTTAATGATGAATTCAGGGAGTTATAGTAATGTATATTTTTTATCGTCATGGTCAATGAATCCAAATATGATTTATACCTTCCTTGAGAGTTAGTAAAAAGTTGAAACAACTTTGGAACATGATCTATTTTACAATTGTATATGTTCACACTATCATTAACATTATTATTATTTTCAATACCTTGAGCCACTTAAATAGAAAAAATATCAACAATTCCAAGTGATATGTTGGAAAATTCAAAAAAAATAACATTAATAAATCATAATTATCAAGTAGATAGAGAGAGGGAAAAAAATTATCAATACTTATATCATTTTAAATTAAAAAGAATTTTAACAATTGAAACATATTTGAAATTATTAAATTAAACAGTTAAAAACAATTATATAAGAATAATTCAAATATAGTCCAAAAATATCACATAAATTCAAACATAACATTAAAAATATAAATTTAATTTTTTTTTCCATTTTTAACATTAAAATAATATCAAACATTAAATATATTATATTAAATTTTTTTAAAAAAAGTTTGAATATGTTTAATAATATATAATATGAATTTTAAATCATTAAAATAAAAAAACTTAAAATAATAAAATCAAAATATTTAAGTTTCACACAGAAATCATAATCGTGAAAGAAGAAAATTTTTAATCTTCATGTAAATGTTTCTAAAAAAATGTTAAAATAATTCTCATTGTTTCTATATGATTAATATAAATTTATAGAATAATTTAAACACTTAAAACAAACATGTAGTATGTGAAAATATAACTAAAATCATGAAAACATTGTAAAATTGTATTTTCATGATTCTATACCTATGAAAAGTTTATTTTAATGCAATGTGTAAGGTTAAAATATAAATTTAACACATTGTATAAAGGTAACCTGAAATATTCATATGTAGCCTACAGGTAAATCATAATTTCAATATCATGTGTAAGGATTAGAGAACTCATATGTAATAGTAATAAAGATCATGCGTTAAGGTAAAAAAGATGTCACGTAAAGGTAATATATAATTTCAACTTGTCACATAAGGGTAAAGAGCAGTTGTGTAAGGGTAAAAAAATATTAAAATCCAAGTGTCAAGCTAAGAAAAAAATCACATAATGATAATTAATATGTTGCATAAATGTAAGTGGTACATTTTTTAAGGGTACATATAACTATACAAATAGGTAAATAAAAATTACAAATACTTATATAAGGGTACAAGGGAAGTTGTGTAAGGGTAAAGGGGACATACTTAAGGGTAAATAATGAATTCTAATTCACACATAAAGGTAAATAATAATTAATTTATAATACATAAAGATAAAAAATAAACTTAGAAAATTTATTTTCACAAAATATAAAAAAAATAATTACAATGAATAAAATAAATAATAAAAATAAAAGATGAAATAATTAAAAAACAATTAAATTAAAAAAAATTATTATTATATATAAAAAATAATATTTTTAATTATCAAAATAATAAATAATTAAAGTGTAATAAAAGAACCACTCCAACAATTCCATCACCCATGGTCATGTCACAACATGAACATAATGTCCATATGCAATTCCCCCCATCTAGAGTATTCCCTCTGTTCCCAAGTTACTCACTATGAAATAAACCATATCCTTCATGGCATAACGAACCCCAGAATTCCAAGAGTCTTGATATCCTGATTAGATACATTATGGTGTGGCCTGAGGCCTCACACTATAATGATCAACATCATAGTGTAACCACCATCATTATGTCATGATCCACCTTGAAATTAGAATCTCAAACCTAGGTAAGACCTCGTTATGCCAAAACCCCCTACATTGTTCCATTATCCTCTAATAATAGTATATTTTTACTTCAAATAATAATTTCCTAAAATCAAGACCCCAGACTATTGGAAACACTCCCAAAAACATAAAAACATTAAAAAAATTATTTAATAAAATTTAATTAAAAACACCTTATAATTTTAAAGGAATTATGAACTCCCCCTAAGGAATTATCATACCTGAGAAGAATATCTTGGGTTTCTAATTTAAAAACTCCTCTCACTGGGTTCGTACATCTAACTCACACTCATTAGTATCTTATTTTACATTCCCATTCTTTCATAAAACCTAGAAAAGTGTCACCATCTTACCCTATAGTATATTATCACTTCTATCTATGTTACACATCGAGTGATCCTAAAATGACACAACCACATTCAACATGACATTGTCATTGTCAAAAACATGCGTTGGGTCCAAATAATACTTCTAGAGACAAGACTCATGAAATACATCCTTCATTCCCTAATCTCATGTAGTGAGATACAACTGAATATCTATGGTCATGATCTTCTCTACAACCTCAAATGGACTAACAAATCATGAAACAAATTACATTACTTCCTCAGATTCCAGTTCCCCAAATAAGGCGATACCTGTAATAATATCTTATCACCCATGGAGAACTCCAAGGGCCTTCAACTTTGGTTATAATATGAGAATTGTCTAATTTATGTGGTAACAAGTCTCTTCATAATATATTTAATGCATTTTGGGGTTTCCTCCACCAATCTTTTCCAGAAAATCGCCAAATCACATGCCTCTGACTAACACATATTTAAGTGACATGGTCTACCATATAAATAATCATAATAGGCTATTTAGATCACATTTTATTTTTAAAAAAAAATATTTAAAGACATGATGGTCATTCTATGCTTCCCTGAAATCGCGTATAAACACCCAAAGAATATCCTTGAGTATCCCAATCCTCCTCTTAGGCTATCTATTTATCTATGGGTGTTACACTATAGTAAACCTTTCCTAAGACCCTAGGGAATTATACATACCCCACTAGAATATATAAATAAAATCGGAATATTGATATGATAATATGTTCTTAGGCATCCCATGGAATCACATTATCTCTAATATATGAAAATTTCTCAACTCATCCACTGAATGAGTCTACTGGATAAAAAATGAATGCATGGCATCCATTACTAGGTATAATACCATCTACACCACATAATGACCCCAAAATATATATGTATTACATATAAAAAAGTCTATAATCTCCTCATCGCACATCCAAACAAGATTTTTAATGGATTGAAGTAACTCACCTGGTCTTTAGTGCTACACTTTTATCCTCTGACAGGTTAGAAAATAGGCTATAAAACCTTTGATATATTTCCACATACTAGGAAACCAGGAACAAGAAATGATATCACGTTACATTTTAGTAATCCATTGGTGAACTACCTAACATGTGGCATGGGAATCCCAAATCAACTCCTCTATCAAGGAAGTAGGTACAACCACCCTACAATAGATATAAATCACACCATTCTCATCCTAAAACCATCTTGAACTTAGTCATATCCCATGATCTATTCCCACATCAAGATATAATTATAATTTGACTCCAAACCAGCCTCTAATTAGTCCACTTGTGAGGAGGTAATGACTAAGGGAGAAAAATTCACTACCTCTATAGAGACCCTAGCTTCTCATACATGGATATTAAATATTTTTAGATGAACATAAATTAAATTACCAAAACACTATCCTAAAGACAATAATAGTTCACTGACATTGAAAAATTGGAACATAATCTTATAATATAGTTAATGATGTTGAATTTTGTAATGACTTTTATTTTGTTGGTTTTAATTTTATAAAATTTATATGAAAATTCTGAGACTAGGTGCTTCAACAGCGTGCGATTCTGAGGCCCGGTGTGCCCGAAATGATTCAACAAAAAATGATAAGTTTTTAATAGCACGTGTGAGTGGTTTTCCTAAAAAAGTGTATTAACTCTTAAAAGAGGGCCCAAATCAAAAATTTGAGGGCACCATTGAATTGAGGATGGCAGGTTTACCCTAGAAATGACCTAACTTTTGTTGGCATGGATCTCTAGTAAGAAAACCCAAAATGAAGTAATCGTAAATAAAATAATCAAATAAAATAAATTTATTTTAAAATCTTAATAGATAATGAATGGTGATTTGATTTGGAAATATGATACCACCATTGAGTTTGAAATGTGGCCTTTTACTTATGTGAGGCTTAATATCGTCTGGTGCGGGCCAGAAGAAAATGTTAGAATTTAGATGTTACCACCATTAAAATATTTTAAATAAAAATATTTTTAATGAAAAATAGATATTTCTTTTAAGAAAATATTTGTCAAAAATCTAGGTTTATCACCATAACCCTGACTTTACCTGAGACAAAGAGGAGAGTCTCCCCTGTGACAAACACTGATGAATCAGGATCAGAGATTCAGATCAAGATTTTTCTTCAATGGATCATCAATAACAACGAAAACCCGACATCAAACCATCCCATACCAAGTAGGACATGTTATTAAAATCCCATATTTTACCCATTATTGGAATTAATGACGAACATAGATAAACCCACAAATAGGTTGACCCGTGGATTGCTCATTCTTGCGGGAGATTTTCTTTTGTGGGAATTGTTTTGGGGATTGTGTATCTGATTTGATTATCATTTTTGTGGGATTTTGATTTCCCTAACAATTGAAAAAAAACCAAGATTGACATGAAAATAGATTTAGGTACATTCCTATTTTGTGATTAATTATTTTCTCCCCTCCATTTTTCATTCATCGTGAGCGTTCATCAATTGACCCGTGACTCGACACATTACGATCAATCGATCATTACACACTAGAAATTTTGCTCAATGATATGATATATAAAATCTATAATAAGCACAACAGTATAGAGGTGAGATGATGATGGTGTCAGATGGACTGAAGTGGTGCATGAGATATCACCTCTTGAACATCATTTCATCAGGATAGATCATAGCATGGATCTGAGCCAAAAAAAGTGAAGGTGGAGACCATAGGATTCAAGAACATCTTCTGGATAAAAAATCAGAGCACCATAGAATGTCTGGTGGCCCATAAAAGGGGCAACCGATGCCAGCACACAGTGGGGGCCGCATACTAGTGCATCAGAAGAAGCCTTCCCATGGAGGCGACCGAGGGAACCTGTGGAGGATGCCACATGTATAGAGGGTCATGATGGTCCCCCATGTGTGGGATTTCTGGTCCACATGAGTAGACCAGGATGGATGGATCCATCATGTGCATGTGCACTGGTGCGACAAAACATGTGGCCGGACCGCATACTGGAGGAGCCGACCCATGCGACGAGATCCAGAATGGAAGAATCAAACCACCGAGGCTGCGCAGACCTGCAGCCCAACAGGTAGGGCCTACAGAACAGGCTAGGTCCATATGGGGAAGGTCGAGCCCAGCGGGTGGGGTCAGACCCAGCAGGTCGGGTCGGTGCACCTAGACCCAACCATCCCCTTTTCACTAAATGTCCCGTAACTCTTAAATTTAATGTCCATTTGATGAGCCATTTACGGCATTGGGACCCTTATGATGAGACATTAATTTTGAGATAATCTATGTGAGTTTTTTGGATGTTGTTCTATGGACTATTTAGATTGAGGAGTAGGTTCCCCTGAAATGAGTGTGCTAAGGACAGAATCCTATGACTGGATGTGACCTAGAAGTTATATGATTTCCTATTACAAGTCTTACATAGACTATATGTCTTATCTGAACTTTGTGTCTTACTAAGACTGAGTTGGTACTCCCCTGCCCCACCAGGGTGTGGGTCCTCTAGTCCTTGATGACACTCCGTGTGTTACCTACACCCCATGTGTTACTAACACTTCATATGTTATCTACACTCCATGTGTTACCTACACCCCTAGTGTTATTGAAACTCTATGTGTTAAATACACTCCGTGTGTTACCAATTCTTTGTGTGTTGCTACTTGAGGGTACTGTGGATTATTAAGACAATTTTATCTATCAAGTATTGATGACCTCTTCGATCATCCGAAAGGATTAAAATGGTTCTCAAAGAATGAGCTTAGATTAGGCTATCATCAACTTCAGGTGTGGGATGAGGACATCCTATAGATGGCTTTCAGATGTCACTACAACCACTAAAAGTACTTAGTGATGCTATTTTGCATGAAAATTTTCCTAGAATTGTTCATGGGACTCATGAACTAGAACTTCTATCCCTACCTAGACCGGTTTGTAGTGGTTTTTATTGATAAAATCTTGTTGTACTTGGCATATGAGTAGGATCAAGAAATACGCTTAAGGATGGTCTTGGACTTACTCCTAGAGCACCGGATTTACGGGAAGATCTCTATGTTTCATTTCTAGATATAAGATCTCCACTTTTTGGGATGCTTCATGTCAGGGGATAGGGTTTTAGTAGATCTAGAAAATATAGAGGCAGTTATTGCTTGGGAGCCACCAAAGAATATTACTGAGGTGTGGAGTTTACATGGGTTAGCTGGGTACTATTAGAGGTTTTTGGCTAGCATTTCTAGAGTAACAACATCCATGATAGCTTTGACATGAAAGTGGAAACCTTTTGTATGGATGAAGAAGTGACAAAGGAGTTTTCAGCAGTTGAGGTAGAGTTTGAAAAGCACCCTGATCTTGAATTTTCTAGAGGAGGGAGTCACGTACATAGTGTTTTATGATGTATCAGGGACCAGACTTGGTTGTGTCCTGAGGTAGAGGGAAGCAGTGATAGCCTATGGTTCACGTCAGTTAAGACCACAGGATTATAACTATGTGACCAATGATCTTATGTTGTCAATGGTAGTCTTCACATTGAAGATGTGGTGAAACTACCTAATGAGAGTGAAATTTATCATCTACTTAGACCACAAGAGTCTCAAGTATATCTTCTCTCAGAATTTTGTGAACATGAGATAGAGGAATCGACTAATGTTCCTCCAAGACTATGACATGGAGAGAGGCTATACTCCTGGAAATGGAAACATGGTAGCATATTCTCTCTGTAAGAGATCTATTTCATAGTTATTGAATGAGGAAACATAGCAGTTGGACTCGTTACAATTATTCTTTATGGATATAGATGATGCATATTACCTACATTATGTTTTTTACCCCTCCACTCTTATAGTGAGTTAGGGAGGCAGGAATCAATGATACCGATGGTGAGACATGATGTGCTCAATTGTCCCAAGGGAATACCCTTGATGTATTTTCTAATGGTGGGGGGCACATCTTTCTTTCAGAGGCACACAATAGTAGCAGTGGACACCTTGAGTGGAGAGATGAATCATTATATTCATGTGGGTTTCAAGACGGACACCAAGGATTATAGAATAGGTTTATTCTAGGGTTACCTGTTGATATAAAAGATGAGATCTAGTTTGAATCAATTTAATGGTTTGTCAACTCACCGTGTCGAGCCCCTGTGCTTGGAAGGGGTTTTCTCTTTTCTTCCACGGGATTATAAGAAGGGAGCGAGAACGGATATTGAAATACTTCATGATTGGTTTTCCATGTATTTCTAGGGGAAACAACACCATATGGGTTATCTTTAACCGACTCACCATGTTGGCCACTTCTTATATTTTTGGGAGAAGCATTCAGTAGAGAGCTTGGGATACCGATATGTGCATGAGATAAATCGACTCCATGAAACCCCATAAAAGATAGTTTCTGGTTAGTGTGATCACTATGAATATTGGTTACAGAGATTGGGGATCGGCATGAGAGGACCCTCCATGGGTAGTCGATTCCTTTAGTGCGTGCTCGGGGGAAGCACGAGAATCTCTTAAAGAGAACATGGGAGAAGGGGGCTCAGGTTCGTGATCATACCATCATCTATTTGGGTATCCCTTGGTTTGGATTTTATGGATGTAAATCCTTAAGGTGGGAAGAATCTAAAAACTCTAATTTTCCTACTTTTATTATTTGAAAATTTCTTGGAAAATTCTCAGACCAGGCTCTGAGATGACATCCGATTATGAGGTCTGGTGGCCCTGGAATTGTTAGACAAAAACTATTAAGTTTTTAATAGTGCGTATGAGTGGTTTTCTTAAAAAAGTGGGATAAATCTTAAATAAGGTCCCAGATAAGAAATCCAATGTCACTGTTTCATTCAAGGTGGCGGGTTTACCTAAGGTGCTACTTAACATTAGTAGGTGCGAATATCTAGTGAGAAAACCCAACAAGGACGTAACCGTAAAAAAATAATTAAATAAAATTATTTTATTTAAAAACTTATTAACTCATGAACGATTGATGGAATTGGAATTCTGAGACCACCGTTGAGTATATAATATATTATTTTACTTAGGCGAGGCCTAACATAATCTAACGCAAACCAGATGAAAAAGATAGATTTTGGACATTACCGTTATTAAGATATTTTAAAGAAAAAACTTTTTTGATGCAACATAGATCTTTTTTTAGGAAAATCTTTTTCAAAAATATATGGTTATCACCATAACCCTAGATTTTCCCTGATATAAAGAGGAGAGGTTCCCTTGATGACAAAAACAGGTGAACCAGGATCAGATATAAGGATCAATATTGTTCTTCCATGGATCGTCAATGAAAACAAATCCACGACATCAAATGATCCAATCCCATTTAGGGTGGATTATTTTAATTCAATTTTCCCCGTTATTGGAATTAATGATGAACGTAGATCAATCCATGAACATGTTGACCTGCGGATCACTCAATCTTTCAAGATGGTTTATTTTATAGGAATTATTTTGGAGATTTTATATTTGATTTGATTATCCTTTATTGTCGGATTTAGATTTCCCTACTAATAACAACGAACTGCGATCGACACGAGAATCGATCGAGGTCTTTTTACTATTAATGATTCATATTTTTGTCTCCCCCCATTATTCATTTGTCATGAGTATTATTCATTTGGCCTACGAATCGACACCTTGAAACCAACCGATCATTGTACACTCAATATTTGAAAAAAATGACCTGATATCAAAAATCTAGAATTGGAATGACAAGATAGAGGTGCAATGATGACGATATTTGGCGGATCAAATACTTACAGGTGATATCACTGCTCAAACAGATATTCATCGAGATGGATTTTGGAATTGATCTGAGCCCATGATAGTGAAGGTGGAAACCTGAGGATTATGTAACATATTTTGGATTAAAAATCAGTGTATCAGAGCGAGTCTGGTGTCCCATTAAAGGGGCCACTGGGGTACCCACATTGACTGGCCACATGCGGCCAAGCTGCATGCGGGATTTCTGGTTTGCATGAGAAAATCAGGATGGACATAGGCAATGCGCGTGTGCTAGTGTGGCGAAGTAGGCAACCAGGCCATGTGCTAGAGTAGACGGCCCGTGTGAGGTGGGACGAGAAGAAAGAACCGGGCTGACGGTACTACATGGCCGAACGATGGGCCAAGCCGACAGAATGGGATGGGCTCAGCTGGGTTTGGATGATCCCAAAGGGTCAGTCTAATCCAACCGAGTCAAACTAAACCTAGACTCAACCGAACCTTTTTCACTAAGAGTCCCATAACTCTAAAACCACATGTCCATTTGAAGATCCAATTTCTGCATTGGGACCCTTAAGACAAGGTGGTTCTTTTGAGATAATCTAAGTGAGTTTCCATGGATGTTGTCATATGGCCTATTTGGATTAAGGAGTAGGTTCTCCTGGAATGAGCGTGCTAAGGTAGGAATCCTATAACTAGCTGCGACCTAAAAGATATGTGATTACTGAGACTGCATGTCTTACCTAGACTATGTGTCTTATCTAGAATTTGTGTCTTACCAAGATTGAGTGGGTACTCTTTTATCCCACTGGGGTGCATATCCTCTTATCCTTGATGACACTTTGTGTGTTACCTACAGTACGTATGTTACCAACACTCCATGTGTTATCTACACTCCCTGTGTTACCTACACTCCATTTATTACCGACACTCAGTGTGTTACCTATACTCTATGTGTTACCAAAATTCTGCATGTTACTACTTGATGGTACTGTGGATTCTTACAACAATCCTATTTATGCACCTTATACCTATACTTGGTGTGATATGATTCTAGTAACTCTGTCGATTATACTTCTTAGGGATACACTTCATATACATCGTTGGTAGTCTACTTGGTGTATTTATTTGTGATATTATTTATTGTATACTTCATGGGATTATATGTGGTTTACTTTGTGTAATTACTTTGTGGTTTTTAGTCCCCACAGAATATTGTTTTACTCACCCCTATACAGGTTTCACCCACACATGTCGTGTCTTGTGCAGATGATCAGTATCTTTGACAGAGTCCTTGGAAGGACAGAGATAAGGGGTGTTTTAGGGTGACCCAATTGACGTGGTTTTATTCTGTGACATTCAGAAAAATTACTGTATCTATCCTTAATGTAGGGTTTTTTGAAGATGTGATCCAAGAGATTATACTTTTCTTTTTCATTTGGTCTTGTATTCTGGCCCGTTTACTTTTCAGTTTGTACTGTTACTCTATGTGTTGTCTTAGTGAGTTGCATATCTGTTTACTCAATGTTTTGAGTTTCAATACTTTTCTTTGGGATGGGTTCATGTGTCTAGGTTTATAAGAAAATGCATCCCCTTTGTTGGAAATGGCTACTCGGTGCTAGTCACTAGCCTTAGGCCTATGGGAGTGGAACTTGGGGTAGTCATAACACGGGCCCTAGGGGACAGGTCGTGATAATATTTCCCATAAATATATTCCAACTTATTAATCTTCATAGATATACCATATATAAATCCTTTCTTCATAACCTGGGGATATAAAACATTAGAAATGGTGAGATCATATGCTCTGTAAGGGAAAAAAATAAGAGATATCAATCTATGATCATATGAAAGCATAAGATAATCATAAGGATACAAGATAATGAACACAACTTACAAAGTTCATTCCCAACCCATTATAAATGAGTCATGATATAAGGATTAACAGTTCATGAGACTTGATTCATAAGGGAATCAAATAAAATGATCCATGAGATGATAACTTTGGAATAAGAAATAAATTTGTGGAATAAACATAATAATAGAAAATATTTTTTCAAGGCTACCTACTAAGACACTCATAACATGTTAGGATTAGGATATCCACCCTTGTACTTACCTTTGGGATTGGGCGAACCACTAATGAACCCTCCTTTACAGTGGCTACACATCTTGGGAGGACACACCACCATTTACAGTTTCATCCATTTCCTCATAGTGGAATAGGTTCACTCCCCAAATCAACATGTTATTCAAGGTTTACTCCTAAGACCATCATTGTAGACAATGTACCTTGTTGAACCAAGTTCACTCCCTGTTTCGGTCCTATCTATCTCATGAGATATAAATATTTAACCAATACATTGGAGGGAGATATTGGTCCCACCCAATTTTGGATATAACATAACCACTTTCCTTTGTTATAATTTAACCAATATCCTGGGGTATAATGTAACCACCATCACATAATGAAAATCATATATATATGTGCCATAATGTCATAGAACATTCATCATATTAAAACCCAGTAAATAAAATGGGTTTCATAAACATTTAATCATAACAAAATATATGGAAAATAAATAGGTTTCAAAATCATTACATCATTTCATCATATAATAACCTATGTAAAAATAATCGGGATTTCATAAGAATTTATTAATGGTATAACTTATGGAACCAAAATGGGTTTTATAAACATTTTTTCATCATAAATATAAACTATTCAAATAAAGAATAAGAATGGTACCCTTGTATCATATCCCAAATAAATCATAATAAACCTCAAATAGTTTCATCTTATATAGAATATAATTTTGAAAGACTACTTAGGACATTTCATGTATTACCCTCGGTTTGGGGTACATAACCCCTTTCCTCATGTTTTTTAATTGGCATGTCTTTAATAGAGAGTTTCTATAAAATATAGAGTTTCCATAAAATATAGAGTTTCCATAAAATAGAGAGTTTCCATAAAATAAAGAGTTTCCCTAAAGATGGGTGTTTCTATAATGTTTGTTGTTTCCATAACGTGGGTTGTTTTCATAAAGTGAGGTGTTTCCATAAAGTGGGTTGTTTTGATAATGTGGGGTGTTTCCATAAAGTGGGTTGTTTCCATAAAAAATGTGTTTCCATAAAATGGGTAAAGGTAAAGGATGAGAGATTTTGAGTGTTTTATAAAGAGTGGTGGGACCAAAAGGAAGGTCGCAAGATCCATACACAGTTGGCCCAAACCATGTGGTCAAACCTTGCACAGAGGTCAAATATAGATCTATTTTCTAGAAGCTTACTCATTTTTTCTCTATATATTTATTTTTGGCTTCAAAACAACCCTATTTCCATATTAATCTCCCTAGAATGATGTATAAACCTCCCCACATGAGTTGGAGCCAACCCATAGCATTCCCATGGGGATTTCGAGTCCGATTCTTGAGGTATGTCACCATTATTTCCAGATTTGTCATGTTTTCTTAGATTTTCTTAGATATAATTATCTAATCTATATTATTTCTTAGATAAGAACATATAGTACGTAGATATATGGTTTTGGATGCCAAATAATTCAATATTTTGTCATGAACTTTATAGGATAATAGAACAAAGGTTGTTCTTAGAGAATTGACCCATTTTCTTGTGTGTTCTTTGACTCTTGTCAATGTTTCGTCAAAAAAATTGAGGTAGGTGGATTCACCCTCATCTCCTCTTGATATAATATATTATATTAGATTAAAATCGGTTTATTTAATGTGAAATTCATGAAATAATCTTCATTTGTGATGATTTATGGTTTTTTGTCAAATTGCGTGATCTTGGTATATAGTTGTGGAGAAGGGGGTCTAGTTTCATGAATTTTAAATGATGGTTTTAAATTATGTATTTTCTAGAATTTCTAAATGGTCAATGAAAAATATATTTTTAATATAAATGGTTTAAAATAATAATTACGTCTTATTGAAATGGTTTGGAATTGAAATGGTTTGGAATTGAAATGATTTTGACAGAAATGGGTTTCAATAAAAATGTGTTTTTATTGAAAGGGTTGTTTCAGAATGATTGTTGGGAATATGTGGTGTGTGTTCATGTTTCATATACAGGTCTTTCATGAAATATGACATTGTTCTCAGTGCCAAAGGTTTAATGGCACATGGGAATTTCATACACGGGGCTTGGTTGAAATATGACCTTGTGCTCACTGCCAAAGGGTTAATAGAACATGGAAAACAATTACCTTGTGATGACATGGTAAATCGATGAGAAAATTCTAATGAGTATGAAACTATCATAACGTATCATGCATGGTTGGTTTCATGGGGTTGAAGAATGGTTGGGTATGTTGATAAAGAGATATTTTGAAATGTTTGTAATGATTTTTTTGTTATTTTTATGGAAAAATCTCTTGGTGGGAAAATTGGTTTTAATTGCACTTGTTTGCTTTTGGTAATGAATGGTTTTGGAAACTTGTATATATTTATTTATATACTGTTTTTGAGTAATTGTTTTATATAAAATTTTTTATAAAGTTTTTTTAACTGTTCTATCCTAGTGGTGTGAGTAGGGAAGTCATTGGGGAAAACCTACTGAGTTTTATACTCACCCCTGCATTGGTACTTTGATGCTTTTTCAGATGCTATATTTTCGGATAAGGGAAAAGGTAAGGTTTTACACGTGTTTAGCACTACCTTGTGATGTTTGGACTGTTCGGAGATTTTGGAGCTTGGATCTTATGGAGCATGGAGTCTTGAGGTCTTTGGAGAGTCTTGTTTAGTCTATCCGCTGTGTACTTTGATACTTGGTTATTCTTCTGATGTTTCTTACTTTGATGTGATTTTAAGATACATGAAGTTGTTGAGTTGTCATCCATTTGTTCATGCATCATATAGTGAATGTTTGGTTATGGTTGGTTGGTTTATTTATTAAAGGGTAAATCATCCCCCACTTTTATTTGAAACCCTTCGACATTTATTGCCAGCATTTGGCGTCTTGGGGAAGACACTTAAGGAATAGTAATGACTCGTTAGACTCTCAAGTCAATGAGAATTGGGGGGTCATTACAAATGGTATTAGATTTTTCTGTACTTTCATAACAAGTAGTCATCGATGTTCATAGTTTAAGAGATGACATAGCTTCTTGTCTATTCCTTTAGTGAGAATCTTATAAAGGAGTAGTATTGTCGGAACATTAAATGTATAGAATAAAAGGACGTAGATAACTCTTTTATGCTGAACTTCAAGTTACCAGGGATTTGGGAAATTAAGTGTTTGGAGAAACTTCTAGAATTTTTAAATCTCGTTGTCATGGGTTTATCCAATGAGACAATCATGCCATGCATTATAGATGAACTAATTACCACTACGAGCACATACATCATTTCGAGGAATGATTTTTTCTATGAAAGAAAGTGTTAATTTTTGAAAAATAATAGAATCGGTTTTCAAATGAATGATTTTGAAAGAGAAAATGCTTATCATATTTTGAAAATGGTTTAATTTTTAAAATCATATGAAGTGTTTTATACAATGGCTGAACATGGGAAAAGGATGTTTTGGAAAACAATTTTGGGATAGTTTATGTGATAGAATTTGAAATTATAAGCCAATAATTTCTAGAGAGTGAGATTAAAAAAATTAGTTATCAGATTAGAAAATGGAACCAGGTAGGCGTCGTCGAAACCAACTTGAAGAAGTTGTAGAGAATGTGGTTGCACCTGAATCACATGTGAACAAAGAGCCGGTTTAGTGTATTTTCCATGATTTTCACAATGTGGACACAGGGAACCAGAGGAATGAGCCCTAACATGTGGATCATATCATCATGTTCATGAAAAAGAATCCACCTAATTTTTGAGATGATTCAGATCCCGAGAAAGAGGAGGTGTGGCTATGTTTGATGAATCGTATCTTAGACTTTATCGGCACACCGGTAGAGAAAAAGGTCAAACTGGAGATGTATATGCTCGAGTATCTTACATGTAAGTGGTGGGATTTTACGGTGCATGCTAAATTGGATGAATGACTTACATGGGAGGATTTTGAATAATTGTTCAGTAAACAATTCTATCCTCACATGTTCAAGATCCAAAAATTGATAGACTTCTTCATCCTTAAACAAGATAGTCTCTCTATAAAAAAGTATGTGGCTAAGTTCATGAACTTAGTATGCTTTGCACTAGAAGTTGCGGAAAGTGCCTCTTTGAAGGAAAGAATCATCAAATCAGGGCTATGATAAGAGATTCAATCAAAGATTGTAGTACTTTATATTATAGATTATACTGAGATGGTGAATAGAGTGATTGTAGATGAATGTGAAATATCAAGATCTATGGGAGGAGGCATGAAGATACCTAAAAAAATGGTGGGAACTCAACCACTGGGAACAAGTAGAAAAGGAAAAACTATTTACAAGGTCCAAGTGGAAATCAGAACCAGATGGATGGATTAGTAAACCTTCCTCTAAAACCCCAAATCAAAGCATGTTGTTTTCAATGTGGCTCTCCCCAACTCATAAAGTGAGATTGTATGGAATAACCTAGAGCATGACATAATTTCAACAATATGGGACATCTTCGTCCCTATTGTCATAGTGCTCTATGGTCAGGTGCTCGAGACACTTCTTAGGTGTTTCAAGCATCGTATGCTTTGACTGGTCAAGGACAACAAAATTAGTTTTTTCAGTAGACCAGAGATAGAAATGGTGATTATATAAATACCATGACTCCTCATCCAGTGAAACCTCAACAAGGAAATAAGGAGAACAATGTTCTAAAGAAAAAACTGTATGGAGTTGAGCATATGATTGTTGATGATTAGGATGAACCATCTATAATGAGAGGTACGATTCTTTTGAAGTCTAACTTTGTGAAAGTGTTTTTTGATACTGGTGAATCACATTCCTTCATTGATTATCATGCAGTTGACTTTCTATGTTTAAAACTAGAAATGATGCCTTCTGTTTTGAAACTGAAAACTACTCTTGGTGAAATATAATATTAAGCCTTTGTGTGTAGAGAATGTGCTATCACTGTTGATGGAGCTGATCTAAAATGGGAATTCTCGATATTGGATATTTATGTCTATGATGTAATCCAAGTTATAGATTATATGGAAATTTTCAAGGCTCAAATTGACTGTTATAGGAGAAAAATTATTTTCCTAACTGAGGACGACATCAACCATCTTTTTAGAGGAGAGAGGATTGTAAAGAAGGGTGAAAAGAGCTTGTTGGAACCAATGGTGGGAATGATCTCTTACCAATTGGAAACCTTGACTTTAGAATCAAGGGAAGAGATCAAGGAAAATAGTTTTCCAGCTATTGTGGATCAATTTCCTGATGTCTTTCCCAAGAACTTATCTGGGTTTCCACCTCTAAGGGAAGTGGAGTTTATTCATGATCATCTTTTAGGGACCAGTATTATTTCCATTACGTCTTATAGGATGGAACTAGAGTTACGATAATTGAAAGTGGAATTAATGGAAATGGAAAGCAAGGTTTTCATTTGACCAAGTACGTATCCATGGGCAGCACCAGTTTTGTTTGTGAATAACGCATATAGAACTCTTCGGCTGTGTGTTGATTATCATAAGCTTAACTAGGTTACAATAAAGAATAGATATCCACTTCCATGAAATGGTGATATTTTTGATCAATTAAGAGTATATAAGTGGTTCTACAAGATTGCATTATAGTCAGGATATCAACAATTGAGAGTTCAGAAAGAGGGTATTCCAAAGAAAGCTTTCAGAAGTAGATATGGCCACTATGAATATATAGTCATGACTTTCAGTATAGCGAATGCACCGACAGTCTTCATGGAATTGATGAATCAGATATTTCAATAATATCTGGATTCTTTTTTTGTGGTGTTTGTGGATGATATTTTGGTCTATTCAAAGACAAGGGTTGATCATGAGGTGCACCTGAAAAAGTGTTTTAAATCCAATTAGATCATAGTTTGTATGAAAAATTATCAAAGTGTGATTTTTGGATATAAGTAGTACGTTTTCTTGGCCATGTCATTTCTTAGAAAGCTGTTTCTATTGATCTTGAAAAGATATAATCTATTATCTCTTGGAAACAACTAGATAATGTTTTCTAGATATAAAGTTTTATTGGTCTACCTAGTTACTACTGAAGATTTTTGTGTAATTTCTCATGACTAGCATCACCAATTACATATCTGACAAAGAAGAATGATCCATTCCAATAGACAGAGAAATGTCATATGTCTTTCTAGGAACTCAAATTTTGGCTTACATCATCACCTATATTGATCTTTCCAAAATCAGGACTGGGGTAGGTGGTGTATTATGATGCTTCAAAATCAGGACTGGGCTCTGTTCTCATGTAAATAGATCATGTGGTTTCTTATGGTTCATGGTAGTTGAGGGTGAATGAGAATAATTACCCAACACATTATTTAGGGTTAGTTGAAGTAATCTATGCTTTGAAAGCATGGAGACATTATCTCTTTGGTGAGAAATTTAGTATGTTTACGGATCACAAAAGGATGAAACACATTTTATCACAGCGAGATTTGAATCTGACTCAAAGGAGATGGATGGAGTATCTCCAAATGATTGAATTTGACATGATTTACACACTGGGGAAAGAATATTTTGTGGTGGATTCATTAAGTAGAAATTCATATGCTCAGTTGGAAAAAGAAGCTTCAGATGAATGGCAGTTGATGTCGGTCTTAGCTGACATGCATGTGGAATGTGAAGACTAAGGTGATTTTGTGGTTTTATTTTCATATATTATTGTTTCTGATTTAGTAAAAACAATCAAAGAGGCACAAAAATCTGATTCCAAATGTCTGGTTGTAAGTTTAAAACTCAATTGTGGGGAGACCATTGAGGGCTGGAGTCTTAATGGGGGTTCAGTTTTATGTTTCAGAGATCATTTGGTTGTAACTATGGTTTTTCAGAAACAACTCCTTCATTATTAACACTATTTGAGATGGGATGTACATCCAGGTACACAAAATATGTATAAGGCGTTGAAGGAACAATTTTATTAGAGCGTCATGAAAAGGATGGTGGCCGAGATTGTCTCATGATTCCTAACTAGTTAGCAGGTTAATGAAAAGAATTAGAGAATAACTAGTATGTTACCATCTTTTCCCATACCAGTGTGGAAAGAGAATCAAATAGAAATGGATTTTATTAGAGGTCTTCCAAGAATAGTCTAGAAACATGATTCAATTTGGTTGATAGTGGATCGTCTAACCAAGTTGGCCCATTTCATAGCTATTCATGAAACTCATATCGTGAAGGATCTTTTAAAAATCTATATCTGAGAAGTGGTAAAGAGGCATGGTGTACCTGTGTCAATAGTCCCAGATAGAGATATGAGGTTCACATAATGTTTCAAGAAATCCTTATAGAAAGACCTTGGGACTCAATTGACAATTAGCATGGCGTATCATCCTCAGATGGATGGGAAATTCAAGTGGATGATACAAATGTTGGAAGACATGTTGCAAGCTTGTGTAATGGATTTTGGTGGCTCATGGGAGGAGCATATATCCTTAGTGGAGTTCTCATAAAATAATTTATATCAATCCTCGATACACATGGATCCGTTTGAAGAATTGTATGGGATTCCTTGTCGTTCTCCACAATACTGGGTGAAAATGGGAGAAACTTCACTAGTTGGGGTAAGCCTTGTCAAAGAAACAATAGAGAAGATCCAGTTGATTAGAAAGTGGATGGAGACAGCTCAGAGTCATCATAAATCTTATGAAGATCACCGTCGAGGACCGTTTTCATTTGTTGTGGGTGATCATGTCTTCTTGAGGATCTCTCCATGGATTAGAAATCGTCGCTTTGGGAAGTAGGGAAAGTTATCTCCTAGATATGTTGACCATTTTGAGATACGGGAATGATTTAGAGAGGTGAAATATCGGTTGGCATTACCACCGCGGTTTAGTTCGGTGCATAATGTGTTCCATGTATCCCAATTGAAAAAGTATCACCCTGATCCTGACCATATGATCAGATGGGATCACGGTGATCTAGAACCAAAGGATTTACTGATACATATCCCAGTGCAGATCATTGATAATCAAGATAAAGTCTTGCATGGGAAAAGCATCATCCTAGTGCATGTTTTATGGTAATATGGTCAGATTCAAGAAGAGACTTGGGAACGTGAGAAGTAAATGAAAGAGTAGTGGCCAGAACTCTTTTTGTTGAGTGAGGGTTTTCTACTTTCTAAGGATGTAAAGGCCAATGGTAGGGAGAATATATTACCCCCGGTTCGGGTACATAACCCCTTTCCTCACTTTTTTTAATTGGTGTGTATTTAATAGAGATTTTCCTTAAAATCGAGAGTTTCCATAAAATAGATATTTTCTATAAAATAGAGAGTTTACATAAATTTTGGTGTTTCCATAATGTTGGTTGTTTCTATAATGTGGGTTGTTTCCATAAAGTGGGGTGTTTCCATAAATTGGGTTGTTTCCATAAAGTGGGGTCTTTCCATAAAGTGGGACGTTTCCATAAAAAATGTGTTTCCATAAAAAGGGTAAATTTGAAGGATGGGAGAGTTTGGGGGTTTTAAAATGAGTGTTGGGAAAAAAATTAATGTTGCATGATCCATACACAGTTTTCCCAAACCGTGTGGTCAAACCTTTCATAGAGGTCAAATCTAGATCCTGCTTTCTAGGAGCTTACTCGTTTTTATCTATATATATTTTTTGGATTAAAAACGCCCCTATTTATAGATTACTCTCACTAGAATGCTGGAGAACCCCCCCACATGAGTTGGAGCCAACCCAGAGCCTTCCCTTGGCGATTTTGAGTCTGATTCTTGAGGTATGTCCCCATTCTTTCTGAATTTTTCATGTTTTCTTAGATCTTCTTAGATATACTTCTCTAATATACATTATTTCTATGATATGAATATATAGTGGGTATATCTACGTTTTTGGATTCCAAATAATTCAATGTTGAGTTGTGATCTTGCTATCATAAGACAACTAAGTCCATTCTTGGAGAATCAACCCGCTTTCTTATGTGTTCTTCGTTTGATGTCAAAGATTCATCAAAACCTTCGAGGTAGGTGTCTTCACTCTCATCTCCTATTTCTAGAATTAATTGGATTATATTAAAATTGGTTTATTGATTGTGAAATGCATGAAAAAATATTTATTTGTGGTGATTTATGGTTTTTGTGAAATTTTGTGATCTTGGTGAATAGTTGTGCAAAAGGGGGTCTAATTTCATGAATTTAAAATGATGATTTCAAATTATGGATTTTTTGGAATTGATAAATGGTTGAAGAAAAATTTATTTTCAATAGAAATAGTTTTTAATAAAAATAGAGATTTATTTAAATGGTTAGGAATTAAAATGGTTTGGCATTTAAATGGTTTTGATGGGATTTTTTTTTCAATAAAAATGTGTTTTATTGAAAGGGTTGTTTTGGAATGATCATTGGGAATATGTGGTGTGTGTTCATGTTGCATATATGGGACTTGGTTGAAATATGACCTTGTGCTTAGTTCCAAATTTTTAATGGCACATGAGAATTTCATACACGGGGCTCGATTGAAATATGACCATGTACTCGGTGAAAAAGGGTTAATGTCACATGGGAAAAAATTACCATGTGATGACTTGGTAGATTGATGAGAAACTACTCATGAGTATGGAACTATCATGAATTAGAAATAATGGTTGGTTTCATGGGTTTGAGGAATGGTTGGGTATACTGATAAAGGGATATTATGAAATGGTTGTAAAGATTGTTTAGTTACTTCTCTGAAAAAATAAATTGATGGGAAAATTGGCTTTAATTTCACTTGTATGCTTTTGGTAATGAATGGTTTTGGAAACCTGTTTATATTTAGTTATAAAATATTTTTGAGAAATTGTTTTATATAAACTATTTTATATAATTTCTTCTAACTCTTATGTCCTAGTGGCGTGAGTAGGGAAGTCATTGGGGGAAACCTACTGAGTTTTATAATCACCCCTACTTAGGAACTTTGGTGCTTTTATTGATGCTATCTTCCAGGACAAGGGTAAAGGTAATGTTTCACACATGTTTAGCACTACCTTGTGATTTTTGGGCTGTTTAAAGATTTTGCAGCTTGGAGCTTGTGGAGAATGGATTCTTGAGTTCTTTGGAGAGTCTTGTGTAGTCTATCTACCGTGTACTTTGATACTTGGTTATTATTATGCTATTTATTACTTTGACATGATTTTGAGATACATAAAGTTGTTTATTTTTCTTACTTTTGTTCATGAATCATATAGTGAATGTTTGGTTATAGATGGTAGGTTTATTGGTTTATTTCTTAAAGGTTAAATCATCCTCCACTTGTATTTTAAAACCTTCGGCATTTATTTCCAGACTTTGGCATCTTAGGGATGTCTATTAAGGCCTAGTAATGACTCATTTTACACTAAAGAAAATTAGAATTTGTGATTCATTACATTTCTTTAGGGAAATATAATATCCAATTTGAAAAAAAAAACATTATAAAATATAAAACACTTTCAAAATCATTTTCACTTTGAAACCATTTATGTAAAATATAAATTTTTTCCAAATATTAATGAAATAATTATCATTAATAATTAATTTTAATACATGTATAGGAATATTGAAATAATTTAGCATCCACGAGATCAGGAAATTCCATTCATGCCATGCATGTTAAAAAAAATATTATTTTCACATTTTTGTTAAAATACAAACAAGTACTGTGTGAAAAAACCTGAAGATTACTTTAAAAACATTTTCGAAAAAGATAAACATGGGTGTAAATTTATTTTTTAAAAAAATCATAGGTTAATAATATATCATTTTTGAATTTTTTTTTTATAAAATATGGTTTTGGATGAAAATAGATTTATGACAAAAGAGAGAAATAAGGTTGTATTTTATTAAAAACATTTTCTCAATAATATTAATAACAAAATATTAATGAAATAGTACAATAACTTGAAAATATCATGAATAAACCTAGGTGAATAAATTTAATGAGTTTCTTGAGAGATAGATTATATGATTTTATCATTCGATCCGTAATCATAAACAATTTTTATAGACGATAAGATTGTACATAATATCATTACCACTTTGGTATCATTAAATCGCAAGCACCATAAGTGAATAAAATAGAATGTAATTTAAAATATCTTAAGGATAAATAAATTCATTATATTACATGTAAAATGGTCTGTAAATAGACCTCATAAAATAATATAGGTTCATAACATAATTTACATCCCAACAAAGGAAAATTGTGACAAAAATTCCTTACCGCTTTGGAAATATTTTGAATCATAATCCCCAATAAAGAATTAAATAATATGAAACATTAAATATAACTAAATGAATATATTCATGATATAAAACATATAATTTTTAGTATATGAACTACAAAAAATTAATGAGTTGTTAATATTCATATGTCTTCTAGAAATAAAAGAAAGACTAGAAATCCCTTAGTTATGTCTTGACTTCTTACCTACTCATTCAAACTTCCTGTATAATAAATATGAGTTTATTATGAAAATATTGTAGGACCACACAAAAAAACACACACACATATATATATTATACCCGCTATTATTTTATTATGAACCTTTATTACCCATTTATTAACAATTCTATGTTAATGTTACATTTTGGGTAATAATCGCTTTGTTTTTTTGTATACATTTTGGCTTGTTATTTTTGGACCTCTTACTTTGATACTGATTTAATCATATAAAAAATATAAAAATTATGTAAATATCATATATATTCTGAATATATGTATTTATAGTAGTCTATAAAATTTAGTTATAGAAAATGAAATACACCGTTCATGGAGAGAGTAGCCAATACGTACGCATGAACATTGTTTCCATTTTCTTATTATAATGATATAAATAAAATTAAATAATATATTATAATTATAGAATCATTTTTATTTAAAATATATCACGTATTTTTATTAAACCCATCTTTAATATAATCCATGTAAAGTGTGAATAAACCACATTGCTCATGCGGTGATAGTCAGCCATACACCAGAACAACATTATTATATTCCCAAAAAATGGAGAGTATGAAGGTATGAATGATATAATAATTAAAGAATCATAATAAAATCATAAATATTATAAATATCATATATAAACTATAAATCCATCATTATTCTCAACCATGAGAGGTGGTAATATAAAAACGATTGACATCGACTCGCGAGGTAGTAGTCCACCATACACACAAATGATGATTTCGCAACCCATTTGATGGAAGTTGAGATGGTTATAGTTCATGGAATTAAAATAAAAATATCCAATTATATTTAATATAATTATGTTATTATATAATCATGGTATAATAATAATTTTAGGAGATTGAGGAATAAATAAAACAAAAATGCTCCTTGATGAACTTTACCTCTTCTTCAGGTATCCTCATTAGGGTTTCAATAAAATTCTTACTAGGATAGAATTATATAAAAATTAAGGCTTATAAGATGATACTAGGGAAATTTTAATTTATTTGGGTAGGTATAGGGTTAAAAATAGGATTTAATGTGTGAATAAGAGAGGAGAGAGGGTGACCTTTTATTAGCGAGGGAGTGGACTTGCTATTTTAAAAAACGAAATAAGTTCTATGAAGTTTTTCATAAGTAATAGAAAATTAGAAAATATTTTATGTTTTATGGTTTAAATATGTCTATAAAATACTTTTTTATAAAATTTTATAAGTCATTTTTACCCTTATCTTTTTTATTTAAACCTTGTTAAATCCATTTTTACCTTAACCATGATAATTACTTTTTATTATATTCACTATAAATTTTGGTCCAAAATTAACATTAATTTATTATATATTATAAATTATTATGGTTAAAATTAAGAACAATTTTATAAAATTATTTCAAAAAAGGTAAAAAATTTTATTTAAAATTAATTTCGCAGACACAATAAGAAAGCGTGTTTTCAAAGAGTTAATGTTCAAAAGTATGAAATGTTTTTATATCAAAATTTAATATGAAATTAATTAGAATGAACAAATTTAGATTAATTGGTTTAAAATTTAACTAATTTTACTTAAAAACCAATTAAAATATAATTTAATATTATAAATAAATTAAATGAAAAGGTGGATTTCTATAAAAAATAAGTGTTTTTCAGTATTTGTCAAAAAATAAAAATTTTAAGAAAAATACCAAAGCTTAAACCAAAGATAATATTGAAATTATGATTTCAAAAATTAATTTTGTTTTATAAAATTAATAGTCTAATATTTTGAAAAATTAATTTTATTATAATTATGCAATAAGGAGACAAAAAAACTTTATAAAAAAATAGATTTTTTAAGAATAAAAACGATTTTTTTTATTTTTTTCTAGAAAAAATATAAGATTAATATTAATAATTTTATTGAATATATAATATTTAAATTTCACTGAAATAATTAAAAAAAAATTTCATTAATTTATTGGTATAAAACACACTTGTGAATATAAAAATAATTTTTTAATGAAACATTTCCTTTAATTTTCAAAAGGCTGTTATTTTCATTCATAATTAATTGGTCATTAAAGAATTAATTTTATATAAATGTGTCAACCATGTTTCATAAATTAGTCAATATTATTCATAACCACCATTCCAACATATAGGTTAAAATAACCATATTAAATAATAATATCTAAATAATATGTCAAGTTTTATTTAAACTCATTATTGCATGAAAATCAATCCAAAATTGGTGTTGTGTGTAAGGAAACATATCTAAAAGTATAAATTAATATACAAAAATATTTCATAAAATATCTAGGTGTTAGCACACATTGAGATTCCCATGTAGGTTTTGAGAATTAAAACCTAGTAGGATACCATCAATATCTTCTTATCATAAGTTCAATAGATATATGTGAGTGGACACACTAATGGAAAATAAGTAAAGAAATGGATAATCTGTCAACATCTAGACTGATATATGGCTGATCGATAAGGATGGTATGTGGGCTACATTTCCCGCCCAACCATGTCTTGAAGACGCCACGGCCAGCTGCCTCCTTTCAGACCAAAGATTAGGGTGGTGTGTGGAAAAGATCCATGAATGGTATAACGAAAGAGACCAAAGAATTATCTTGAGCATCCCCTAGGTCCTAGATGCAGGCCTTGAACATCTTTTCTGGACCAATGACATTTCGGGCGACTATACGGTGAGATCCAGTTACATACTTGCTCTTGGAAACCACTCTGTTGACCTGGATGAGGGACCATCGAAATCGCTTTGGAAGCTCAACGTCCCCCCAAACATTTTTCAATTTTTGTGGAAGGTGTGCACGAGCACCCTCCCCACCATGATCCTTCTTGTTTACCGACATATGGACAATGCTGAGTCCTGCCATTTTTACCCAAATATTCCAAAAAATCCTTTTCACGCCATCATTCACTGCCCGAGAGCTAAAGAAATTTCGAATAAATTGGGCCCAGCTTTAGATGCTTCACTGGTCATTGCCTATGACCTCCCCAATCTTTTGATGCGTTAGTGCTCCTCTCTCTTATCGAATAATGTAGGTTCACTTTGCACCCTGAGCTGGATCATTTGGGTTCGGCGTAATGATGCTGTTTTTCACCACATTCATAAACCTCCTGAATTTTGGATTGAATGGGCCATTTTATCGATTGATACCTGGAAGGACCACAAAGGAAAATATATGCCAGGTGTAACCCCCTCTTGTCCCCCTCATTGGAATCCCCCACCGGAAGGTATTCTTAAGCTAAACGTGGATGTGTCTCTCCCTAAGGATGGGCTTGTTGCTCTCGATCTCTTGGCCTAAAATAATATGGGGAAAATAATTACTACAAAATATAAATCACATCATGCCTTCTGGGAACCTGCAGTAGCTGAGGCCTTTGCATACTTGCAGGTATGATGCTCACTATGGAATGTGGATGGGTTGATATCATCATTGAGTTTGCCCGCCTCACCGTTATCTATGCTATTAACCACAACGATGGAGGACTCTAGTTATTTGGCTTCATCATCAAGAGAATTCACTCTCTTTTACAAGGCTTCTCTTACTGCACCTTATCCTTAACTAAAAGGGAAGGAAACAATGTGGCCCATTAGCTGGAAGCCTCATGCCCCTTCGATGAAAACCATCTATGGCTGGACAATTTCCCTTCATGGCTTTTCATATGTATGTCGACTGATCTTCATCATTAATATTATTCGTCCTTCTTTTCAAAAAAAAAGGCTACTATAAACCCTAACCGTAATTGAAGTAGTCAATTCTTGATGAAATAATTCATTATATACCCAAAATATTACATGATATTATCAAGATCGTTTCAATGAGTGAATAACAAAGTAAACCTTTCACACAAGATAAACCATCCCCTTGGGGTATGGTCTTATGACCAAGTCTTATATCCACTAGAATCATAGAAACCAGGATAATGAGGGAATAAAATATCCAACCTTCTATGCTATCTAAGACAACATCTCCTTGGATATATGACCCCTTGGATGAGTCACAAATAACTAAGAATCATAGGTCATGGTCTAAGGAGGTCATAACATAACAAACCTCTTGTGAATTCTATACCAACACCTCATTATAGGTATATACCCAAGGACGTGACACCCATGATATCTCATACAACCGATAATAGAGCCAAAAAAAACCAATTCCCAATCTACAGGGGTCAATCGTACTCTAACAATCCATCATTCATTATAAAAATCATTGGAGTGTCCCTTTGGCCCTCCATATATCATCCCATGATAAGTCCCTCATATGAGTTATTACCACTCATGAAAACCTTAAAATTTAAATAAGAACAATACCAATAACCATATATCATCCTATAATCTCGTCGGTTCCATCTCTAGACCAAGGAAAATCATTCTATGCCTAGAAACATAAGGAAAAAAACCCCACCATAAGCCACACTAAAAACTATAGTTCCATTATACCCATGTGAATTTATCATTATCTACCCTCTAAGGGGTTAATCATAGCCATTGAGACTACATTGAACACTTTTACACCTAAAGTAGAACAATGTCAGGTAAATCCACAAATCCACATGTAAAACTGTCAATACAACCAAATACTTTGTCAAAACATGATTAAAAATTCCTACCTCATGCTTGAGGGGGCTCACTCTCCAATCCACACCACCCAAATCAAGATCATTATACCATAATCTAATAACTTAAAATAAAATATAAAAATTAGGGATTAAATCTTAGAGAAGTGAAATAATGTGATAAATATATGTCTATATCTCCCACATAGTTTCACATACTAAATAGGGATGATCACAATAAACAAAACATCAATAGGCCGTGAAAAGAGGAAGATGGATCTTAAAGAGGTAGGGTAGGAGGCCCCTTGGGCATCCAATTTTGGCAAGGATTGTGCGGGGGAAGAAACCCCTTAATAATATTTCCCTTATTTAATTAATTTAATATAAATTATAAAAAATTACATAGTAGGTATATTGTAGTATGACCATAGTGGCCACAATGAAATTACCTTACCCAGGGAAACATTGTAGTGTGACCATAATGACCATGGTACAATGTTTTTATCAATAGAAGTCTCAATTTTCTCAGGTAACCCACTATAGCATGAACCATTTTATTCAAAGAATATTCCCCCATAAATCTTATGGAACCAAATATCTCAAGGTTATCCATTGTGGTGTTTTCTCATCATGACTAAAGCCATTACATTGATACCCACCCTGATACCATTAGTGTAACAACCCATAATCTACTAACCAAAAGGTAGTGTTCACGTTATTATATTGTTACAAGATATAAGAGATCATATACTAATGGATCAATTAGTTTAGTAGTCTTGGGAGACTGGATACATACATGATTTTTATATTAAATTGGAAAAATAAAACATAGAAAGAAAATCATTCATGCATCCTTGAAAATAACTCAATGATTATTTCTTTATATCCCAGGGAATAAAAACACAATAAAGGAATATATTAGACCATTTTTAAAGGAAAATGTAAAATATAAGCTATCATTAATACAAAAGGCCTAAAGAATATGCAAGAGTAAATAATCAATATATATTCCATTTAATCAATAACGTGGGCTTCAAAATATATCTGTGGTAAATATCAACAAAACAACCACATGGATAATAATTACTAATATTTTGATAAAGTAAATGCATAATTTTAGATGTTATGAACTTACCATCAATTTCTCATTCCAATACATTATAAACCTTACCATCAGGGCCTTATGACAAAACATTTCAATGAATGGGTAGGAATACACTAAATACCCAACTAATTTGGCCAACTGTTTGTCTCATAATACCTATTGATGCATCGAGGGAATATATATAACCAGGATCCACCTATAAATTCCATTTTCCTAATGAATTAATAATATATTTGATAAAAAAATATAATACAAAACCAACATTCCTTATTAATAAATAAGTATCCATATTGAATTAAGAATTTAGAATGTCAATATATCCCCATTCAATGAATTATTTTTCTTAATAATATTCCTTCGACAAACACTGTATATTGAAATTTTATATGGTTACTATAATATAAAATTATTAGGAAAGAAATCTCATATATATGTGATACTAAAAATGTGGATATTTAGAAGAAAAATAATGTCCAATCTATAATGGAGAGTGATAGAGAACATGATCACTAGAAAGTTAATGATCAAAATAAGGTATAATATTTAAATCAGTAAAGGATTATGGAATACGATCATTAAATCATAAATGAAAGTGCGACGTAAAATCAAGTATTTTTTAAAATAGAGTGGAAAATTGAATCAAAACGTTTAAAATAAGACTTCTTAAAACCACTATAACTTTTCATAAAAACAAAGTTATAAATAACTTCCAAAATTATTTTAATCATTTTAGAAAATAATGTATTATTATAAAAAAATAACAAAATAATAAAAAAGTTTTTTTAAAAAAACATGTATAATTTTAGAGGAATATAAAAAGTTAATAATGGTCATACAGGTGGTGAAATCTCTTTTGGCTGTATATATTAAAAAGAATATTCCTTTTAGACTTTTATAAAAAGTAAAAAATAGATAATACAAAAAAAATGAGAAAGATAAATTTTAAACCTTTGAAAATAAAGTCAAATATATTAGAAAAGTAATTTAACAACCATTTTAAATTAGATAAAAACATCCTTAAAACAATATGAGGAATATGGATATAGACGAGAAAGATCCCCTATCAAAAAAAAATAAGGTTGATTTTTCTTATAAACAATCCTTCGTTTTGACTGTCAAAGAGTGGAAAATTTTGATTAAATAATAAAAACCCACAAAATAACCATAGGATATAAAAAAAATGTGTTTTAAGAGAGAATGATCTTATAAATCTTCAAATAACAATTTAAACATGAACACTCAAAATAAGTGTGAGATTGTAAAATAAACCGTTATGACGTTAATAAATTTCCAATCAAAACACCTTAAAAGATAAAACATGAATTAAAATTTTATATACCCTGAATTAATATTAATTAATTATATAATATGTCAAAGTTTCATTAAATACACCATATTAAATAAATAAGGTACATAATATAACATATTTCTCAATGGAGTGGAATTGAGATGAAAACCCATAGCTTGGATTCTTTCTTGGTTAAATGCATTACATCCTCCAGAATAATAAATTTAAATTTATTAAATACTTTATTAAATTTTATTTTAATATATATTACATTTTTATGTCATTTTTATAATTATTTTAGATCCATTCATTGCATAGTTCTTGTTTATATTGACCACATAAGGTTGTTCAATTAATTTGTCGAAAAATAATTTGGTATATTGACCATGGTCAAAGGTGTTTTAAAATGGTTCAAAGGATATATAATGTTAATAATTACATTAACATAATTTTTATTCATTGTATAAAATTTTAAAACCAACCGTGAAAGGTAGCAATAGAAAAATTAAACCCGTAATTTATGGAGGTGGTAGTACGCATGTACGCATGATGATGTTTTCATATTCCTAATGGTAAGAAAATAAAGAAAGTATAAAATGAATAATATTTATAGAATAATATTTATATCATTAATATAATATATATTGATTAAATATTTCATTATTATAACACATGTAAAGAATAAATGAAAAATCTATCACCTCACAACTTGGAGGTGGTAGTCAACACGTATGCATGAGCGACCTTATAATTTTACAACAGATAGAAGATTAAGAAGGTAGATTTTTTTATTAAATATAATAATTATGTAATTAATATAATATATGTTCATTAAATTAATCATCATAACCTTATATATATGGATATGATTAAAAATGATGCACATCACTCTATGGAGATGGTATCCCACATGTATTTACAAGAAAATTTTTCATAGTCATTTAGATGGAGTAGTAGTAGAAATTTATTATTCCATAAATTTAATAATATTTTAGTATATTAATGATACTAATTTCAATATATTAGGATGTATATGAAAATTTTTAATAATATGTAAGAATAAATAAATTTAAAGGATTCAGTTGTGAGGATTAATTCATCTTTAGGAAACATCATTCGCCTTACACCTTAAGACTTCATGAAGTGGTATTTTAGGAACACCAGAACAAATAAGACATGGATACGGACATAAGAAAGATATTTGGGCATGTATTGGTTGATCTAAGTGTATATTGAAGTTCAATATCTTGAATTGTTTTATGAGGTATGAACACTTTAATTTTAGAATAAATATTTTATTTTCCTCAAATATAAGTGCTTAAAGTTTTATTGAAGGGTTTGGTAGTTTCTAGGGATCATTTAGAGCCTTTATCTATAGTTTTTAGAGGAAAATAGAAAGGAAAAAAAAACTATATCATCATAAGATGAATTCATGTGGCTCAACCATGTGGCTGTAAATGAGGATCACAGTTTGTAAACTATGAGAGGTTGGACATATTGTCTTGTGGGGAGATAAAAAGAAAATATAGAGGGGATCCACATGGTCTTCCAATGGTTAGCCTAAACTTTCACCTAGTACACACCCTTAGTGCTACATAGGTAGTGAGATTTCATGAATGGGTTCATGGTTGGTTAAATTCTACAACCAACCATGCAAAGGGGTATTCCTTTGGGAAAGAGGTGGCGGTCGATTAGTCCACAGTTTTGAAAAATGTGCGGAAAACCATGAACCTCTTAAAGAAAAGGGAAATAGTGAATTTTACACTCTTTTATTATATTTTTACACAATTTTTTCATTTATCTTTTATACACATAACCTTCATCTTTGAGAGATACTTTCCATAATCACTTAGGAATTGAGCTAAGTCCTTCAAAAAGTGTCTAATTATTTCACTGTCAGTCACATTAGAAGAGTATTAGTAAAATATTCAATATGTTACCTTCATACATTCATTTATATTTCCATATAGAATAATAATTCCATGAAAGATATTTTGATCTATTTCAAGGATGTTCATCAATTTAATCTATTTATCCCATCCTAGAATAAATTATAATCTGATATCGGATAAGGATACTTCTACCCATATAAAGTAGGTGGTCTATTCCTTTTCCATAAAATTTTGGGTGTTTTATAGATTGAACCATAGTTCCACATGTTTTAAATTTTTGATGTATCTACTTAAATTAATATACCATTAAATTGAATATTGAAACTATAATTTAAACATGTTATCATACCAATATGAATGGTTGGAGGTTATAATATCAAAAAAACCACCCTTGAGGTGGGATCATTTTATTGAACTTGTTTACACCACCCATGGGGTGAGTTGGACTCACATATTATTAAAGGGATACAAATATAAATTAAAATAAAAGTCAAAGGTTGAGTATATTGGATAGAATGTTTTTATAAATGAAAGAAATAATGAAATGGGAATGGTGAAATTTAATGGAAAATCCCCTGGGTTATGAAATACTATGAGATTAATTAGAGAAGGGGAATAGATACTAAAATGACCCTTCTCTTTATCACACTAATGTGAATTAAATTAAAAAATGAATATGATAAATCCAATTGAAAAAAAGACAATGGACACTAACATGACCCCTTGATTCATTCTATGATTCACTAAATGGAATAGACTAAAGTCATGGACACTAACATTGCCTCTCACCTTTTTTACTTATGCGTGAAATGGTTAATGAAATGATTATGATAAATCCAGTATATTAGTTGAATGGAAATTATCATGTCCCCATGAATCATTATATATATCAAATTGATAATGGGTGTTATGTTATAGCACTGACAACCAACTTGAATATTTATTATTAGATTCTTCAGACTGTTACCTTATATTCAAATTTCTTAGACTATCTCAAATATTCTCATTGGTATCTAAAAATAGTCCCATGTGACTAAGAATGGAGTTGAAGATCTGACGGTGCTACCTACAATAGGATAGTCCCTTGTAAAAACAAGAAAACATTGACCCTACCAAGGGATCATGATGGTAAATTCCACTAGGATAAAGAGTATATCACTTAGGTTTGAGCTATAGAAGAATAGGCATATGATAAACATTCATGCTTTTGTTTCAAGGAAGAACTCTAGGAAAACACAAAAAATATATACAATACTCTTACACGAGGTTTAAAACAAAAAAGGAACACACTATAAGGTTACATGGATCTGGTTCATTTATTTACATTTTTACATAAAAAATATAAACACATTATTTTAAAACGAAAATATCATTTAGAAGGCCATGTGAGTTGCTACTATGAAAAGCTAAGGAAACAAGGGAAAACTAGAAATTTATATTAAACTAATTTTTAAACACTAATCCATTTACAGACATTCCATTAAAATTAGGTTATAGGTACATAGACCCCCAATTTTAAACACCATTCAATTATTTAGAGGCTTTCATAATTGTATTAATTAAAGAAAATTTCAATTGAAACCTATAGATGAAGACACCATTTTGGTTTCAATAATAATTTAAATTAACTTATTTCTCAAATTTAAATTATAGAAAAAAATTATATCGAAGGACATTCATTAATTAAAGTGGTCTGGTAAAAATAATTCCACCTTACATTGACATGAAAAACCATGTAGGTGGATACAAGGACTTTATAAAGGTCCCACAACACATAGTGTAATAAAAACCCCATGGGGTTGAGCACTAAGTCATATTAAAAGTAATAGATTCCTACAATTGTCCCATTAATCCATTTTGGGATTAATTAAAAGAAAAGAAAACAAGAAAACAAACACCCTTATCAATTTCAATTCTTAAATATGACTTAAATGAACTAATTGGGTCTAGTTGTGCATTTAAAATTTTCTCCACATGGTTCATTAATACCAAGAAATGTGGTACAAGAATTAATAAGGAAACATAACCATTAACGTCAATATTTAAAAAAAATTATATTTTAAAAAATTTCTAAGTAGAAGGATCATAACATATGGTTTGGTTTATAAGTTGTAGGTGACTCCCATCTAACCACATCCATTTATCTCGGATAAAAAGAAAATTCAACATTTTTAACATTTATGAAATAAAATTTAGTTATATAAAGTACATCCACAATGGTTCGATTATATTGGTCACACTGTTCCAACTCATAAGTTCCCATACACTTTAGGAGTTGGTATTTGTATCCCATTTAACCAAAACCATAATGTTTCATCTCATGGAACTAATGGTTCATGGCTCAACCATGATAGATTTTTCTAGTCAGGTTCTGTGATAAATAAAAATTTTACAATAAAAAATTTAAACTAGTCATTATAAGAATAACAATTCATACGGTTTAACATGTTATAGAAATAGGTAAGTATGAAAATTATCTATGGAAGGATAATATATAACTAGGGAAGCACAAAAAAATGAAAACCAAAACACTAAAATTATAAAATTATAGCGTATCACTCAATGTAAGAATATTAATTAAACAATTAAACATGTTATATACAATAATGAAATGAAATACCTAAGAAGAAAATTTCTATGTATGTTACTAAAAATAAATTGCAAGGAATATAATAGGAATGAAGATAACACACAAGGTACACCAATAATTCTAATTAGACTAAAAATTCTATCTACATGGAATGGAATATGCAAGGCATGTGAACTCCTACGTGCCTATCAGGATGCATGTAATGCTACTCACTTGACACACCAGACCAATGGAAAATGATATTAATCTCATAAATCAATATGGTCTGGAAAATAATCCAATCACTGAAGGTGAAATCATAATCAACTATAATAGCATACAACATGAAGAAAAAATTCCATCCCTGATCACATAGACTTTTCCCCGTACAGGTGTTGATCACTCACTAGAATGCCTATTGAATAAGTTTTGACACATTCCTAGTCACCTATTTACTATACCAAAAAATATGATGAATTAAAATAAGGCTCTTATACCACTTTTTAACACCCCAAACCAACTGACCACTAAAACCGTAGCTAGACCAGTCACTACGTGACCTCAACCATGCCATCATATATGCCAGAGGCTATCGAATAGTAGTGATGGAATGATAACGGAATGATGGGGAGAATATACCCACATGATTATAGTAATATAGCAGTATATCAGAAAGTAAATAACAGACAATTTTTGAAGTAGAAAAAAAGTATGAAAAACTAGCAGAAGATTGTACAATGAATGAATATAAGTAAATAGCCAATTCCAATACACAAAGTGATGCATGATTTTATAGATGATGCTACAAGGTACAATATGGAGGTACACTGATAAATAAAATTAAATAAGATGAAAAGATACCAAAGGTTGACTCCATGAGAATCCTGAGTATAAGCTCATTCCTGTGCTCCCTCACTCCAAAGTACATTTCACAACATAAGAAATATATCCATGAGCCTATAACTAGGAAGATCTACTCAGGTACCCCAATGAAATGGAATCCTAAACAGGGTGTGAAATATAATCCTAGTAGGCCACCACCAATGGTGTCTGGATAAATGTAGTTCTTTTACTAATAATTGGACAGTGTTCCATCACAGTTAAATATAAGGGAATAAATAAATAACTAAAAAATTCTTTGGTCTGAGTTCTTAAATGGATATTTTATCGATTATAACTGCTTCATATTAAGATGGAGATATAAACCAAGGTAACCTATAGCGGTGATATGGTATAGATATATCATCATATATGAAGAAACAAAAGTTTCTTAGCACCAATATTATGATTTTTCTTGGTGTTCATAACCCTAGGATATTATCCAAGCATTTGGATACCAAATTGTAATCCTAAAAGAAATTATAATAGGTGGGAACCAAAAATAATAAATACAAGGAATCCCTAAAATACGGTAATGACTTACTATTCCCATCCAAGGTGATCCATAATGGAATCCCATGGGTCAATATAGGAACCATCAATATAACCAATACCACTAAGTCTGTCTGAGCCAACCCCTAATAGTATCACTCGTATCACTCATGTTATGGTAATCTCTAAGTCTGTTCATATTATATAACATAGGGGACCAGGTATCACCCAAGTCATTACATATCCATCTTTCCATTGAGTCTATCCATGGTTACTCCCATAGGGAACCAGTTTCACTCATGAGTATATGTAAACCAAATAGATATCCTTTCCAAGTAAATACAAAGGATTTCTCCTGGCACGTCGAGTAGTACCAAGACAATAACGATGAGATTATAAATGGTGTCTTTAAGTCATGAACTGTGTTCTCTCCCATCCAACAAATAGTCTGGAATAATAAATAATATCACAAATTAGCATGGAATGGAATTTATAACCATAAAAGTTGTGTAGCCCATAATTTAATCCAAGAAAAAACTATGGAATAAGAAAATAAGCCCCAGGTATTAAGCACAAAAACAAGCACTAGGCTTCAAGGAATTCACAAATGAAAATAAGAAATGAGATATGGATTATAATACCAAAACAGTAAGTACGTGGTATATGGATCAATAGAGAAGATACAAGATTGTTATATAGAATAACACAAAATAATTCAACAAATATTATAATATATATGAACAGGACAGTAAGTGCTAGGAATAAAGCATAAACACAGGGAGAATAGAATAACAATAATTCCATTCAACCAAATTAATAAAATTCATTTCATTTAAAGATTAAAACTATGTCATAAAGGAAGGATCATAACAAATGGGGCCTAACTCATGGTCAACATTCCATATTAATTCAAAACACAACATTAGGGAATTTTTAATAGGTGAAACACAACCCAATGGGTGTTCAAATATTCAAGGATTTGGGGGCATTTGGCCCTAAATGAGGAACTGCTCCCATATAAGTGGAATAAGTCATGGAAATCACCCAAAGTGGTGATTATCCATACAATAGGGTCATACTGGACATGGTGAAATATTAATTTTAATTTATTTGACAAAATAATGGTGTCACCCAAAGAATCCATCATGTGACACAACAATGCATCATATAAAATGTAATGAAAATTTCGGAAAGAAGCTAAGACGCAATCCTTATACAATGGATAACCCAAATTTTTGATATCAAGCTTTAATTTGGTTTGGTTTGAGAGAAATCGATAAAACAAATGAAATCACTGAAAATAGGGTGAACTAGGTTGCACTAAAATAGCACAATAGAGGATGGAAGCAAAAAACAATGAAATAAAGGAGAGTGTAAAGCTTACCTAAAGATTTTTATATCTTATAACATTGAATGATTTGGATGAAAGATGAGGGATATATCATGATTACAAGGATAGTGAGAGTAAGAAACCCACAACATAAGTGGAAGAACCTCATGTGGTTGGAGAGGAAGAAAAAGAGGAAAATTATTTTAAATATCATTAAGGTAACATTAGTAATTCCAACCTCAAAACGGGGTCACATGATTTGGCCAAACCATGTGCCAAATTTGTGGTTCCCACATTTTATGAACCATTTTCCTTCATAGTTTCCCCACACGGTTTAATCAAGCTGTGCTCTATCCATGTGATGAATAGTGCACACCTACTACCTAAGTGGCACTAAGCATGCAATCTAGTACACAGTTCCTAAAACCATGCACAACCTATGTAGATCACTCACCTGTAGAAGTTACACGGTTTTCACTTGTGGGATGTATGGTTCAAGATAATCCTTGAACCCTTACAAGTCCCCCACCATTTGAGTTTTTGGAGCTCAATGATCTTGAAACTAAATGAACCACCTAAGACCTCTCTTAGGGTCTTAAAAAAATCTAAAAACAGCACTTTTAAGTGCTCCAAAACTCAAATTTATAAGCTGAGAATTATATTATAATATAAACCGTCCTCAAAATGACAATATTTAAATTCCATTGAAATTTTATCCAGCCTAACAATAGGGGACTCTACAGTTTTAGTACACTTTTTTATGATGCAAGTTTCTTTGAAAGGAACTTTAAATTATTAATCCTTTCATGAACTATATTAATTTAAAGGGATAAATTAAATTTAAGGGGGTATAATTTGACACCTTAACATTTTGTGGTTTGTTTTTTCAAATTAATTTAATCTTTTCAATATTCTTTATTTCACACAATACTGAATATAGCTTGTGTAATATGAAAACACCAAGTTATTATTTCTTTGTACCTAACACCAAGTTGAACATGTGTTACATGCAACAATTAGATTATCTTATGGTACACACAACACTATATTTTTCTTGTGTTACACACAATGTTGAGTTCCTTTGATTTCTTGCATTACACACAAGACCTAGTTTTACCAAACTACAACATACTATCAATAATAATATTAAAATATTATTATAGTTGTCACCTAGACATTATAATGGAAGTTATGAATACTGTTAAATAAATTGAGAAATTTTTATTTAAACATGTGTAATAAATGAATCTTTTTCTATCATTTAGTTATAAAATAATGTAAGAACTATTTGAAAATAAATAAATTCATTTTTCGAGAAAACTAATTTTGTATATAAAAAAACTTATATCAATAAATTAAATAAAACACTTTTGATCAATTTTTTAAATAAATTTTATAAATTCATAATTCAATAAAAGTTTTTTTACACTTATGTAATATATTTATAGGAATAAGATAAGAATAAATCCAATTTTATGAATAAAAACAAGTAATTTTCTAAATAATAATGTTACCACCATCTAATGGATAAATCATTTTAAATATAATTTTTGAGGCTTTTATAATATTTATTTGAAAAAATAAACTTCATTTTTGAATATTTAATATCAAAATTATCTTCGAGAAAATTCTTGTTATTTTTCTGAGATGTTTCCTTTTTTGATGAATAGTGAAAAATATTGAAATTTAATTTAAAACTACATTTTTGTATAATTTAATTATATAGTTAAATTATATTACTAATTGTTTTAAAGATAATTTTGATCAATTTTATATAAAGTAATTAAATTTAGGCCATTGGAACCAATTTCACATTGAAATTGGATATTAAAACATTTCAAACTGTTACGAATTTTTGCTTAAAAAGACCTACTATCGCAACATATCGGCGTGATTAATTTTAATTTAATTTATAGAAACTTTGTGATTATAATTTGGAAAAATGGATTCCATATTTTGAATCATAATAGATTATAATTTATAATAAGGTAAATATAATCTTTGTTAAAAACTATTAGTGAAAGTAATTAAAATTAATTACGACGATTAACATAAAGACAAGATTATATATTGGTTAAAATTTAATTTAAGGGGACAGATAACCTAAACATGTGTAATAAATCCATTATATGGAAATATTTAGAGAATATCCCATATTATTTTCTAATTTTATGAGTTATTTGGTATTATTCCATGAAGGTGACCTATATATTCATTTAGGTAAGAAAAATGACTAAAAATGAACCATCCTTACCTTTAACATTTATAAACTCTTGAGATACGGACAAAAACCACATTAGTTATAATTTACAAAATATTTGGAAATTTAATGGAGTTTTTATAATCATATAATTTTATATTTAATTTTTAGAGGTGTATTATTTAGACGATCTACTTAAGGAATGCCAAATACAATAATTTTTTAATTAATAATCAATGAAAATAAATGATAATAAAAATATTAAAAGTAAAATAAATTGGTTGAATTATTTTACATAAAATTTCTAGATGAATATATATTTTTAAACATGTGTAAAAATATTAGATTAAAATTATATATTTTTCTAGATATTTTTTAAAATGTCTAGAAGGATATTTAAAAAAAAGGTTTTAAAAAGGTTTTATGTTTCAAATTTTTTCAAATATGATAATATATTTTCCTCAAATATTTTAAAATATACTGAAGCTGACGCTATATGTTTTGAAAGTGTTTTTTAAATGATAGGATTTTTGAAAATGTTATATGATTTAAAAAGTGAATTTCAATGAAAGGTTAATTTCCTTAATAAATTCTCTAAGTGATATTTAAAAATAATTCCCCATCTATGATGGAAACCTTTGATATAGTTTAATATTTATTAGAGACATGATCTAAGATTACTACTCATATTATTTCGTTAATGGTTTATGTTTTGATGGAATGATTTTTATGACACTTGTTTCTCTTCTATGGGTTATATGATTTGGAAACCAGATTCTTTTTATTGGTTATTATTATTTGAAATGATTATGAAACCTATCTATTTTCCATATGTTATGATCCGATGAAATGTTTTTAATACCCATTCCATTTCATGGGTCATGATATGATGTTTATGAAACCCATATATTTTTATGGGTCATGGTTTGAAGAATTTTTTTTCTTCTAGCATATGTATGTATGGTTTTATCATGTGATGGGTATTACCTATATATCCCTCCAATTATTTGGGTAAACATTTATATCTTAGGATATAATGATGGGAAACAAGTCACTAGGCTTGATCCACAATGGGAAACAGGTTTGTACTGATCCACAATGGGAAATAGGTGCATCATGATCTATAATGGGAAATAGTATCATACTAATCCATAATGGGAAATAGGTGTATCCTGATCCACAATGGGAAATAGGTGCATCTGGATCTACAATAAGAAATAGGTGTGCCCTGATCCACTATGGGAAACAAGTGTTTCTTGATCCACTATGTTGATGGTCTTAGTATTTAACCTTGACACATAAAATTGTTTACAATATTTATGATGGTTTCACACTTAAATGACATGATCATATGGTTCGTGAATGATTTATAATTATTTATCACCCTTATAATTCACGTCTTATGAGATTCTAGTATTTATTCAATGACTCATGTGTATGATCATTGATATGCAGTTTGTGATCTTTAAATGTTATTATCATGTTATCTCACACTTATGCTAATGATTTTGCTTACATATCCCCTTATTTACCCTTACTGAACATCTGATCTCACCCCTTTGTTATGTTTCCTTTCCCCATGTTATGAAGAAATGTTTTAATTATAGTTACTAAAATGGAATATATTTATGGGAAACATTGAATATATTTCAAGAAGTTATAATATTTTGATCCATGTTTCCAATGAAACTAAACTATTATGGTCTTTGGGAATATACTTCTGTAATGTGCTGGACAATCATCTAAATTGATGTAATATCCATGTATGTTATCTTGGGTCACTTTATGATTTGTTTGACCACCATCATTTTGATAGTAATTCAAGTACTTATTACTAATTATAACCTGAAAGCAGTTGTGGGTGTGATCTAGGGAATTTTATCTCATATACCCAAGACTAATTCAACCAGAAATAGGAATCATCTCATATAGTTTTCATTAGGAGGAAACAGTTGTTAGAGAACACTCTTGGGTATCCAAATCATATATCATTAGTATGGTAAGTAGGGTAATATGAAACTCCAGTGCTATATAGCCCCATTTGAGCATAGAGCCTACTGTAAGATGGGCCATCTGCAGAGGTTTTGTCAAAATATTCCACCCAGGTCTAGTGGAAGAGGATCCACACCATTTCTGCCTTTAGGAGAAGGGTCACTAAGTCCATGTCTGAAAATGAATTCGAGTAGTACTAGACATGAAGTTTGACGAGGTAGTCACGGGAAAAGGAGACATACACAAGATTTATAGCACATATAGAGTGGGACTGCCCAAGGTAGGCAGGCTATATCTTAGGGCCACGGTTTAGGGAAGATATATGAAGTGCAACTAATCCCTAAGGAGTAGAGTGCCAAACCATATGTGCTTATATGTATGATCTTAATTGAATATACTATAGTTTCTTCTCTATTTTATATAGTCACTTATCACCCCTTTATATATATCAATAATATGGAGATTCTTATCCTCGAGATAGTGTATTATTGTAGTGTGATGACACAAAATACTCCATTGGAAATTCAATCAGAGAGATTCCAATGCAATGAGTGTGCCTTGAGATATGTGGGTATCATTTCATTTGGAACCTATTCATCCTTGAGATGATAGGGTTTCACATTATTCTCAAGATTGATTAGTTAGTATATTATTTGTATTATGTTGATTACTATAATCATAGTGTATCCTTTACATCAACCTAGGGAAATAGATATATTCACAATGATGAATGGGTTTTCTAGGCTACTCGATCTAGACCAAAGCATCATAGGCTAGGAAGGGTGATATTCCAAATTGATATACGTTATATGGATGACCAGAGAACACATCGGGATAATTTACCTCTAGTAGTAGATAATTTTATGAATTTATTCCCAGATGATTTATTTAGACTACCTCCAGAGAGAGAGAGAGTGGAAGAGTTTACTATCAATTTAGTTCCAAGATTAGCACTAGTATCCATTTCTACTTAAATAATGGATACTACTGAGTTGTTGGATCTCAAGAGGCAGTTTGAGGAATTGGAAGATAAAGGTTTTATATGGAATAGTACTTACCTATATGGTTTATCTCTCCTTTTATCAAATAATGAAAATAATATCCTCAGGAATTTAGTTGATTGACATTTGTTGAACTAGATTACAGTTAAGAACTGGTATCCAGTACCCCGTATAGATTACCTCTTAAAACAACTTCATGGAGCAAGGGTTTTATCCAAGATCAGTTTGAGGTCGATATACCATTAGGTGAAAGTTATACCATTAAATTTACCTCATATAACATTCCATAATAGATATGTATTTTATGATTATTGTAAATTATTTTATACTTGTGAGATGTATTCATGGATTTGAGGAATCATGTTTTCCACTCTTATTTTGATTCATTTATTATAGTCTTTATGAACGAAATCTTGGTATACTCACATACTCGACATGAACATTTCCAACATCTTGATATCATTTTTGAGGACATTTAGAGAGAACCATTTGTATGATAATCTCACTAAATTACACTTTTGGATTAAGAAGGTCCACTTCTTGGGTAATATTTTCTTAGAGACAGGAGTATTAGTTAACCCAAATAAGGCGAGAGTCATTATTTCAGAAGAGTGGAATAAGAATTTATTTGATATAAAGTGTTTTTTGAGGATGGATATATATTATTGGATCCTTATATAGTATTTTCCATGTCTTGTAGAAATGATCATAGTCTTGAATAAGAAGGTTGTTAAGTTTATATGGTCTAAATGACATGAGAAGGTGTTTCTAGAGCTAAAAGGGAGATTGAATTCAACCTAGATCCTAATTTAACATAAATCTAGTAGAGGCTACATGGTTTTTTGTGATGCATCAGACATCAGGATAGGATCCATTATGATGTAGGGATATTGGGTTGTGGAATACAGGTCTCTCCAATTGATAACTCTTGTGAATTATTACCTGATGCATGATCTCAAGCTAAGAAATTTAGTTCACTCCTTGTGTTTTTGGAGATGTTACTTACTAGGAGAGATTTTGTTTGGTGTATGTAGACCAAAGTATAAAAAATTATTTAGTTAAAAGTGTGAATTAAATCTCAGGTAGTAAAGGTGGTCTGAATAACAACAATAATTTGAATTAGATCTTACCTGTATGACTGATAAGGGAAATGCAGTTGCTGATGCTTTAAACTGGAAGACTCAGACATAGATAGTTTAGGAGGCTAGTAGTGAGTGGAGGTTGATGAAACTATTTTCTGAGATGCACTTAGGGGTCTATTTGCATCATGGATAGTCTATTATTCAAGTTTTAGCAGTGACATATTTACTTCAAGATAGATTGTAGATGAGGTAGATTTTTGATTTTGAGGGCTTGATCCCACATGATAGTATTTTAGTTGAGGAACATCAATCAATTGGACCAATGAAAGGGATGAGATATTTCACAGTCTTGGGAATGTCTAGGTACTATAATATATTTTATAGGAGTTGATGAGAGATTCTCTTGATTCTTCTTGGGTGGTATATCTGGGACTTACAAATATGTATCATAATTTGTAACACAAATATTGGTAGCCTAGTAAGAAAAGGGAGAAAACTGGTTTCATTACATGGTGTTCCACCTTTCAGTAGGTGAATACAAAATAGCAGTGAACAAAATGGGTTTTATTGTAATTTCATATCCATGAGGGGAGCGGGGATGACGTCACAATAGATTTTTGGACAGGATTTCCTAGGTCACCATGTGGTTGTGATATAGTATGGGTAATACTAGATCATTTGAAAAATTTCACTCACTTTATACCTATCAGAGATACATTTTTATTGGATGTGATAGGAATTAAATATGTTAAGAGATATTATTCCTTCACAAAGTTCCATTTTCAATCATATCAAATAGAGAGACTAATTTTACATCACAGTTTTAGCAGGGGTTGTAGAGGTAACTAGGTTCACATGTTCTAATGAGTAAAGAATATCACCCATAGACTGATAGTCAGTTTGAGTGTATGATACATGTGTAGAGGATATGTTTCAGGAATGAATCCTTTATTTTTTTGGTTTTTTGGGCAAACAACTATTTATTATTTAATATTATTATAATAATAACTATCAAAAAACCATAATGATGGATCCTTATGAGGATTTATATGGTAGGATATTCCATTCACGCATATGCTTGTTATAGGTTGGAGATGTATTAATACAAATACCTTGTCTTGTTCAAGAGACATTGGATCGAGTACAAATTATAAAAAATTCTATAGATACGGATCAGTCTAGGAATAAGTGTTACACTGACTACTATCGTCAACCAATAGAGTTTGAGGTCCATGATTGGGTATTCTTTCATGTTTCACATAGACTAGGGAATAGATGGATTCATAGATAGGGTAATATTTTTCCTTATCATTTCAGTACTTTTGAGATTCTAGAGAGAGTCGGTCTTGTAGCCTATTAGTAAAATTTACCTCAGAGGCACTAAGTCATGCATGATGTATTTTATGTGTATCAGTATTTAGATTATTACACAAAATCGTCACATATTATTCGTCCTTATGAGTTTGAGTTTGAGGTAGATGTGTCCATCGAGGATAATCCCTTACGTATCATTGATCGGAGTACAAAGTCTCTCCATGGTAGTTCTATTCCTATGGTTTGTTTACCATGGAATCATAGCTATGTACAAGATGATACATGGGAGCTAGAGTTTGATGTATGTACTCAGTGGCTGGAGTTATTATCCGATGATGTTTTACCACCCTAGTATGGTATACCTAGGGATGAGTTGTTTTATAGAAGTTAGATTATAAGATCTTGGATTTTTTTTATGAATTATGAACCCTTTAATTTTAGTATAAATATATATTTTTAATCTAATGGAAGTGATTAATGGGTTGAGGAAGGTACTGGGAGCATTCAAGGTTTTTTTGGGGATTAGATCATTGGATTTTAGAGGAATATACAATGGTTTATGGTTGGGGCATGGTTAGTATAAACATGTGACTCAACTTTTCAAGAAACAATCTGGAGGAGAATGGTTAGTAAACCATGTGAGGTAGTCCACATGGATGTGGGAGGATCTATATAAACACTATTGAAGGGATATACACAAATTGTGCATGGTTATCCTAACTTTGCACCTAGATTTCACCCTTAATTTCACTTAGGTAGTGATTTTACATGGTTAGATGCATAGTTTGTTGAAATTGTGTGACCAACCATGTGGCCAACCATGAAAATTGGTATGCCTCTAGCATAGAGGTGGTGAATGGATGGATTATGGTTTAGAAAACCTCATGGAAAATCCATGCACCACTTACATAAAGGGAAAATTTATGATACCCCTATATTTTCTTATATTCTACCCGTTTATTTTTTTTTTCATCCTTTAGGTACAACACCACCATTCCAGAGAAACCCCTTCGATATTCACATATTCTTTCAGTTGGGTCCTTCAAATGGTATATGAATACTTAACCATCATCCAAGTTAGAATAATATCCATAATATATTATATTTTTTATCTTCATTCATTTATCTGGTTGTATAGAATGCTAAATCCATGCAATCACTTTTTCCATATTTTCAGGGTGTTCATCTATTAATTCTATTTCTCCCATCTTAGATCAAATCAGTAGTTGATACTAGACTTGGATAGTTATACCCACATAAGTTAGGTGGTCAATACCTTCTTCTTAAATGTTTTGGGGTTTTATATCTTGTGTCATAGTTCCACATAGTAGACCTTCGAGACACTACTCCTCAAATTAATTGAACTTTAAATTTAACATTGAAAATATAATTTAAACTTGTTATCACACCCATATGAATGGTTGGAGTTTTTAGCCTCAACCCAAAATTCAGAAACCTTGACCCTAATATCTTGGAGCTCATTCATGACACCATTATATTATAATAGATACAATGGGTCAGATCCCAAAGGACTAAATAGTTTAGTAGTCTTGAATATATATATATATATATGAGTCACATATTACATTTGAATACATAAATTGAAACATAATTTTTTTTAAACAACTTTATTCCATATATAATATCCCTACACATCAATCAAAGTAAAATTCATGGAATTAAAGGTAAAGGAAGAAAAATAAGGGTGATCTCAAATGCTTAGTAAGGGTTAAGTACAGTGGAAGAAATAACAAATCAATGAGTATAATCAACATAGAAAGGTAAATAACTCTACACATAATCCATTTAAATATATGAATAATGAAAAACCAATATTACAAGGTAAATAAAAAAAATAATGCCATTTAATCCACAATTGAGAGTGACATGAATCTAGAGAAAATATCATGGAAAAATATCATGGATAATAATGACTAAATATTGAATGTAGGAAATGCTTAATTATTGGATGCCATGTTTCCCAGGCACATGATACCTTTATCATCAATAACATCCAAAATATGGTTTTAAAAAATACAGGGTAAAAATACATTTTTCCGAAGTTATCCAATATGTTCATCCCTTTAAAATACCGATATCTCAAGGGGCCTACATTAACCAATTTTATACAATTTCAAATCATTCCTCATATATTTAATAATCAATTTAATTCATAAAAAATGTTCCATAGCATATTTTTAAATTGAGTAAAGAATTAATATTTATAAATATATCCCCAAATAATCAAATAACTTTAAAAGTGAACACGATATGTAAAAATGGCATACAGTTTAGTAATTAATTATATATGTGATAAATAATAGGGATATTTAGGGGAAACTTAAGGCCTAATTATCACATTAAAGTGAAAATTTCAAGATAAATTTATTGACTAAAAAAATGAATTAATGAAGTGAATACCAATACTATCCTTGTTCAAGATAATCACAAACCATTAAAATTAATAATAATAATGGTATCAATATAACATATACTTATTGGAGGAAGAATAATAGGTTTTTGTTATTTATGAATATAAATACCATAAAAATATCTTTAAAAATGTTTGTGAGGAAAATATTCAATTCATTTTGAAAATTATTTTGAAAATAATTTACTTTTAAAATAAATTTTAAAACCATTTTATTTTAAAAAAACATTGTAATCTTCAAATGGAATATTCAATGAAATTACGGTCATTTTGGCATGTAATTCCATAATATTCATAAAGAACATTCCTTTTTCTTAGTAAAAATGAATGAAAAAGTGTCTTTCTCAGAAAGTGACAAGAATATTACTTTTATTTTTTTTGTAAGAAGAAAAAATTGGTAAAAATGTCTTTTGATTAATTTTTTTAAAATTTTACGAAAAAATGTTTTAATTTTTTTTAAAATCCTGGATTTATAAGAAAACATATTTTTGACCAAAGAGATAAATGAAGTCATATTTAATTAAAATATTTTTAAATTAATTTTAAGTACCTAATAAAAAAATGGAATTATAACATGGAAAAGATCATTAATAAATAGAGGAGAATAAAATTAAAGGGTTTATTAAAAAATTATCATATAATTTCCTTTAATGTAAATTTAATAATAAACACTCTCTATTTAAATGCGATTGTAAAATAAGCCCTCAAAATTATCATAACATTGATGTGAGAATTAATCAATGCATAGTTTATGTGTATAAACATAAAATATTTATAAAAAAGTGTAAATAAAATGATATATATTCAAAATTAATTATACACATAATCATATAATATCAATGAAAAAAATAAGTCATATAACCCAATGAAAAGAAACTGATTTATGAAATTTCTTTACCACTTGGTAATTTTAAGTTCAAATCCCCTTAGATGAAATAATTTAAATTGAAACTTAATATAACATAAATAATAAATTATTCATGATATTACATTTCAAATGGGTATTATATACACCATATAAAAATAAATTAGGTGCATAATAATACAATATTCTTTAATGAAATAAAAATGAGAAAAAAACCCTTACCTTACACTTCCTTTTTGTTGAATGTGATTTACCCTCCTGTATAGTGGTTTTAAACATTCAATTATATTATTATATAACCATATTAAAATTTATTATATCATATATGATCCTTTTATAAAATACCATTACCTATTCATTAATAATATTTCTTTATTTTCATTGTTTTCGGTATTAATTGCCTTGTTTTCTTAAGCGTGTGTTATTATGAATGTTCTGATTCATGACCATAATACATATATATATATCATCTAAAAAATTAGTATATGGAAATTATTATAATATATTTACATTATTTTTACTTTTAAAACCCATCATTAATGATGGTTATGAAAAATGAAGGACATTACGTTCATAGAGAGGGTAGGCCATACGTACGAATGAGTAGTGTTTTCATTTATCAATGATCATTATGGAAAGGAGTTAAGTAATATACTACCATTAAAAAATTATTATGATATCATATATATCAAATTTTATACATATATATGACATCCATGAGGTTTAGTTATGAAAAGATAGCCACATCCCTTCATGAAGGCAGTAGTCCACACATACATAAAAAATGTTAAGATATTTACGTGAGTGAAAAGGAATGAAATAAAATGATATATATTATCTTTAAATAATGATAAATATTTCATTAATATCATAATTATGTCATTTATATCTCATATAATCATTAAAATTATATTTATCACCTTCTATATGAAGCGTTAGTGAAAGAAAAATTACGTCACTTCTTGAGGCGATAGTTCATCGTAAACACAAGCAATGTTATCATGTATTCTACAGAATGTAAGTTTAAATGGTATATGAGATATAGTGAATTAAATAGGTATAAATATTTTATTAACATCATATATATTCTTTATATTTATCACTATACACAACCTTGAGAGGTGGAAATGGAAGAAAAAATGACATGGGTTTCGAGGTGGCAATCCACTGTACACATGAATGACAATTTTGTACCTCAGTTTATATAAATGGAGACAGTTTTATGTCCTGAGATAATTATAATAACATCTTAGTATATATAATATATTCATTTTATTATATAATAATGTTTTGAAAAGAATTTATGGAGGTGAATAAGGAAATAAAATGAAGATGCTTATTGAATAACATTACCTTTCATTTGGTTATCCTCCTTAGATTTGCTGTAAATCCTTCAAATGTTATCTATAATCCAAAAATAAGGATTCTAGGATGAGGGTATGTAATTTTTAAGGTGATTTGGGTAGGTTTTGGATGATTCAAATGGCTTTATAGGTGTGAATAATTTATGGGAGTGAGGACCCTTTTATAGTTTTAAATGACTGACATTATTGAAAATAATCAAAAGTATTCACTATTAGAAGGTAAATATTATCTCAAGAGGATAAAAACGGATAAATAAATGTGGTGTATGGGGTGATAATATGTTTTACCCATATATACAAAACAAAATGAAACATATGTTTTAAATATTTTTTTCGTTAACTTCTATATTTTACTATTTTTTTATCATTTTGGTTTTTCACTAAGGTAACTAGTTTTATAATATAATTAATTTATCCATTAAGAATAAATTAAAGATTAAATTAATATAAAATTCATACCCAATGATTATAAATATGATATATAATAAAAAAAAACAAAAAAAAACATGTGTTTTGGAAATTAATTTTAATAAAAGCACATGTAACATGGAAAAAACTACTTTAACCCTAATTGCTCTAGCAAAGTTTTTAATATTTAGGGGTCAACATGTTCATTATAAAAGATATAATTGTACATTAATGTACCATAATTTATATTCATTAAAATTCAAAAAATACTTGGTATAATATAATATTTAAAGTATTTTTAAATCATTTAATAAAATAAAATTTATTATAAAATAACATTAATGTAGATTTTGAAATTATTTGTTTAATTTAAATTTATTGATATCATGATTATAATATAATTTTAATATATCAATGTCAAACTTATATAACATGATATATTCATCTAAAAAATTAATTTAAATAAATAATTCATTCAATTTAACTTACTTTTAATATTTTTAGTATCACTATTTTTACTAATTATTTGTTAAATAATTATTGTATTGGAATTTCTTAAGAATTTAAAGTAAATAATTTGTCTCTAAAAAATAAATATAAATTTTGTTAAAAAATCATTTATATTTCAAAACGATATATATAACAAAACATATGTTGTTTTTTTCTATTCCAACACTTTATAAAAATTAAAAGTAAGAAAAGTATTTTAATTGTATTTTTTATTCACTTGAGTTATTATAGGGTCATATTAAAAGGAAAGTTGAAAAAAAAACTATCAAATTTTAGATAAATTAGTAGTAAAAGTCTAAATAAACTCATTTAATAAAATATAGATAACATTTTAGGTCATTTTCTCTCTAATCATTGTAGTTTATTCCCTAAGTAAACTCATGTTTACATTAATCACTATAATTAATTTTAACTACTTTCTGTAATCATTTTTCTTTTAAAATATTAGGTTGACCTAATTATAAATTATATATTATTATTATTGAAAATATATAATCTGTTTTTTCAAATTAAATTAACATAATTGACCAAATTCTATTTAAAATTATTCCCTTTGATGGGATGAGAAAACAAGTTTTTAGAGATAAAATTTTCAAAATTTTATAATGGTTTTATATTTAAATAAAATATTATGATGCTACCAACAAGATAAATTGGATTAATTTATTTAAAATTGATATAATTTTACTTTGAAATGAATTCATAATATAATTTTACATTATAAATTATTTAGATGAAAATTCAATTTTTTAGTATTTTTAATTATTCATTTTTTTAAAAAGAAAGAAGAAAGGCATCATATAACTAAAAAAAGGAAACATAGGTTACAATTGTCTGAAGGAAGGATGTTTACATTTATCTCTGTAAAGAATAGGGAGCATCTCACAAGGATTGCTTGAATGATAGGTGCAAGTGTCACTAGAGGATCCCATGTTTGCAAGGAAATCATCAAGTTTTTTTGCTTCATAGTAGACGTGTGTAATGATATATTGCATTGAAGGAAGTATGTCAAGGCACCTAATCCATTTCGATTTTAGTTTCCAAGAAAGGTGAATATTACCTATTTTAACCGCTTGTACAATGGTGGCATCGTTACTTTCAAACTAGATTTTCCTCAAATTCATTCTATGAGCAAATTCAACTACTTTGATGAGAGCCATCATCTCTACTTCAAGAGCCATTGCAAGTCCACACATACCATGAAACCCATCAAGGAAGTCACCATCAGGATTTCTGAAAACAAAACCATATCCAACATGTCTTGGATTACCTCTCAAGGCACCATCTGAGTTACATTTTATCCAGCCTACAAAATGAGGTAACCAGAAGACTTCTATTGTTCCAAGAGGATGAGGATCGTTACCTAGAATGTGTAGGTTTTTCAAAACAGTGATATATATTAATGAGTTGTCACATTTTTCAACATGTAAACTATTTTCTTGTTGAGCCGAAAACAAAACTTCGTAGCTCACCACCCTATAATTGATTCCACTGTTTGTATGGAGAGCCCTATTTCTACACTTCCAAATAACGTATATAACCTCAGCACATGCGACAAGGAAGAGTATTTGAACCTATATCGATAATTGGGTCATTGGAAGTAGAAGAAAGAGGTCTACAATGCTGTTCACATGAGGAGGTTGAATCCCAAACCTGTTGAAGATCATGTTCCAGAGTGAAGCTCCAATCTTACAAGACATGAAAAAATGGTTCATAACATCACGGTGCTAATGAAACAAGTCACGTCTTGAGTAGAGGGAGATCCCAACTCGCTACAGGTTATTGTCCACCGAATGTTTTTTGAGATAGAGGCACAAGAATAGTATAGATCTAGATTGTGGGAACCATTTTCTATTGTAATTAACAATTTTATTACCTCTACCTTATAGTATATTGTCACAGAAGCATTTGGAGTTCAGAATTCCATTTGAGCTTGGTTCTGAAATTAGAATGTCATCTCTGCTCAGAAAATCATAGGAGAAGACCATGTGGAAAATTTGATGTGGAAGCTGATGATACTTCTCATGATGGGTTTTAATAGTGTCATTGTAGTTTATAGACATATCTTGCATATCCACACTATCAATCAAGGGGGTACCAGTCTAGTTATCCTTCCAAAATTGGAGGGAGGAGTGCACACTAACCAACCAGGGAGACTACATTTTATCCTTCTGGAACGTCTTTTTTAGACAAGGCCAAATTGAGGATTGGATGTAATTCACCTTCCCTACAATCATCCTTTTTATAAATTTAGTTCTGATGAAATCAAGGGATTCATATTTATCATTGATTAGTCACTAAAGGAAATGTTCTTGAAGAGATTGGTTGAAGAGTTCAATGTTTTCAATACCCAAGCTTCCCATGGCATGTGGTAAGTAGAAAATCTTTCATGGATCTACTGTAATCTTCTGTTCAAGTATAGTTCCACACCACAAAAAGTTCCACATGAGTGTATTGGTACTTTTAAGGGTGGAATCCGACCAGGAGTACACAATGAAGGAGTAAACTAGCTTTGATACAATCACATGTTTAACCAGGAAGATTCTCCTTCCATTGAGAGTGACTTACCCTTCCAGGTGGATAGACTTCCTCTAACTTGGAAAACAACATCAGCAAAATAATAGGTCCTAGGTTTTCTAAGGAACACTGTGTCCCTAAGGTAAATAAAAGTAAGGGACCCTTACCATATGCGCAGCTCATGAACCATGCATTGCTTTCTTGGGGCTGAGATGTTTTTCCAAAAGAAGATGAAAGACTTGCTCCAATTAACCTCTTATCTAGAAGATTATTAATAGTGAATAAGAGTAATCTTGACCTTTTTAAGGTTCCTCTTGTCTCCCTGAGTAAAAAGATGATTTCGTCAGCAAAAAGAAGATAAGAGGGGGAAATGATACCTCGGCCATCACATATTACTTTTATCCCTCCTTTGTTAACTCTATCGAGGATAAGTTAACTGAGATAATCTTCAGCAATCACAAAAATAATAGCAGACAAGGGGTCCCCCTACCTCACTTCTCTAGAGAATTTAAAGTTTCCTTCTGGAGATCCATTATTCAAACTAGAAATTTTAGCAGAGCTGATCAGAGCATTAGCCCAATGAATAAATCTGCTGTGGAAGCCAAACTCATGAAAGATACTTCCAATGAAACCCTAGTCGATGGTGTTAAAGGGCTTCCTAATATCAAGATTAAGAGAAAATTATCCACCCTGTGTGGTCTTTTGAAGGAAGTTTATACATTCATATGAATTTATAAGGCAATCCTGAATCTTTATTCCTTTAATATAACCAAACTGGTTCCATGAGACAAATCTCTCAGAAATATGAGTGAGGCAAATGGCCAGGATTGTGGTAATGATCTTGTTGATAGTGTTGATAAGAGATACAAGCCGGAACTAACCAATATCACATGAAATCTACACCTTAGTGATTAAGGAAATGAACTGAGCATTAATGCCTTGAGTGTGAGTTCCCTCTGGGAAAAAATGCTTTACCATTTTACACAAATCATATTATATAACCTGACAATAAAATTGGAAGAAATGATTAGTGAAACCATCTGGTCCTAGCAAGTTTTATTTTTTAAGACCAAATATTGCTTCCCTTATTTCAATATCCATTGGATTTGAGGTTAGAAGAGTGTTATCCATATCTATGACCAGCTTTGGGATAATGACAACAATCAATTCTCCATTTCTTGTGGGTCCATTTAAAATATTCTTATAGAAGGAGACAATATGGGTTTATAGAATCTTTCTATCATCAATTATAGAGTCTCTATCCTTCCAAAGAGATAGAGTCATGTTAAATTTTTTAGATCTTTGAAGTTCAATAAAAAATTTGTTATTCCTATCACCATTAGTAAGCCACTTAAATTTGAAAAAATACTTGTGAATGTTATCCCTACACACATTGAGTTTCTAGATTTCATAGGAAACCTTCTTCTATTTTTGATCATTTCCAGGGATGTTTTTGAGAGTAATAGATTCTTGAATCTCATGAAGTGTTATTTCTAGAGAATCTATTTCCTGGTCAAGAAGGCTAAACCGGTTCCTACTCTAGTGCTTCATTTTCTCCTTAAGAGCCCAATGCTTGAGAACACAATCAAGTGGATTTTTATTTTATACCTACATGGCCCAAGTGTCTCTAACAATCTAGGAACATTTAGGGAGGGTAGTCCAAGCATTATCAATCCTAAAGTGAAGTGGTAGTTTTTATCCCTTGTTAATGAAATTAAACACAATTGGATGATGATATGTATTATGTCGTGCAAGAGTAACACATGAAATGGGTTTCCAATCCTTAAGCATACACATGTTATCAAATTCATGGTCAATTATGCTTTCCATCATGCCATTCAAATGTTTTCTGTACCAAGTGTACTTAGCTCCTAAAAAATTGATTTCGGTCAGATTAGATTCTTTAATAAAAACTTTGAAGTCTATGATGGAAGTGGTACTTGTAACAAAACTGAGCTTTTCATCTTCATGTAGAATGGAATTGAAGTCTCTCATGATAATCCATGGTTTTGAGATGGAACTAGATAGATTTTTAATATGAATCTATAAATCACTTCTAGTAATATAGTTGTCGGAGGCATAAACCATCAATCATAGAATGTTTCTACCATACTGAGTAAACCTGCATGTGATGGCCTTTACATTCTCAGAGATTAGAAGAGGTTTGACCACATTATTGTGAGAAAACTCCATAATCTATCATGACTAGAATCCTATATAGAAAAGAGAATTAAATATCCATTTCCTTGAATAAAGTAACCATTTTTATGTTTCTTGGTCTTAGGCCCGGATACCCCAATAATGTCAGGCTTATATTTACTTATAAGCAGCCTAAGGGAACATAGAGTGTTAGGGTTGGCCAATCCCTCGCTGTTCCAGAATAATATCCACATTTTGAATTAATTTTGGGGTTGAGGCCCACTTTTTTCCCGTTTCATAGGCGTATTATTTTGTCCATACCTTCTCCGTTCCTCCCAATTGGAAACTATAGTTTGCATAATTCTTACTGGCATGGATTCCATGCAATCCCTGCTGTTATATCCATTTTTAATTCTAAACTCTACCTTTGAGGGGATGTATTGATCTCTAGTTTTAAGGCCAACCACTTACTTTGAGAATGTAGCCTCATTCATATGTTGAGTTGGGTTAGGAGGGAGGGTGTTCACCAGTATCTAATTAGAATGGAGAATGATGTGAACAGTGTGTACAAAATCTATATCCAGTTCTTCATTAATGCCCGATCTAGTCAGATTAAAATCAAGTTCCTCCAGTTTCATACCAAGCACATGAGTAAAGATCTCGTCTGCTAATGTTTGATGATACTTATTCAAAACCTTCTCTTCCACTGATATAACTTCTATTTTATCATGGACAACACCATAATTTTGGATAGAATTCTGTTCTTCTTCAGCAAGATTGGCCCAATTCTTGCTTGTTCCCACCATTTGATCGCATGTAACCTATTTTGAAGACCTTTTATTTCTCTTTTTAACATATTGTGTTGTGATAGAATCCCTTATTCTAGGAACCTCCTATCATGATACATTCTTTGATGTTGGCTATACTATTTTTTGTACAATATGTCATTTTCAATCATATTCCCAACCATTCTATAGTGCTCACAATATTTATGAAGGTTTTCAAATTCAAATTTAACTTCAATAAGTTAATAATTTTGAATATAGTTCTATATGATTAGGAGGTGAGGTATCCATATCAATTTCAATGAGGACTCTAGCATAAATTCCAAGATCTCTATTAATTTTTTGCTGATCTATCTTCAAAGGTGTTCCAAAACTAGAGGCATGATCATTGAGAATTTTAGGATACCAGTATATCCATGGAAGTCCATGGATTATTTTCCATACCTGATTAATGGATTGTTTCTTCACAAAGGGATTAAACTTGGCATTCCATTATGAGAGGCAGAAGATCCCAGTCTTCATGTTAAGGGTTCTGAGCTTCTATATTGAATTCAATTCCTCCTGCATCTCTAGGATTATGTGGAAGAAACCTTTTTCAAGGGGAATTGATCTCTAGTTTTAGAAATTCCAAAATTGAGAAATATGTTGTTTAAGTTCAGTGAAAGACCAGGGTTGCGCCTCTTTTTGATAGGAGATACGTTCGAGCACTAAGAATCTACAGACCTCATGTCTCTTCTTGATCACCTCGGGGTCGGCTAAAATAGTGATGGCTCTATCTCTAGATCATTTTATTATAGGTGGATTATTCTGAGGTGGAAAGATTGATGATTTTTCTACAAGGGCTTCCATGAAAGACAACACTTTACATGTGAGAGATACCAGATCTGAGCGAGTTTCAGTTTCAAACTGATGAGGTAGGACCGATCTTTCCTATGCTGGGTTGAACGAGTCCATTGAGAAGTAATATTAGGCGATGATTCAGTCACCATCTCTTTGGTCAATTCGAATTGAGAAAGATCCCATGAAATCTATCTTGACTAAGTTTCATTCATAGATACCACTATTTCTTTCTTTCATTATTCATTAAAAAAATGAAACTCCTTAGAAAAATCCCAAAAATTCAGATAAAGATAATTTTGGTATTATGATTTCAAAAATTAAGTTTATTTTTTTAAAATAAATGTTATAAAATTATTAAAATTTAATTTTAAATTATATACACCAAGCCTATATAAATAATATTTATGAAAATAAAATTACTTCTAAATCATATACTTTTATTTTAAATGGTTATTATTATTATTTATAATCAACATATAACCAATAAATGTGTATAGAATATATATTTTCATAATTTATTTAATCTTATTCATACCCTCTACTCTAATGGGTAGGAGATAACCATCATATTAAATAATAATTTTAATAACATATTGATGTTTAGTCAATATGGATCTTGCATGTAATACATGCTATCAAAGAAACATGTTTTTGTATGTAACAAAAGATAAGATCAGTGTTGCATGCATTGAAAGATATAAAATATATTGAATTTATTTAAAATAGTTAATATATCATAATGTTTAAGGATATTATATTCTTTTCTATGTTTTGTGTTTTGTGTCATACACGCTATCGAATATGGTGATCATATTTTAAAATTTTGGGGTGTTACAGAATGCACCCATGAGGTGGGTTAATTTTATTTACCATTTTTACTCCACTCATGTGGTGAGTTAATCTTCCCTCTTATTAAAGAGAGCCAAATGAAAATTAAATAAAATGTTAAAGTTTGAGTACTTTGGTTAGAAACTTTTCATTTATAAATGAAAGATATAATGAAATGGGAATTGGAGAATGAAATTGAAAATCCATTGGATAATGAAAAACTATGTGATTGGTCAGTGAAGTGACATATACACTATCATTCTCCTTCTTATTATCACATGTTTTTGAATTAAATTTAAAATTGAATTTGATAATTCAATTTATAAGAAAAAAATTTAAATTATCATGGACCCTTGATCTCTTCTATAATTCATTAAATAGAATTGATTAAAGGCATGGAAAATGACATTTCCTCTCACATTATCACTTATGTGTGAAATGGTTAATGAAATTATTATAATAAATCTACAAGATTAAGGGAATGGACACTAACATCTTTCTCAAATCATTATATATATGCCATTGATAATGGGTGTTAAAATATGGCACTGACTACCCACTTGAATATTTATTATTGGATGTGTTAGGATGTTACCTTGGATACAGATTCATTATAAAAACATAGAAACACTCATTGAGATCCAACAAATAATTTACCAAGTTTTCTATGGATGAGATTCATGGACCTGAAGATGACACCTTTTCCCATGGGACCTAGGCCCTATCCCATGTTGGTATAGATTACCTCGAGGTTTCTATGGTTGAGCTCCATGAACATGAAAATGATTCCTTAGTCAGAGGCCCTGGTCCATATCCATCATTGGTCTAATATACGATATTTTAGTGAATTCCATACTTTCTTGAAATTTTATATAATGGCGTAGGATGTAGCATATTCTATTTTACTATATAGTTATTCATATTTTCTGACTACATGTTATAGAATGTTCTTATAGACTATATTGAATCACTTAATTTTTGAGATTTACTCCAATTATATCTGAACACTACTACAACCTATATGCATAGAATGGTTTTTATAGGCATTTTTGGTGGTGGCCTACTCATTTTATCTCACACCCTATTCGAGTTTCTAATTGGTACCTGAATAGAATTCATGATTGATGGTAGGGAAAAAGGGAAGGTTATAGTTTTTGATGACTAATTTCTTATGCTATATTGATGTACATGAGAAATAGACTTATCTTATAATTTTTATGATTGTAGAGCTAGTCTTTTTGGTCTTTTTATATTCTTATACAATGTGCCATATATTAACATTACTTTATTTCCTATATACCTTTGTCTTTTGGGTATTAACAACACATGCTCAACACTGTTTTTTATATCAAATTAGATATTTGTTATGATAGTATTTATTTATCTAGTATACTTACACTTTTTATTGTTATCATATTACTATTGTTCCACAAATTTATCATGAGGGTATAGTCTCCTCACCATGCTCTTACAGGACCTCACAATTAGTTGACAACATATGGAAAATGGGGAGGAACACTTGGGGACGTGTGGTAACTATTTTGGCTATTGTTATTTGGTGAGATAGGTTGGGAAATCACAAGAATCATGGATAAGTTATGGTATTAGGCACCCTTTTATAACTGAGGTGAGTTCCAAACATATAAATACTTGAAAATTATTATATAATATATGTCTTACTCAAGAAAGGAGGATAAAAATTGTAATAGTTTATATGATATTAAGTATAAAGTTTAAATATATCCAACCACTAATATTTAAGTATGTGTTTTTTGTTCTCTTTAAGCCAAATCCATTTATTTTAACCATTTTAACCCATTTCACTCTTAACTATAGTGATATATTTTTTAAATTATTTCCATTAATTATGACCAAAAATGAAAGTTAACTATGAAAACAATAAAAAATACTTATTATAAATATGAAAACCATTTTTTTGAATTCAATTCCTAAAATTGAAAAAAATTAATATGAATGTATATACTCAAAATGTGAAAAAACAATATCTTTTGAAAAATTTATTTTCGGCCATAAAAAGAATTTATCTTATAATTTTCCTAGTAAATATAATTAAATGAATTTTAACATATTTTATTACATATATTATTAAACAATATCATTAAAACCATTTATTTTTAATAATGGTAGAAATACATATTACCCATAAAGTAGTTTTTCTAAAATATTTGTTTTTTTACTTTAAAATTGTTTTATCCACAGTTATAAAAAATTTATAATTAATATATGAATTATTATCCTTATTTCATAATATTATTACAAGTTTTTATAATTTAACTAAATTATACATTATCATTATTCATAAAAAATCATTTTAAGGAAGTAAGTATAAAAATACATCTTAGGATAATTTTGATATATTAAAAAAAAGAGATGTCTATATTTATTTAATTAGTTTTTTTCAATGAAACATTAAAATTTTTATTATACTATAGTTTACTTAGAATAAAATATTTACTCATTATAATTGAATCTCAAGTTTAACATTCTTCCCCTTTAAAAATTTCATCCTCAAAATTTCAAGAATGTCACCTCATTAAAAAATGTGGGTAATATTTCATCACAACTTCCTCAGGTTCTCATGTTTCTTACTCTATATTATGATTTCTAAAACATAACATTACCATCCAAGTTGTACGATTATGTAACAATTATTCTCTAGGGTCATGAATTTTTATAATCACTTCATAATAAGATAAATTAATCTGTAATTATTTTTTTAAAGGTGAGTACATGTGTTGGGTTTGGTATATACTTCTTCAATAATGAGATATGAAATGTAATTTAGAGAGGCCTTTTGGCCCTTCCAAATAGTAATCAATAATTCTAATTTTTATTTCTCTAAACTCTCAAAAGGTATGATTTATGAGGAACATAGTTTTACTTTCTTACCAAACATTATAATGACCTTAAATGGACATACCTTCCTAAAATCATGATCATATACTTAAAATTTTAGATCATTTCTTCATTTATTAGTATAGATATTTTTCTTTTTTGGGATGCCTTGACCAGACTCTAACTAGTTCCCACTTTTACTATTATCTTCTCAAAATTTTTTGGTCCTAAAAGCTTACATCCACCTACTTTATCCTAACAAGTTGTTGTACACCACATTTTACCTTAAAACAGTTTACACATCTAAATTTGAATGTTGGAATATATGTTATTATTATATGAAAATTCCACCAAATTTAACCACTGATCCCAAGTACATTGAAATTTTATTGATAATGACCTCAAAATTTATTTTAATGTTTTAATATTCATTTTAGATTTTATATTTATCTGAGGATGATAAGAAGCTATCAAATGTATCATAGTGTCAACATCCCTATGAACACTTTTTATAATTTAAATGTAAACCATGGGTTATGAATAGATATAATTGAATACGGTGTACCGTGATGTCTCATAACTTCATTCATATAGAGTTTTGTAAGGCTCTCAAGAGGTAAATCCCCCCTTATAGTGGGGAAATTTGTAGACATGGAATGTTGAAAAAAATAACCCATATGACATCATTTTTTTAAGGATTTTTTTGAAATATAGTAATAAATTACATAGTAATAAAATCCCACTTCAACATAGGTATAGTGAAAGGTTTAATGACTCATTTAGGATGTCATTTTGTTAGCCTTTACCTATTGAAAACCCAAGAATCTTGATACATAGTCACTAATTTCATACTTTATATTATCCTAACAAAATGTTCTCCTAAATACATGTACAATATATTTATATCAAGATTCATAGATAAATTCGAACTATGGTATTCATCAAGTAATTATATTCATCTTAGTAATTGATGGAATAAATAGAGTTTTCTTAAATTTCCACACACCTTATTCATAAATAAATTCTACGAGATCCCCATCATCCATGAAATTAATTTTCTTTTTTATTTATTTTTCATTAAGATAAACACTTTATATATTCTCTTGTAAATATGGTTTAGAAATCATTTGAAATAAGAGTTATTTTCCCCATCTATAACAATTACTATATCCAACATTACTAAATCCATGAATACTGGATCTTTTGTAATCATTATTTTATTATGAACATTAGGATCCTTACAACTTAATTCATTAAGTACCTTATTTTCCTTCATAGGGTGGTAGTGTATTGAGAAATCATAATACTTGTGTATCTCAATCCATCTTCTTTTTCCCATGTTGAGAAATTTGTGTGAAAAGAATTATTTGAAAATTTTGAGATCCATATATTTCATTAATCTTTCACCATAGAAACAACAGATCCATATCTTCAAGAAAAATATTTCAAATTCTAACTCTAGATCATGGGTAAGATAATTATATTAATTTAACTTTTACAGTATTGATTCATAACTAAAATCTATATCATTTTCATAAGGACTCATCCATGTCTTTTCCATGATACAACACTATATATCACAAATACATACCTTTGAGATATTAAATTCAATAATGGTGTACTGAAAAATATCCTATTTAATTATTAAAACATTATTTAAATTATTCTTACCATATAAACTAAACCCATTTACATGTCAAATTTGTTAATGGGTTACCTAATCAGATGAAATTTTTAATAAAGTGTCAAAAGTAACTTTCTAATCCAACAAAAATCTATATCTTTGTTTTTTTTTCAGTTTGGGCCATTATATAAATTCATGTATCATTGAAGGATCAAATGATATTCCATCCTTATAGAAAATATGGCCAAGAATAGAAACTTACTGAATTAATAATTCACACTTACTAAATTTCTGATATAACTCTTTTCCTCTAAGTGTATTATGAATGATTTCCATATGGATCTTATGATCTTTATAGATTTTAGAGAATAACAATATAGGATCAAAAAATACCACAAATAAATTATTAAGATAATATATTAATACAAAGTTAATCATAGCTATAAAAATAATGGTTTAATTAGTCAATCCAAAGAGAATGACAATAAACTCTTAATGGATATACCTCTTGTGAGAGGCCATGTTTAAAATATCTTCCTTAATTATATTAAATTGATGATTCCAAGAATTAAGATCAATATTTAAAAAATATTAAGCTCCTTTCTGACCAAACAAGTCATTAATATGAGGCCGATGATACTATTAATTTATATTAATGGGATTTATTTCCCTATAAATGATTCACAACCACAAAGACCCATCATTATTATAAAAAAAAAAAACAGGGGCTCCCAAAGTTGAAACACCAAGGAGAATGAATCAATTATTACAAAACTTATATAGTTTTGTTATCAATTTCTCAAATTAAACTATGGACATTATACCGTGAGTATTAGATATAGGTTTTTTTGTCAGGAATGTGTTTAATAGAAAACTCAAAATCAAACTTAGGTGTATTTTTAGGAATCTCCTTATTAAAAAATAAATCTATTCCTTCACAATAGGTATTTATTATATTTTAAGGTTATCTTTCCCATCTGTAGTTTTCATCTACTATTATTATCCCAAAATATCATTAAGGTAATAAATTGGATGTGGATCTCAACATGATTAAAAGGATGAAGTATCCATTACGAAGATAAGGGACTCTACATCTCCATTGTGAATCCTAATATCCATCTACTAGAAATAAATTATCACATTTAACTTTGAAATCCAATCCAAAAATGAATGATATCAATGTTAACCATAGTTATAATAATCGAGTTTTTAAATAAGTAATTTCTTTGAATTATAATGGGGTATGACTGACATATCCTTGTGGGAATATGATTTATACTACATGTCTTGATTTGAATTTCTCTTATTAGGGTGAAAGGGGATGGTTTAATGTTCATGGAAAACATGGAATATATAAAAGAGTGTGATGATCCATAATAAAATAATGCATTATCAAACATCAAGTTTATGAACAAAGTAACATCCAACCCATATTTAGAGACTTCAAATCCAAATTTAGTAATTTTATAAGTTTGGGCTTACCACTTGGCCACTTTTATGTTAGGTTTCATTAACACATGGGGAAATGAGTTGAATAATTCCTCATGTCCCTATATTTTAAGCACTAGATACCATTGATTTTTTTATTTCCCTTGAAATCATGGTACATATGGCCCTTATATCAAAATATTCAACAAACTACCATTCCCTTTAAGAATTTACTGGGTTGTTTCTTCCCAAAATTATAATGTTGTTGAAATACAAACTTTTCTTTCTTCTTCTCTGATGTATTTATTTTCCCTCAGTACTTAGCAGACCTATTATTTTATTGATTTCCCTTAAAGATATATAATTTAGAATATTCATTCTATGTCTTCATGGAACATGATATTGTATCATCATATTTAGAAAATGTTTGGGAGAGTAGTCCCTTTTGGAGGTTTGGATTAATCCTATAAAATAAATGATCAACCTTTCTTTCTATATTATGTATATAGTCTATTTCATTCTTTCTTAATCATGTAAAGATATATTTATATTCAGTAACACTTTCCTCTTCTTTCTACTTTATTTTCAGGAACATTCTCTCTATTTTTGATCATTTCTATTGAGTAAATATTTCTCAAAGAATATCACTTTAAAAGTTCCCCATTACTTACTATTGATATATTCATATTCGTTAGTATTATAAATCAATTACCACTATTGATTAACATCTCCCTTTAAATAATATACTTCTAGAATAACCTTTTCCTTTTTCATTAATTCCCAAATATAGGAATATATATTTGAGGGACTCGATGCATTTCTCATCTTCCAATAGATTAATTGTTACATCAAAGTATATAGGCTTCTATCACATTAATCGATCCAACATAGGTGCATCGTGATGTAGAAAAATATGTTACTCCATATAGGAAAGGTTATTTGTCATTATTTTCCCCAATATGGATACGATATACTCATATCCAAGACCCATTATATTAACATATTTATAAGGGAAATCCCACATTAACTACAGGTGTTGATATGATATATCATTCTTCAACTAGTATTTATCTCTGGAGAATAGAACACACATAATTATATCATAACATCAAGAATATGGATCCATAATAAAAAAACTCTAAACTTTTATTGAAAATTCTTGAGGTTTATCTTAATACTCATTCTAATATGTTCTAATATTTAGTTCTTAAGGGTCCTCTTAAACATTCTATAATACCACCAATAACAACCTCAAAACCAGTAACTCCAACCTAGTATTTAATTTATTATATTTTTATAATATATAATAGATCACATCCTAAAGGATTTATATTTTTAGCAGTTTTGAGAGAATATATACATACATGATTTCTATATTACATTGGAAAAAAAAATACCATGAAACACTTTCTTTTATACTTAGAAATCACTCAAATATTCTCTCTTCATATCTCTAGGAAATGAAAACATAATAAAGGGTGAGCTAAGATTCTATATAAATGAAAACATATAATAAAATCAATAATGAATACGTGATGAATAAACTATATATAAGAGTAAATAATTAACATATATTCCATTTAGTCGATAACTTGAGCTTCAAAATATATCGTGGAAAATATAAAAAAATCACATGGATAATATAACTATAATTTTAATGATGGAAATGAATAATTTAGAACATCAAAATCTTACCATTAATGTCATATTTGAAGACATCATGAACCTAGACGTTAGGTCATTATGCTAGGAAAAATAAATTACTCAGTATGCATAAAAAAATATTAACTATTTTTTATAACTATTTATCTAAGGATAGTTTTAGATGCATGAAGAGGCTATCTATAACTGGCCTCAACCATCACTTACACGTGTCCAATTCATTATTATTATATTTAATAAAAAATAAAATACCTAAAAAATATTAATTGTCAATAAATAAATATTTATATTGAATCAATAATATGAAATTTCAATATTTCCCTAGTCAATGATATTATAACACCCCTTAAGTTGTGATAGTTAAAAGGTTAAATGTTACCACCATTTTCAACAAGGTGAAAATTTATTTTTGGAGAATACCTAATTAGAACTCCATAGTTAAGTGTGCTAGGCCTAAAGTATTTCCTAGATGGGTGACCTATATGGAAGTTTTCCAATTTTGTGTGTGAGTGAAGAAAAAAATATAGAAAGAACATGTGTTTTCCAATGGGGGAAGTCATTAGTTTGATACATGACCTAGAAAGGTAATTTCCTATGGTGTGATGGATATTTAACTGAGGTACTATAAGAGAACCATGGGTTCAGATGACCAGGTTCATGGAACATAGAAGAATGGGTCAAAAAAATGGTAACAGAGCCAATACCTAGCTAGAAGTTTAGAGGCACTACATAGGTTTGAGTTGTGGGGTTCATAATAAGGGCTTTGGGATTTAAAGGGGTGGAAATTTTTACACAACTAGAAATATGTGAATTAAAAAGATAAATGTTACCATCTATATAAAAAAGGTGCACCTTTATTTCCAAGAGCATACCTGATTAGAACTCTATTGTTAAGTTATATTGTCCTAGAGTAGTGTCCAAATCTATGAACTCTTGGTATGTTTACAAGGGTGTATGTGATGGAGGAAAAACACAAAGAAATAATATGTTTTGGCCAACAAATATAGTCATTAGTCTAATATGTTACCTATAAGGGTAATAATCGATGGTGTGTTGGGAAGGAAACTGAGGTATTACTGAAGACCCATGGGGTCAGATGACCAGGTTCATGTATCGTGTATGGAAGGGTAATGTTAGAAATAAATTTTGTAATATAATTACTTTAACTAACACTATATATTAAAATAATATATGGTCGATACAATATCAAATTAGTAAAAATGATAATCGAATAGGTTTATGGCTCGTGGAAGGCTGGGTCATGACATGAATAACATTTTTAATAAGATTTCTTTAAATAAAACCATATATTGAAATAGTATATGGTTAATACATTATTAAAGTAGTAAAAAAGATTCTAAATACATCCATGATATTGAAAATATGGACACGGAGGATAAAAATAATGTCTAATGAATAATGGAGAGTGATGGAGAACATGACCACAAAAAAGTGAAGGATCATAAAATAAGGCATAATATAGAAATTAATATAATCTTTTATAAGATCATAAATTCATAAGAAATTAAGGTCTTAAGTATAATAAACAATTTTATAAATAGAGTAAAAAATAGAATTAAAACTTCAAAAATAAATATTCTTTAAACCCATGTAACTTTCATAAAAATGAAGTTATAAATTACTTCCAAAATTCTTGTATGACAATGACCCTACGATCCTAAAGAATTTTACTTACATTATTACATTTTCATAGATAAAATAGTTTTAATATTGAAGTACCAATCAGTATATTAGTTTTTGAGAACTACATACATACATGATACACATTTTATATTAAGAATAGAAAACAAAACATAGTACCTCACAATAGAAAATAAACTACATCCTTGAAAAATCAATCAAAGATCTATTCTTCATATCATGGTGAAAGGGAAAAAAAATAAGGGTGACATAAAATGGTCATTAAGGGTTATGTAAAATGCAATCATTCATGAGTCATTAAATAATAATCAATATGGCATGGAAAATATCTGAACATACATGCCATTTAAATAACATGACTGTACAAATAGATAAGAAATTATCAATATGAAATGGTTAATAACTAAAAAATTATTCAATTTAATCAATAACTTGAATATTATAATTAAATAGGGAATAATAGATATAGAAATTTAGATAACTGAACATGCATTCCATTTAAATAACTTGACAGAATGAATAGAAAATGCATAATCAACATAACAAGGTAAAAAACTGAAAACTCATTTAATTTAATAATTAAATTAGATATTATAATTATATAGTGAGTAATAAATATGTAAAGGTATATAACTAAATGAAAATTATATTAAAAAATAAATGTATGAATATATAAGGCATAATCAACATGGAAAGGTAAATAACAGAACACACATTCCATTTAATCAATAATTTGAGAATGAAATGTATCCAGAGATAATATCATTGTGAAAATATCATAGATAATATTAATAAATATATTTTAAAATAATTAAATGTTTCTTTGTTATAAACCATGATCTTTGGTGTCATGATACCTTCATTGTCAACACCTTTCATAAGATAGTTTAAAAACAATAGGTAGAAACCCATTTAATTTTACCAACTTAATTTGTCTCACGAGACTTACCAATGCGTCGAGGGGATATATTATATAAGTCCCAACCATCAATACAGGTATAAATAATTCCTCATATATCTAATATTTAATTTAATTCATAAATCAACATTCATTGTCATCAAATATCTGTATTGAGTAATGGATATAGATTTATCAATATTTCCCTAGTATATCTTTCAATGTAAACAATATATGTAAAAATGGTACACAATTTAGGAAATAATCATATAAATAATAAAATAATAAGTATATTAAAATCCAATTTAATGAAAAATGATAAATTATCATAATAAAGTGATTGTTTTAAGATAAAGTTAGCAAATCAAAAAGCAAGTGAAATTGTATAATATCTTTTACCACTTGGTAATTTTCATGTAAAATCCCCTTGGATGAAATGATTGAAATTAAAACATAAAATTTCACAAATTATGACTGAATCATGATATTTAATGTTAAAAGGTATTTATATTCACCACATAAAATATAATTGGTTTATAATAACAATTAACTTTCAATGGAATGTAAATAGAGATGAAATTTCTTACCACATGCCTTCCTTTAGTTAAACGTGTTTTAACATCCAATATAATGGTTTTAAGAATGTTATTAATTTATAATAGAAATATAATCATATTTATAATACAATATATGATTCTATTATAACATTTCACCACCTGTTTGTTAATAATATATCAATATTTTCATTATTTCTGGTGTTAATCACCTTATTTTTTAATTCCTGATTTGTTATGAAAGTTCCGCTTCATGTGTATATTATATAGTTCCATCACCTATAGAATAATAATAATGACATAGCTGTCATATTTATACATAAATTATACTTTTAATAACAATCATTAAAGATGATTTTGAGAAATTAAGTATGTTATGATCATAGAGACGGTAGGTCGTATGTACGCATAAGTAACGTTTCCATTTTCAAATGATAATTATGGAAAGGTGGTAAGAAGTAATTCATATTTATAGATAAACAATGATATCATAAATAATCTATTATTTAATTCAATATACATATATATACCATACATGTGATGTGGTGATTAAAAGAGTGTCAGATGTCTTTGTGAATGTGGTAGTCCACACGTACCTGAACGATGTCATCCTTATTAAGTAAGTGCAAAGGAAATAAAAAGAAAATGACGTATTATTTTTCAATAATTATAAATAAATCCTAGATATTATAATTATTTCATGTATATAATATATCATCATTAAAATTATCCTTATCACCTCCCCGTAAATCATTAGAAAAAGATGAATCACATCGCATCGTGAGGTGGTAGTCCACCATACATACGAGTGATGCTATGGTATCCCCTATGGAATGGAAATAGAAAAGGAATATAAATGATATAATTAATACATAGGTATAAATATTTTATAAATATCATATATATACTTTATATTCATCATCATAAGCAACCATTAAGGTGGTAATGGAAGAATGAATGACATCAGTTCACATAGTTATAGTTTACGGTACACACAAACAATGATTTCGTAACCCATTTTTTGGAAGTTGTGATGGTTTTAGGTCATGAAATTATTATAAAAAACAACAGTGTATGTAATATACTTATTTTATTATATCACCATGGTTTAATAATTATTTAAGGAGGTGTAGAAAGAAATAAAAAAAGACACTTGTTGAAAAACATTAACTCTTATTTGGGTATCCACCTTAGGTTTGCACTAAATTTTTAACAGGTTGGATTTATGAAAAAAATAATGATTATAGGATGAGAGAAGTGAATTTGGGAAGTGAATTTGGTAAGAATTATCTAAATCAATGAGGTGTGAAGCTTTAAATAAGAGAGTATAGGGGTTTTCCTTTTATAAGTGAGGCGATTGATATATTTTTTAATTTTTGAAAAGATTCAATTATTCAATCATTTTTATCCTAAAATAAGACTAAAAAAGGGAAATTATAAAACCTATAAGACATAATATAAGGACCCATCCTTAAAACATTACATAATCATGAATTAAGTTAAAAGTTCACATTGAGGATCTTTTTAGGTTTAGTGTTTTAGAGAATTAGGCCATAAATATTACATTACATCTCTAAAATTAAAAAGTAGACACCTATACCCAGTTTCCATTTTTTATAAAATATAAACTCTTGAAAAAAAGATTCAGGTCTAGTTCCATGTTTTAGACAACATGACTTTTCCATGATCCCATCCCTAACCCTGTTCGTCTTTATGTCTTATGAAAATCATTTCAAAACATGTGATAATCCAAAAATTATCAGTAAGGGTTATAGAACAAAGAAAGAAAATATTAGTTCATAAATCATACATAACATAATATCTTTAACATACCTCATTAAATAATAATATTTATGAATAACACATAGTAATCAAAAATCATAAAGGAAGCTTGTGGAATTTATAACATACTTATGATGTAGATTTCATAGCCACATAGGGTGTTACATTTGGAATACCCATAACAGTATATTATGTAAATCTATTAGGAGAAACATTCACATTTTCCTCCGTCACGTTACCAAAAGCATTGAAGAGCTATCTCAAGCTCACCCTCCCTAGGTTTATCACAAAACCACCTGTATAGGTAAACAATTCTCAAGAACCATAACATATTCATACCACATAAAAAAAATACAAAGGAAAGATAACATTTCCACATTTGAATGACAATATATCATTTAAATATATTGACATAAAAAATCCATTATCGAAACTAATTTCAATACCAAAATATGTAAAAGATTATATGGTATTTATTTTCCTTTTAAAAACATTATAGCTTGTAAAGGAAGCCATAGATCAAATAATACTCATGGTGATGGAAAGGTCATTGTCACTGATTACATTAAAACAAACATTATTTTTTGTCTTTTAGTAAAATGCATCGAAGAAAAATATTCCCTTGGAAGTAAATCAAAAGTAAAAGGTGTTTATACACCATACAAAAGAAAATAGTGTATAATACAAAATAATCCTCAGTGAAAGGATATTGAGATGAAGTCCCTTATAAAGACCATTTTTTAAATAAATTAGATCGATTATGCATATTCAATATAAGAATATATAAAGAAAGTATAAATACATGACAAGATATTAAAATTCATTTCACATATAATCAAAGAATGCCATAAATAAGAAAGATAAGATCATCCCAAAGAATAAGAATTTGGTTAAGAAGTTCCCTTATAGAAATTTGACAGCCTAACGACATTACTTTAAAATACAGAAAATGAGTTGATGAGAGAGGAAAGGGTATCTCCTCACAAGGACAAAAAATGTACAGAAATAAGGATATATAAGAACACATCCCAAAATAAGAAAAAGAAACCTAGAAGAGCTGACATAAAAGAAGTCATTTAGCCTACTTGAATGGCCCGAATGCCTTCATTTTTATTGATTTTTGATAACCCCCCTTTTAAGGGATGAGGGGGAACCCTAACAAGGCCCGTAGGCTCAGAGATTACATGGCCCATAGGCTAAAGAGATTACATGACCCAAAGGTCTTAGGTAATTCAACCGGACTATCTACAAGGAACTGCCCCTCCCCAGCATCTGCATCTTGATAGTAGCTCTCCACCTTTGCATGACTGTCTGGCTAGGATTCCCATGAAATAAAAGGCTGGTACTGATGGCATAGCCATACCCTCTCATTCTGACAATCCATTTGGCTCTGCTCTAGTGAGTGCACCTTCTTTGAATCCTCTTCTAGGGATTCTCCTTTTATGTAGTGTGTTTGGGGCCTGCATTCATGTGGCCCGAAGGACTTGGGGTGGACCTAAGGCCTTAAGGTGCCCCGAAGGCCTCGAGAATCAACTGGCCCAAGGTGGCTCGAAAGCCTTGCTGGACCCGAGGACCAAACCGGTGGCCCGAAGGCCCAGATGGATGAATAGTTCCGACTGCTACAGTTCCGAACAGTTCCTGCTATATTAATGCTAAAGTACTGCTACAGTTCCTGCTACAGAAGGAAATAGTTTCAAATATAGCATGAATCTCATGGGAATAAAAACTGAGATGAAAACCCCTTACCACGTTGAAATCAATCAAGACATAAGACCAAAAATTAATAACCACCCAATGAGTCACAAAATACCATGAATATATTTAGATTCATTATAATATATATCAAATGTCAGTACACAATAATTCACATGGAATAAATGGGAGGTGATGAATGGTAATCTCATGAAATTAAAAGTGAGTAAGAAACCCCTTACATCATGTCCAACTTCACCCGTTCATTCTTTAATCTCCTCAATAATAAAATAAAGTTAATTTATACTTGATTAAGAAATTTTTTGATGTTTTTTATTCTATTTATATCACTTATTACCATGTTATAAAAAATTATTTAATCATTTAAGTTAATAACGGTCATTTTTTCAATATTTGGTACATGAGTCAAGAATGAACTTCTTATATTTACATGTTGTCCATGCGGTCAAAAGTTCATTATCTCCAGAATGATATTCATTATTATAAAATCATATATATCATATATATATAGTATATATATGTATTTATAACAGTATATAACATTTATAGGTAAGAAATGAAATTCACCGTTCATGGAGACTGTATGGCGTACGTATGCTTGAACACTACTTTCATTTCAATTTCATATTTTTAATGGAATGAAATCATAATGATAAATATATATATTATAATTCCTGTATAATATCATATATAATTTCATTAAATATATTTTTTATATGTTGCACATATGGAATGAATGAGTCATATCAATTTGATGGGGTGGTAGTCCGCACTTCCTCAAATGAAATTATCATATTTACCCACTGGGGAAACCAAAAGGTATTCTATAAATGAAAAGTAAAGCATCATAGAAACAATATAAATATAATATATATCACATATAAATACATTTCCATCTTAATAGCCACCATAATAGGTGGTTGGAGAATATTGAACTATCATCGTTTCATGAGGCAGTAGTTCATCATCCACAAAAACAGTATCTTCTTTACCCATTAGAAGGAGGTGTGTACACGTGTAGTTAGAATAATTCTCATAACAAAAACCTAGTATATTGAGTCTACTAGTGTGGATATAAAATAATGGGAGAAAAGGGTGTAGGTTGTTGGATAAGTAAAATAAAAGAAAAGAACTTAAGAGAAGACATTACCTTTAAATTTGATATCTCCCTATGATTTGAACCCAAAGGTTTACTTGAATTGCCTTATGCCTAAGGTAAGAGCGCCATGATAGGGAGGAAGATATAATCAGGTGGCTCAAAGAGGGTGATAAAAATTCATCTTTTTTCCATGCATTCATTAAAGAAAAAAATGTGGATTGCTCCAAATATTGCTCTGGGGGATGGTTCCTTCTTTGACGACAGGGAGGTGATAGGAGGCCTTGCCAGTTCCTATTTTCATAGCCTGCATGCTGGACCCAGTACCAGTTTTCCAAATGGGTATCCGGGGGGGGGGGGAATGCATATTCTTGATACCCTTTAGCCTACCTTCACATCCCAAGATAATGAGACACTGAGTGGTATTCCCTAGGAGAGTGAGATCCATGAGGCCGTGCTTCGTTTGGATCTATATAGCACACCAGGACCCGATAGTTTTCCTGGCAGGTTTTATAGAGATGCATGGGACTTAGTGAAGACTGAGTTAATTGTGGCTATTCAAGATTTCTTCAGAGGTGGACTTTTTCCCAGAGTGGCTTGTGCAACCACAATTGTTCTTATTCCTAAGTCTAAATCCCCAACATCAATTGAGCATTTATAGTCGATTAGCATGTTTAAAACTCCATATAAGATCCTTTCAAGTATCATTAATGTGAGGCTGTCCACCCATATTCCCCAATGCATCTCTCCTGAACAGCATGGCTTCGTCAAAGGATGCTCCATCCAGGGGGCGATTAGATTGGAACAGGAAATGCTTAGGGATCTCTACCTTAAAACTAAAAGCTCTAATATGGATATTAAACTGGATATGAGAAAATCTTATGACTGTGTGGAGTGGAGATTCATCAACAAAGTGCTTGAAGGTATGGGTGTATCTCCCTGGAATATTGATATTCTCTTCTTCTTCTTTAGCTCCTCTTGGATGTAGATTTATTTTTTGGGAAAGTCCTTTAGTTTCTTCAAAGAAACTCAGGGTCTTTGCCAAGGTGATCCAGTCTTGCCGAGCATCTTCATTATTACTCCTGAAGTTCTAATCTATCTCCTTCCTAAAAAAATGGTGTCAGGTGAGATCCTTCCATATCTCAGAAGGATGTGCTTCCCCTCAGTGTCTCACCTTATGTTTGCTGATGACTCAATGATTTTTACCAATGTGTCCAGCAGATCTATTCCTGGCCTGATTAACAACATGGTGGACTACTGCTTTTGGAGTGTTCATCTCATCAATAAATGAAAGAGTAATTTTTATATATCTAATGCTTGCGTGGATAGGCGTATCCTCAATGTGAGTCTCCTTTTGGGCATGAAAAGAGGTAATCTTCCCATACTGTATATGGGAGCCCCCATCTCATCAAAGTCTCTTCGTTCCCGCGACTTTGATTACATTGTTTGTTGAATATCAGAGAGAGTGATCAACTGGAAGAATCACTTTTTGTCCTTTGGAGGTAGAATCCCCTTGGTTAATAGTGTCTTCATGTCCACCCCAATCCATGCTTTATCGGCTATTATGGTTCCTAAAGGAGTTATCAGAAAATTGGATGGGATTTTTTCTGGTTTTATTTGGGACCCTAGGAACGAGGGACTTAGGCACTAGGGTTCTTGGCAGAATTTGGCGAGGCCCATAGGTGAGGGCAGCATCAACGTTCGTAATCTAGGGGATGTCCTCACCTGATTGCATGTAAAAATTTTATGAGAAGTTCTAGAGAGACGGATGCTGTGGGGGGAAGACCATGAATGCGTGTTATGGTTGTATTAGGGAGTTCCTGGATGGACATGCTTCCTCCCTTAGGCAAGTGATCAATCCTTTGGTGAACTCTCTCCATCCACATGTATATTGTATCATCGACACATGGGACGTTTCTTTCTGGAACAATAACTGGTGTGGCTAGGTGATCGGTTATCTAGGTTGTCCAGTCACTAACAGTTCTTTTAAGGAGGAAAGTATGTTCTCGCCTTTCATCAATTCTATCCTTGACCAAAACCAGACGGATCTGTTCAACCTAGTGGCGCTGTCTATGGATCCGGATCATTGTGTGTTCACCTTATCTTCCTCAGGCTGTTTCACCTCTAAATACTATCGTCGCCTATCTTTCTCGCAGGAAGGGGTGGATGTCTGTAATGAGTCTCTGTTGGATAAAGATATCCCCACAAAATTCAACTTTCTTACATGGAGAATCTGTAATAGAGGATTAGCCACGGAGGAGAACATCAAGAAGTGCGGGGTGAACCTGGATTCTAAATGCATGTGTTGAAAGAGGCATAAGGAGGAATCCTCAGATCATTTGTTCTTTGATAGTGACTGGGCGTATGATGTTTGGAACACTTTTGGTGACTTCACTGGCCTTTCCATTCCATCCATGGCAGACCATCCATTCTTGATTCGCTGGTTCCATGGCACGGGCGGCGAGGGACCGGAAAATCGAGCGCATACTATAGTGTTGCATGATAGATGCTGGTGCTTGTGGCAGGCTCAGAATGGCTATCTCCATGATGGGGTTGTCTCTTCTACTCGAGCAATTTCTATCAGAACTAAGAGTCTCATCTTGGATATGGCTTGGGCCATCTGCTCTTAGAGGGAGGCCCCCACTATGCAATAACTTCTTCATATCCTTCATGATCCAGCCCCTGCGTCCAGTTCTGATCTTGGAAATTGGGTTTGATGGAATCCTCCTTTTGGGGTATTTAAACTCAACACGGATGGCTCATGTGATCCGAATAGTATGTGTGGGGGAGGTATTGTTCATGAAAATAACGGATCAGTGACCCTGGCCTTCTCTATTGGGCTGGGTCCCGATACTTCACATCTTGCAGAGGCGAAGTTTATGCTGGCTGGTCTCTCTGTGTGTAGGTAGAAGTGGTTGGATTTAGTGGAGGTTGAAACTGATTCAAAGCTTGTTTCTAATTATCTTCATGGTATTGGAGCTACCCCCTTGTCTATTGAGTATGTGATTCTTAAGTGTCATGGCTTTCTTAACTCTGACATTATTATATCGCATACTTGGAGGGAAGGCAACAAAGTAGTGGACTATCATGCTTCGGTTGTTTTTTCTGATTCGGAGGCCCTTGTTTTCCACACACTTCAAATTCTGAAACCTATGGGGATTAACATTATTAGGGTGGATGCTCTTAGACTTCACTTTTTTAGACCTCCGTAATGTGGTTTGTCCATGGCGCCTTTTGGAGCCCTTGTATGTCCTTTATTCACTTTGAATAAAAATATATGATTACGGTATGAGAAAGATAAGGATTTAGGGATCTTAATTGGGTAGATTTTGGATGATCCAAGGGGCTTGAGAGGTGTGATTAAGGGGTTATATGTGAGGGTTTTTTATTAGGGGGAGGAGGGGCTCTTTAGGAACGATTGGAATATTATTTTAGTATATAATGATTTTAGGTTTCTAATGGTCCAAGAATTATTAAAGTCAAAGATAAGATGAATCTTGTTCGAAATAAAATCATCCAACAAGAATTGGATAGGTTTTGGATATTTTTTAAATTTTTATAATCTTATTTACTTAAATCATTCATCAATGAGGTAAACACTGCATCATTATTATGTCATAAATAATTTTATTTATTTGATGTCTAAAAATAATAAAAAAGTTCCAATATGTTGGAAATATTTCTATCTTTATAATGAATATTGATAGTAAAATATATCAATTATATAACCCCACATTAAAATTGTTTTATCAAAACAATACATGTTTAGGATATTTTTACTTTTACTTTAAATAAAAAGTTAATAATATCATTATCTTACCCAAGAGGATTTCAAAGGCCAAAAGTCTAACCCAAGGATTGTATTGGTCATCCATTAATAGTACAATATGATTAGGAAATGTGTTAAAATAATTTTATATTATTATAATATTGGTTTTACCTTGAATTACCCTATTAACCTTTAATCGCGGTAAATAAAAGTTAAAAGTTACTATTCAAAAATAATTATTTTCATATTATTGAACAAAATTTAACTTAATAATAACAACCATATATTTCATATTTTCAAAATTCAATTCATAGAAGCGGTAAAATTTCATTTAAATGAAAAATTCACTTTTTTAACTACTACTCAGTGTTTTCACTATTCATCAAAAACTGATGTTTTTTAGAAAAATACCAAAAATTTAGCCTAAGATATATTTGATATTGAGAATAAAAAAATGATTTCTATTTTACCAAATTCAAAACATAGAATATGTATCAATTAATTTAAAATTAATTCCCTCTGTCAAAACAAAAAGCATGTTTTTATGAAATAATAACTATCAAAAGATTGAAACTTGTTTATGTCAAATTTCTATGTTAAATTACATCCAATGACCAACATTGAATTAAAAGGTAATAATATAATCTAATTACACATTAAAAACAATTAATAAGATAATATAAAAATATAAATAAATTATATAAAAAGGCAATTTTGAATTAAAATATAGTATTTTTCACTATTCATTAAAAAAATTAATTTTATCAGAAAAATACGAAAAATTTACCCAAAGTAAATTTTGATATCCTAAATCTAAAGAAGAATTTTATTTTGTCAAATAATACATATAAAATGACCAAAACTATATTTAAATATGGAACACCATTAAAAGGCGGTAAATCGTTCTTTTAAAGAATATTACAATATTTATGCTTCAAATTAGATTCATTTACATTTTAAGCCTCTAACTTGTATTGGATAAATGTAAATACATTTAAAAAACAAGTAAAATAATATTTTAGTTAGTTCTATTTATTCCTGCCAATAAAACGACTAGGAATTAACTATAATTTAAAATAATATTATATTATTATTTTTCAGTATGATTTATCATTGTGTGTAACATTAGACATTAAAGAAACCCATTATTATGTATCAGGTATGCCATCGAACGCAGCATACATATTTAACGTAAAATTAATATTTAATTCAAAAAATATTAATAAATATGAAATTATAAAATTCTTTATTTACTTGGGCTGTTACACCCTTCCCCCCTTTTGGAAATTGCATCCTCGCAATTTTTATTTACTTATAAAATAAATGGGGGTAATTATCCCTCATATCATTTTTAGATCCCGATGTTTCCTCTTAAACCATATGGTTTTTCTAGAAAACCATTACTTGATGAATTACATAATTCCGAAACACTTTCTCTCTTTGGTCAAGAATATGGACTGGTTGTTCTTCATAAGAGAGATTCTCTTCCAACTAAACTACCACTAGGCTCAAAACAAGACATGGATATGGGATATACTTTATCAACATTGAAACATGAAAACCATTGTGTACCTGGGATGAACTTGGAGGTAAAGCCACTCTGTAGGCAACTGATCCAACTTTCTCCCGGATTTCATAAGCTCCAATAAACCTCAGACTCAATTATCTCTTCTTACCAAAACGCATCACACTTTTCCGTGGATAAAATTTGAGAAAGAAATGACCACCTACCTCAAATGAAAGATCCTCCATCCAATTATCTGCAAAACGTTTTTTTTCTCGGAGCTATTCTCATGTGATTCTGAATCAATATAAACTTTTCTACCATCTCTTCTACCAATTCTGATCCCATTATCTTCCTTTCACCTACTTAATCCCAAAAAGTCAGAGCTCGACACTGCTTCCCATATAATGCCTCAAATGGAGCCATCTATATACTGGAATAAAAATTGTTATTATAATAAAATTCAACCAAAGAAATATGTTGGACCAAACATCCCTGGAAATCCATCGATCAATCACATAACATATCCTCCAATGTCGAAATTGTCCGTTCTGACTTCCCCTTTGATTGAGGATGAAAAGGTGTACTAAAATTTAATTTTGTACCCAACGACTTATAAAGGCCTTTACAAAAGTTTGAAGCAAACCTAAGATCATGATTAGATACAATGGATATGTTAAATCCATGAAACCAAACAATATCTTTAACATGCAACTGAAAATGTTGATCTAGAGATAGAGTATCTCGAATCGGAAAGAAATGAGAAGATTTAGTCAATAGATCAACCATAAACTAGATTGCATTATTACCTCGAGATGTCATTGGAAATCTCCAAATGAAGTCCATGGATATATTTTCCCATTTCAACTCTGACAATGGTAAAGACAAAATTATCCCTTTCAGTAACTTCCACTCAGCTTTAACCTATTCAAAAGTCAAACAATTTAATGTAAAGCCAGCAATACTCGTTTCATTCCACCCCACCAGTAATACTCTCGATAATCTTTGTACATCTTAGTACTGCCAGGATGAACTGAAAATGGAGAACTATGAGCTTCACATAACAACTAATTCATAAAATGTGAATCAAGAGTCACACATAATATCTTCTCAAACAACAGAATTCAATCATTATCAATGTTAAATTCAGGAAGCTTACCCTTCATAATGAACTCTACTTTTTCTACAACTCATTTTCTTCCTTCTGCGCTTGTTTAATTCTATCTGATAGAGATGATTTCACTGACACCTGAAACAAAAAAAGCATAATTTCTTTCACTAAAAAATTCTATGAAAATTTTATCAAATCAAAAACTAAAGGATATCTTTCCAAATGTTAAAAGGATAATATAACATTACTTTTTCGACTCAAAGAATCAACCACATTATTTTCCTTTCCTGGATGGTAATGAATTGTGTAATCATAATCCTTGATTAATTCTAGCCATCTCTTCTGTCTCATGTTCAATTATTTATGAGTTAATATATACTTTAAACTTTTGAAGTCAGTATATATTTTACATTTTACTCCATAAAAATGATGTCTCTAAATTTTTAATGAAAAAAAACAACAGCTAATTCCAAATCATGTGTATGTTAATTTAACTCATGTGGTTTCAATTGACAAACAACATAAATAATTACCTAATCCTTCTGTATAAGGGAACAACAAATTCCTTTCAATGAAGCAGCACTATAGATAACAAACTCACCATTTCTAAAAGTTAATAACAAAATAGCAGCATTTAAAAATCTTCTTTTCAATTTTAGAAAATAATCATCACAATCTTTTGTCCAAATGAACTTAACACCTTTCTAAGTAAACTTGGTCATTGAACTAGATAACCATGAAAAATTCTCAACAAACCTCTGGTAATAACCTGCTAAACCAAGAAAACTATAGATCTTAGTAATATTTTTGGATCTTTTCCATTCTTCAACAACTTTTATTTTAGAAGGATCAACAGTTATTCCATTTTTGAAATAATGTTACCATGTTGTAACCAAAACTCACATTTTCTAAATGTCCCATACAATTTATTTTGTTTTAATGTTTTCAATACAACCCTTAAATAACATTTATGACCCTCTTTTCTTTTGAAATAAACCAAAATATCATCTATTAAAAAAACCACTATTTATCACCTGATTTAACTGATCCATGACTGTAAAAAACTATTCAATTTTGATTCCAACCATCTTAGGATTATGATTTTTAAGGTCATTTCCCTATGTATGCATTCCCATCACAAATACCAAGTTTTCTATTCAAAAATCCATTATCATCCCATAAATGTCTTAAGCGAATCAACATGGAAATTTTTAAATGTTATATCATTTCAATATTACCATAAATTAATTTATGGACATTAATTTAACAATATTATAACTCCTAAAGTTGTCTAAACTGACCTATGATACCAACTATAAGGACCTAGCCTTAAAACATTACCTAATCTTGAAATATGTTAATAATTCACATTGATGGTCTTTTTGGGATTAGATTGTTATAGAATTATGCCATAACAATTACATTACATAAAAAAATTACAAAGTAGACACTTCTACTCAGTTTCCATTTTTTTATAAAATAAAAACTCTTGAAAAAAATTGTCATGTCTAGTTCCATGTTTTAGACAACATGACATTCTCTTGATCATATCCCTGACCCTATTAATCTTTAAGTCCTATGTAAAACATTTCTAAAGTTAGGATGAGCATAAAAATTTCAGTAAAAGTTATAAAATAATTAAAGAAAATATCATTTCATCAATACATACATAACATAATCTCTTTAACATACCTCAAGAAATTATAAGTTTTATGAATAACACATAGTAATCACAAATCATAAAGGTAACTTGTGGTGTCCATAACATACTTACGTTGTATCATTCACAACCACATATGGAGTTACATTTGGAATACCCAACACAGTATATTCCCTAAATCTCTTAAGAGAAACATTTACATTTACCTTCGTCATGTAAACCATTGCATGGGAGAGATATCTCGAGCTCTCCTGCCATAAGTTTATCATAGAACCTCCCGTATTGGTAAAGAATTCCCAATAACCATAACATATTCATAACACATAAATCAAATATAAAGTAAAGATAACATTTCCACATTTCAATAACAATATATCATTTAAATATATTAACATAACAAATCCATTATCAAAACTAATTTCAATAACAAAATACTTAAAATAATATATGGTATTAATTTTCCTTTTAAAAACATTATGGATTTTTATGGAAGCTATAGATAAAATAATACTCACGGTGGAGGAAAGATCGTTGTCACTGCTTACGTTAAAACCAACATTCTTGTTTTTCTTTTAGTAAAACGCCTCATAGAAAAAGATTCTCTTTTAATTGAATAAAAATTAAAAGGTTTGTATACACAGTATAGAAGAATTTTGTGTATAACATGAAATATGAATCAATGAAAGGAGATTAATACAAAGTCCCTTACAATGATCGTTTTCTAAAGAAAATTGATCAATTATGTGTATTCGCTATAAGCACATATAAATAAAGTATAAATACATGATAAGATATAAAAAATCATTTCTCACATAATCAAAGAATTACATAAATAAGAAAGATTAGATCAACCCAAATAATGCGAATTGAGTTAAGAAGTTCCCTTACAGAAATTTGACAGCCTAACAATGTCACTTTAAAAATGAGAAAATGAGTTGATGAGAGAGGAAAGGATATATCATCACATGGACACAAAATTTACAACAATAAGGATATATAAGAACATATCCCAACATAATATAAAGGAATCTAAAAGACATGACATAAAAGAAGTCTTTGACTAAAAGAGTATGTTGAAAAGATCCCTTACCGATTTGGTAACTTACGAAACATACACCCCATGAAGGAAGGATCATAAAATGAAGATGTAAATAACTATAAATTAAAGTATATTAAACAAACAATAATATAATGTGAAGTAAATACACCACACAAAAGGAAATATTTTCAAATATAGCATGAATATCACCAGAATAAAAAGTGAGATGAAAACACCTTACAAAATTGTAATCAATCGAGTCGTAAGAACAAAAGTTAATAACCACCAAATGAATCACATAATACCATGAATATAAATATAATCATGATAATATATATGAATTTTCAGAACACAATACACAACTTGGAAAAATTAGTTGTGAACAACGGAAATCTCACGAAATTAAAAGGGAGATAAGAAACCCCTTCCCTCATGTCCGACATGACCCGTTAATTCTTTAATCTGCTGAATAATAAAATAAATTCAATTTATAATTGATTATGAAACTTTTTCAAATTTATTATAATTTTTATATCACTTATCACCATGTTATAAACATTATTTTATTATTTAATTTAATAACAGTCGTTTTGTCGATATTTGGTACTTGGGTCAAGAATGAACTTCTTATATTTTCAAGCTGTCCATGTGGTAAAATGTTAATTATATCTAGAATGATATTCCTGATTTAGATATCATCTATATAATATATATCCAATATAAATATGTATTTATAATAGTACCTAACATTTGGAGGTAAGAAATGAAATACACCATTAATGGAGATGGTAAGCCGTACGTACGCATGAACACTACATTCATTTCTATTTCATATTTTTAGTGGAATAAAAACATAATGACAATTATTTATGTTATAATTCCAGTGTAATATCATAAAAACTTTTATTAACTCAATCTTTTATACATTCCACATATGGAATGAATGATTCATATCACTTTGAGGGGGCGATAGTCTAAACTTCCTCAAATGAAATTATCATATTTGCCCACTATAGAATCCATAAAGTTATTATATTAATGAAAAATATAGAAGCCAAAAAATAATTAAAATATAATATATATCACATATAAATAAATTTCCATATTAATTTCCACCATAAGAGGTGGTAAGAGAAGATTGAACAATCATTGTTACGTGAGGAAGTAGTTCACCGTCCACATAAATAGTATGTTCTTTACCCATTAGACGGAGGTGTGTGTATTTGTAGTTTGAATACTTCTCATAAAAACAACCTAGTATATTTATTATACTGGTGTTTTTATAAAATAAGGTAAAAAAGAGAGTTTAACGGGTGGTAGAAGTAAAATAAAAGAAAAGAACTTAAGGGAAGACGTTACCTTTAAATCAGGTATCTGCCATTGGTTAGAACCAAAAGGTTTACTTGAATTGGATTCTGTCTAAGGTATAGCTTCTATGATGAAGATAGAGATGTAGGAATATTAATTGGAAAGATGTTGGATGAGACAAGGGGCTTGAGAGGTGTGAGTAATGGGTTAGAGGTGAGGTCTTTTTATAAGGTGGAGGAGGGGCTCTTTAGGAAAGTTTAAAAATATTATTTTATTATATAATGATTTTCAGTTTATAAAGGTCAAAAAGTTATTAATGTCAAAGATAAGATGACTATTGTTAGAGATAAAATCATCCAATAAAAATTGGACAGGTTTTGGTTTTTTTATTTTTTATAATCTTATTTATATAAATCATTCACAAATGAGGTAAACACTGCATCATTATCGTGTCATAAATAAATTTATTTATTTGATGTCTAAAAATTATAAAAAAATACCATGATGTTGGAAATATTTTTATATTTTCAATAAATATTTATAGTTAATTATATCAATTATATAACCCAAAATAATTTTTTTTTTGAAAAACAATAAAAGTTTTTGATATTTTAATTTTTACATTAAATAATAAATAAAAGTCAAAAGTTATTGTTCACCAAAAATTATTTTTATTTTATTGAACCAAATTTTACTTACTAATAACTACCATGTATATCAAATTTTAAAAATTCAATTTACAAAAATAGTAAAATTTCATTTAAATGAAAAAGTCAGTTTTCTAACTACTACTCAGAGTTTTCTCAATTCATCAAAAATTGATGTTTTTCAGAAAAATACCAAAAATTCATCCAAAGATATGTTTGATATTCTGAATTCAAAAATTATGTCTATTTTACCAAATTAAAAACATAGAAGTTGGATTAATTAATTTAAAATTAATTCCCGCTGTCAAAACAAAATGTTTGCTTTTAAGAAATAATAACTATCAAAAGATTGACACTTGTTTATGTCCAATTTCAAAGTGAAATTACTTCCAATGAACAAATTTGGATTAAATGGTAAAAATATAATCTAATTACACTTTAAAACCAATTAAAAAGATAATATAACCATATAAGTAAATTATATTAAAAGTCAATTTTGAATTAAAATACCGTATTTTCCCCTATTTATTAAAAAATGAATTTTATCAGAAAAATACCCAAAATTTACCCAAATTAAATTTTGATGTCCTGAATCTAAATAAGAATTTTATTTTTTAAACTAGAACATATAATAGTGACCAAACTAGATTTAAAAAGGATTCTTCATTAAAAGGTGGTAAATCGACCTTTAAAAGAATATTAGAGTATTTATGATTAAAATTATATTCATTCACATTTTAAGGCTCTAACATTTATTGGATAAATGTGAAAACATTTAACAAACATGTATTATCATATTGGAGTTAGTTATATTTATTCCATCCAATACAATGTCTAGGAATTAATTATCATTTAAAAATAATATTATATTATTATTTTTTTAGTATGACTCATCATTATGTGTAACATTAGACTTCAAAGAAACCTATTGTTGTGTATAAGATATTACATTGAACATAGAACCCCCATTCAAAGTAAAATTAATATTTCATTCAAAAATATTAATAAATATGAAAATATCATATTCTTTATTTACCTAGGATGTTACATAAAAGGTATATATATGGATAGAAAATTATTTTTGGATAATTTGGTAGGTCATTTTAAACCGTTACTTTCTTAGTTTAACCACTGGTAAATCCATTTTTACCTTAACCACGATAATTAATTATTACTGAATTCAATATTAATTTTAGTTGAAAATTAAGTTGAAATTTTTAGAAATTATAAATTATTATTATTCTAAATATGGAATCAAATTTTTTTAAATTTAATTCACATAATTGGAAAAAATTAATTTAAAATTAATCATACAGATGGGATGAGAAATCGATCTTTTAAAGAGAAAATATTCAAAATTTTACAAAATTTTTATATCAAAATTCATTATGAAAATGATTAAATGATCTAAAATATATTAATATGTATAAAATTTAACTAATTTTAATTATTAATAAAATAATATAACATTAAATTTTTTTAAACGAAAAGGCAGTTTTCAATTAAAATTTTGTATTGTCCACTATTTATCAAAAAATGAAATTTATCAGAAAAATAAAAACATTTCACCCAAATATAATTTGGATATGATTTGTCAAAAATTAATTTTATTTTTCGAAATTTTTTTTTTGAAAATGTTAAAAATTAATTTTAAATTAAGTGCACAAGACGTGACTAAACTGTCCTTTAAAAATTATAGTTTTTTGGAAAATATTTATTTTTCTTCTAAATAATTGTTATTTTATTCATAATAACTTGGTAACCATAATTTTCATAATTGGTTTTCAATATTGAAAAAATAAAACTTAATGGATAGGTTATAATGGAATTGTTTAAATAATATTTAAATAGATTATTTTTTTTAAACCTGGTGTTGTGTGCATTGCAAGATATTAATGAAATTAAAGTTATTCTAAAATAATTATTTTGTAAAGTATTAGGGTGTTACATGATTCTCTCCTAAAAAAATACATCATCAAAATTTCATGGATATTAATTTTTAAATAGATACAAGTATTTCTTTATAATATCCTCTTGTTCCCATGTTACTTCCCCAATTTCGTAATTTGTATAAGTTCCCTTTACCAGATGTGTTTTCTAATTAATAAATACCTTATCTCTAGTATCCAAAGTCTAGATGGGTTCTCTAGAATATGATTGATCCAGTTGCAATTATATTTTATCATAGGTGAGCACATTAATTGGGTCTATCTTATAATTTTTTAATAATGATATATAGAACACATCATATACATTTGAGAGATTTTAAGTAGTTCCAAATGATAAAAAAAACTCCAATTCTTTCAAGAATTTCAAAAGTTCCAAATTACCTGGGGAAAAGTTTCCCATTATTATTGTACATTATAACACCCTTCCAACGAGATACTTCGATGAAAAAATATTATCCCACTTGGAATTCAAAATCCTTCCCTTGATTATCTGTATAAATATTTTTCCAACCTTGAGCTTCTTTAATGTGAGTCTAAATAGCCTTTACCTTTATTTTTATCTATTCAATAAGTTATGGGACTATGAGTTTCCATTCACCAACTTCATTCCAACAATTTGGAGAATGAAATCTCTTTCCATATAATGATTCATACATCACTATTTTAATACTTTAATATAAACTATTGTTATAGAAAAAATCTACCAAAGGTAAATATTGATTCTACATACCTTTAATTCCATGTGAACAAGAACTCAAATTTTCTTCAATGATTTAAATAGTCTTTTTAGACTATCCATCAGTCTGAGAATGTTAGGTGATTCTCAAATGAAACGTATTTTCAAGAGATATCAGAATCCACTTCTATAATTTTGATGTAAAATGAGGATCTTGATCTGAAAAAATTGAATTAGGTTCTGCATTAAGTCTTACAACATCATTAATATTGAGACTTATGAGGTGTTCAAGTGGTAGATCTTCTCTTATAGTAAAAAATGTGAATATTAGGTTATTTAGTCAATGATAAACCATATTGCATTATTAATTCTATGAGTCTTTGGTAGTTTTGTCATAAATTATTTAACAATTTCATCTTATTTCTACATAGTAATAAGAAGTGGTTTCATGATTATTCAAGGATTATATCTCAAAACATTCACCTATTGAAAAACCAAACATTTGACAAAATAATCAGTAATTTCCTGGTTCATCTTATCCTAGAAAAAACCTTCCCAAAAATATATATACATATTTATAATAACAGTGTGTATTGAGAAATTCATGTTATGATCATCATCCAACAATACCCCTTTTAGATTAGGTATATATAAAAAACATAATCTCTTTTCAAATTTTAGAACACTATCTTCAAAAATGATGTTTGTTAATTTCTCATTATTGACTTATTTAATTTTCTTAAGAATGTTCTCATCATTATATTAAGAAGTTTTTATATTTTCCAATAAAAATAATTTCTCAATAATTTAAACAATTTGTGATTTATCCCCTTCTTTTATAATTCCCATATCCATCTTTACTAGACCCATTAAAATATTATATATCTGAATACTTATTTGGGTCAAAAATCTATTATCATTCTTACTTAATGAATCATGTACCTTATTTACTTTACTTGTGTGGTATTGTATTGAGTAATAATAATAATTTAGTAGATCGAGGCATCAAATTTATCTCATATTAAGATCATTTTATAAAAATATGTATTTTAGAATTTTATAATTTGTGTATATCTCGCATATTTCACAAAAAAATATAATTTATCCATATCTTAAAAAAATATATTATAGAAACCGACTCAATATCATGGGTTGGATAATTATATTCTTGAGTATTCAACTTCCTCGATTTATATTCAATAACTTTATCACATTTCATTAGGACACAACCAAGTACCTTCTTCGATACATCACTATACATCACAAACCCATCATTTATAGATAGTAAATTAAAAATATGATAATTGAACAATCTTATATTTAGTACATCAAGAACATTCTTAACATTAATTTATCAAACCAAACTCAACCCATTTACATGTAAGATTTGTTAACAGGTTAGAAAATCAGGAAAAATTACGAACGAATCACTGAATGTAACTTTCCAAACCAAGGAAAATATGTACCATATTTATTTTTATCAGTATATTCTATTCTCAGAGAGCCTTCATCTTCATAGGTTTAACTAAGATTCTATACTTGGAGCTAATATGGCCAAAAAATGAATTTTCTTGAAGTTAGAAAGTACACTTACTACATATCCAATACAACTCTTTCCTTCTAAGAGTCTCATGAATAATATATAAGTGATTATCATGGTCCCATATCTTTTAGATTACAAAAATATCATCAATAAATACCACAAAAAAATCCTCAAGATATTCCTTGAATACTCTATTCATTAGATCCATAAAAACCAAGGGTGTGTTATTCAATCCAAATGAAATCACCATAAAATCATAATTTCCATACAACATTGATTTTTTTTCAATGGAATTTATTCCTTTTTTAATCCTAATTAATGATACCTAGAAATAAGGTTAAGAATTATTAAAGAATAATTGATATTGAAAGGTATATAACTAAACATGCATGCCATTTAATCAATAATATCAGAATGAATTGAATCTAGAGATAACATCATTGTGAAAATATTATAGATATTAATAATAACTGAAATATAAATGAATTAAATGCTTAATTATTGGACACCATAATCTCAAGAATCATGATACCTCCATTCTCAAGACCTTTCATAAGAAATTTTAAATACTATAGGTAAAAACCCATTTAATTTGGACAACATAATTTCTCTCAAGAGACCTAATGATGAATCGAGGGGATATATTATACCAGGACCCAACCAAAAATTTAAATCAAAATCATTTCTTATATATCTAATAAAAAATATAATTCATAAATTAATATGACCAATCATTAAATATCTGTATTGAGTAAAATATATAGATTTGTCAATATTTCCCAATTAATCTTTCAAAGTAAACAACATATCTTATAATTGTATAAAGTTTATGAGATAATCAAATCCATCATAATATAATATGTATATTTAATATAAAATTAATGAAAAATGAGAAATTATCATAAGAAACTTATTGTTTCATTATAATGTTAACAAACACAAAATTAGGTTAGATTGTAAAATAACTTTCACCACTTGGTAATTTTCAAGTCAAATCCCCTTGGATGAAATGATTCAAAGTGAAACATAAAATAACATGATGTATGAATGAATTAAGATATTAAATGTCAAAAGGGTAGAATATGGACCACATAAATGTGAATTGGTGTACAATAACAAGTAAGTCTCAATGGAATGAATCTTGAATAAAAAACCATTACCTCACACTTTCCTTTAGTTAAACTTTCTTTAACCTCATGTATAATGGATTTAACAATGTTACTAATTTATAAAATAACCATATTTCTTTTTATAATATCATATGTGATCCTATTATAACATTTTACCACTCATTATTTAATAATATTTCATTATTTTTATTATTTTGGGTGTTAAGAACCTTATTTTATCAGTCTTGCTTTGTTATGAAAGTTATGATTTTTGTGTATACTATATAGTATAATCACCACCAGAATAATAAAAAATAATTGATTATAATAGTTATACATAAATAATAATTTTAATATTAATCATGAAATATGATTTTGAGAAATTAAGTATGTTGTGATCATAGAGACAGTAGGTCATACGAACACATGAGTAACAGTTCTATTTTCCAATGGTAATTATATAATGGTAGAAATAAATATTTGATATATATATATAATGATCATAATATCATTAATGAAATTTTATTTCCTTAAATATATAAATATATACTATAAATGTTGTGTGGAGATTAAAATAGAGTCACATCACATCATGAAGGCAGTATTCCATATGTACACAGATGATGTTCTCATATTTATGTACGTGAAAAGGAAAGAAAATGAAAATGATGTATTATCTTTCCAGAATGACAAATATTTCAAAAATAAAATAATTATTTAATGTATATGACATATCATAATTAAAATTATCCTTATCAATTTCCATGTAAAGCATTAGTGAAAGACGAATGACATTGCTTCGCAAGGCTGTAGTCCTCCATACACACAAGAGACATTATTATATCAACTAAAGAATGGAATGTGAAGAGAAATATATCTTTTATAATGAATAAAAATGTATAATTATGTTTTAAATATATTATATAAAATTTATATAAATTATTACCCACAACTGTGAAATATGGTAATGAATGAATGAATGACATCGGTTCATGAGGTGGTAGTTTTCCATACACAGAAATGATGATTTCATAACCCATTAGAAAAAATTGGATATGGTTCTAGGTAATTAACTTATTATATAAACATCTCAACATATGTAATTTAATTTTTTTAATATATCATCATGGATTTATAAGAATCTAAGGAGGTAGAGAAAGAAATAATATAAATATGTTGGTTGAAAAATAATAACTCTTCTTCTGTTATCCTTATTAGGATTGCACTAATTAATTACAAAGTTAGATTTATACCCAAACTAAGGATTCTAGGATAATACGAGGTAATTTGAGAATTTATTTGGGTATGTTTTGGATGATAAAAGTGTTGTGAAAGTGTGAAGTTGAGAGGAGAGGGGTGGCCTTTTATAAGTGAGGTGAGGGGCACAATTGATATTTCATTTTGAAAAGATTTAATAATAACAATGATTTTATAATTTAATAAACTAAAAAAATGGGAAATTATCAAACCTATAATACATAAGTTCAACATATGGTTAGAAAATGGGTTCTGAAAAAGTTGGTATGTCATTTTTAACACTTATATTCCGAGTTTAACCCCTGAAAATCCATTTTCACCTTAATCATGATAATTAATTTTTAATGTATCCACTATTCATTTTGTTTAAAAATAACTTGACATTATTAGAGAATTAAAAATATTCTATTAAAAAATATTGAATCCGTTTTTTTAAATTAAATTCCTAGAAGTGGTAAAATTTAATTCCGAATTAATCCCACAGATGGGATAAAGAAGTGGGGTTTTAATGTGAAAATGTAAAAAAGTTCGTACATATTTTATATCAAAATTAAATATGAAAGTGATTAAAATGAACTAAATTTTATTAATTGATATAAAATTCAACAAATTTTAATTTAAAAACAACTAAAAATATATTTTAACAATACTAATTATTTAAATGAAATGGAATATTTCCATTAAAAAAAATATTTTTAACTATTAATTAAAAAATTAAGGTTTCATGAAAAATAAATAAAAATCTTCCCTAATATAATTTTTATACTATTATTTCTAAAATTAAATTTATTTGTTCAAATAAATCATCTAAAAGTGTTAAATATTATGTTTATATTACGTGTCAAAGATGCAACTGAAGAATCCTTTAGAAAAAATATATTTTTTAGAAAATATTTGTTTGTATTTTAAATGATTCTTATTTTATTTATAATCAATATGTAACCATAATATTAATAATTATTAAGAAAATATATTACTTATAAGATAATCGATTAGTTGTAATGTTTATGTTTAGATAATATTTTAATAGAGTATTTTTATTTGCCTGTATCACAAGTTATTAATGAAATTAAATTTATCTAAGAGAATTATATTATAAATTCTTGGGGTGTTAAAATTATTTTCATCCTTTTATAAAATAATGAACTTATACTAAAAAATTCTAGAATAATGAAAATTTATTTTCGTTGAAGAAACCATTGAAACATGTATTATAATCTAAATTAATAATAACATTCATGTAGATAAGAAATACCATTTACACCATATATGTTAAATAGAAAATTCTTTTCACACTTTTACAAATAAATCAATAATGAAATATTTGGATAACTTTAAAATTATTAATTTTTATAATTTATAAATAAAGACAGAGTTATTAATAAAATTATTTTACTAATTATTTTAAATTCTATAAAAATTTCTGTAAAAAAAATTCATCAAAATGGATATAGGATAGAATTATTCTTAATTGAAAAATAAAAAAAGGTCAATTTTTCTATTAAAAAATCCTTCAGTTGTTTTGTGTTTCAAAGAGTGTAAATGTTTTATGGAATCATAAAAACCCTATAAATAACCACAAGATAAGAAAATATATGTGTTTTAAGAGAGAAAGAGCCTATAATTCTTCCAACATGAATTTAATCATGAATTATCCAAATAAGTGCAAGGATATAAAAAAAACCCATCTAGATTTAATAAATTTTGAATCAAATCCATTAAAAGAGAAAAATTGAATTGAAACTATAAATACCATTAATAAATAATAATTCATTATATAACATTTCAAATGGTCAGTATATACATCATATAAAATAAATTAGGCTCATAATATAAAATGTGACTCAATGGAGTGGAATTACGATGAAAAATCCTTAACTTGGATACATTCTTGGTTGAATAAATTAAATACCATGGAATAATTAATTTAAATTTATTAAATAATTTATTAAGAAAACATATCATCTATATTACACTTTTAAATGTATTTTTAAAATCATTTCACATCCATTCATTTTATATTTCCTATTTACATCGACCACATAAGGTTGTTCAGTCAATTTCTACAAAACTACTTTTTTATATTTAGAATGGTATACATTATTATTAAATGATTCAATAATATCTACAATGTTAATAACTTCATTAATATTTTTTTTTTCATTTTATATAACTTTATAACCTTTTATTCAAGGTGGTAATGAAAAAATAGAATACGTCATTCATGGAGGTGGTAGTTCTCATGCATGCATGATGATATTTTCATTTTCCTAATGGTTAGAAAAGACAAAAATTATATAATTATTAATCTTAACAAAATAAAATTTATATCCTAATATAATATATATTCAATAAATATATCCTTATGATTATCTATGTAAAAAAAATGAAAAATGAATCACATCTCTTTGTGGAGGTGGTAGTACACATGTACACATGAGCGGTGTTATCATTTTCCCAAGGATGAGAGGTTAAGATGGTAGATAATATTTTATCTTTATAATATAATTATTGTGTCATAAATATCTTATTTATTCATTAAATTTATCTTTATAAGCATCCATATGATCAAGTGATGAAAACTGAAACTCATCGCTCTGTGGAGGTGGTAGTCCGCATGTACAAATGAGCGGTATTTTCATTTTCCATCGAATAGAGAAGAGGTAGATAATAATTTTTGTACATAAACATTATAACACTTAATTATATTTATGATATCAATTTCATTATATTTGGATGGTTATAAAATATATAATGATATTAGAAGAAGAAACAAATAGAAAGGAGCTCATTATGTTGATTTCCTCTTATTTGAAAAAATTCCTTTAGATTACACATTAAGACTTCATGAAGTCATATGGGAAGACTAAAATCTATAGTATGTGGATAAGGATGTTAGGAATATATTTGGGTAGGTAATTTTTTATCTATGTTTCTTAATAATTGTGGATAAGTGATGGGATGAGGTGCCCTTTTATTAAAGAGGTGGTTGGAAACCTACAAATACTTGAATAATTATTATATAATATATGTATTTCTCCTGTTAAATGACTATAGATTATCACTTTCTCAAATATCAGAAGATTAATGTCATAATATGACCAACCAATTAGATTTATGTATGTTTTATACGTTATCTTGAAGATCTATCCCATTATTATAACCCTTTTGATGAACAACCTAATAAAATTAAGGAAATTTATTTAAAATCAAGGGATAATAAAGGAAAAAACTAATAGTGGATGATAATGGATAAATTACTTCAAATCCTAAAAAATGTAGAAGCATAGAGATTACTATCACCTTGAAAGAACTGTTGTTACATGATATTTATATTCCTCTAGGTAAGAAATCGTTGAACCCTCAAAATCCCAAACTGTGGTTGATTACTCGACTACTGAAGATGTTGATGAAGGGAAAAAGAACCATATATACATAGATGATTATTATAATGAGAAGGAGTTGGGGGAAGAAGTCAAAGACTGGATGGAATAAGAAGATGTGATCACATTATAGAAATATTGGACTAATGTTATTACTGGAAATAAATACATTGAAATCAAATATCGTATGTTTATATAGATGGTAGAAGAATATAAAAAGAATCCTAATTTCAAATTCATTGTTATTTCTTGTGAAGAACCAATTCCATGGTTCAAAATTTTCTCCTCCTTGGGGTTTTGTGACAACTCATTCTTCTCAGTGTCTTCTGTAACTAGGTAAGATTTATGGATCCTAATTTTTTTGATCTCTTCACTATTTTTGTCTACATAATTATCCAGTTTTCATTAAATTTATTATACAATCACGATAAATATTATTGCTGCATTTATGAGTTATCCTTAATTTTTTTTGTTTTTTACTGACCACCATTTGGTTTTGATCATATTTCTAACAGCTTTTGTACTTAACCTGATGCATTAGACAATAGTTTTCTTTTAGGTAATTTAATTGATATATTAGTGTTGATCAATATCGATAAAATGAATATTTTACTGATGGATAGATTTTATTGTATATGTGGGATTTTCTATTATCTATTGATGTTTTTTGTGGAAGATGGTGGATTCTAGTCCTCTAAGGGATATAGAAAAACAAGAGAATTCCTCAGTATGGTATTAGATTTTATGAAATGTTTGTGTTTTTTCCCTTGGTGACTTGCCTGCTCGACAATGGTTAGCCACTACCATTTCTTGATGAATACAGACTTTTGACAGAATTATTTGGATATGGCTGATGAAATTCTTTGATTTGAGAAGTCTTCTAATTTGTATTGTTTTTATACTAGATGATGCTGGTGAAATTCTCTCATGAGGTTTCATGGATAGAAATTGATTACAAGCTTTCTTAACTACCTATTATTTGAATTGATTTGGAAAGTCTTATACCGTTTTTCTAGTATTCTTTAGATTCTTGTTTATGGTCTGGTACCATATCAAGAACTCTTTTAGGATCTAACTCATGTTCTTTCACAACAAACTAAATTTTCAGTTCATGCTTGTGTTGGTGGAATCATGAGGACCACCACATAGTTCTAGTTTTACAGTGGTGGATGGAATTCATGTTTCTCAGTTTTATATGTACAAATTTTATGCTTTGTATGACATCAAGATGTGATTCCTCCTTAGATTCTTTTCCTTATTTTCATGCATTGGAGTTATGTTATTTCATTCTATTTGGAATATTTGCAATGTTGTGATTTCCCCCATCTTGTATGATATCACTCATTCCATTTGATGCATTTCATATCTATTTAATATGTATCCTAAAGACTGTAGATATTTTCTTATGAGGTTTCGGTTTTTTCATAGAGTTGCTCCCTTTTTTGGATGAGGTGATCTCTAAGCAGAAAAATGGATGTTTCAGGCATGTATGATACATTATAAGCATTTGATTGATATTTTTGTTACATCACCAAGTATCTCCCTCAATATTCTATTAGTGTAAGCTCATTAAACCTCCATCATGTATTGAAAATTTTTCCCCATTAAAAAATTTATTTGGGGCATGAATTCGGTGACCAAATTATGTTACAATATTTTTTTTAAAAAATAACCCTTTTAAAACATTTTATCCTGAACCGTGGTGATAATTTTTTAATGCTATTACTATTAAATATAAGAAAAAATAAAATTGAATCTATAAAAGAAATTTAAAATTAAAATTATAAATATGGAAAACATTTTATCAAATTAAATTATAAAATGTGGGAAAAATTAATTTTAACATAAATATACAAAATGAAAAAAATACTTTTTTCAGAAAACACGTCATTTTCAAATATACAATGTATTTATTATTTTAATTTTCCATGTAAAAACCATTAGATGATTAAGGAACTGATATATGAGGTAAATATGTTGGACCGATCGTACTCATGCTGGGTGAAGGCACCATGTATTTTTAGCAGTGATGATTTAGATAATATGAAGTGAGGCCAAGATGAGTCTCAACAGGGTGTTCAAGCCATAAAATCAAACAGAGTACCGAAGAATGGGTATTTAATGGTGTTATTTTAGTGCAGGAAGCTAAGACATGTATGGACACAGTTTGATCAGGAACCTAATGAGTGTTAAGCATGCAACCGAGTTAGGAATCTTGAGAGTAACTACATGAATCCTTCTCAAACAATTAACAGTCATGGACCAGGGAATACTTAGGCATATGAATTTAGACTCAAAGCAGTACCATGAGTTGGTAGCTGAGATTCAACGTCACATGGAGGTCATGGTAGATATAGTGGGAACTAGATGTGAGTTCAGCAGCTGGTAGCTAGTGTAACTCTCGAAGGAGGTCATGCCATAGGTAGTCAGGCCTCAGGCCAAATGTAACCAATAGAGCTGCCAGGCACTGAGTACGATGGTGAGCTGCCTATGGTTAGAGGTACACCATGGGAATGACTAGGTACCTTTTTTTATTTTGGTATGTTCCTTTATGTGGGCATGTTCGGTTTTGGGTTAATAAGGTGCAAAAGTTACTTTTGGACAAATCAAGTGATGGTTAATAGGTTTTCTTCAAATTAGATGCGTGACACACACACACACACACACGAGGGGCATGAAAACAAGATATATTATAGGAATCAATGGATGAATGGATTATATGAGATGAATGAGAATCTAGGCATCAATATGATGAAGGTTATATATGAGTTTCAAGGCACTAGGATTGATTTTGGGCATCTGATAATATGCGAGACCTCATAGGTTCCATGTGGGACATGTGAATTATGTAGGTATCTGATGAAATGTAGGACCAGATGTCTGTCAGATGTGACATGACATGATTTGAGCACCTTAAAAGTTATAGGAGTGATGATTCGTTATGGGAGTATTTTGTATTTGGAAATTTTGATGGACCATTAGTTTATTTTTATTATTAGGTCATGAAGCAATTGGGGTAGGTGACCCCTATGTTGGGGAGTGCCTTGAGGTAGTTGACCTCTAACCAGGGTAGACCACATTACTTTTAAAGATATAGGTATGTTTAGTACTATCTAAATTCAATTATTTATATCTTGAGGAGAAGATTTGTCATGGTTGGGTGTCTATAATGTCCTGATATTTTGGATTGGGTCAAAATCCTCAACCCGTTTGAATTTTCAGTGTTTAGTGGTCAGACCAACTTCTTTATTGGTTATTAGAACAAAAATTTGAGTGTTTTCTTGACCCAAAGACTAATTTTCATATAGTTTTAAATTTTAAATAATTTTCTCAGTGTTATGAGGCATTTTTGGGTGTATTAGAGACCAAACAAATTTAGTTTCAGGAAAGAGTAGATTAGGAAACATGGTTTAGAAAAATCGTGCATGCTACTAGGAGAAACCATGCGGCCCTCTAGATTTATTGAACAAGGTTTGAAAAACCATGTGGGAGGGGGGCACATCTATACAGAATTTTTTTCAATATTTAGAAGAGGGTCCACTAATGGTTTGTACATGATTTGGAAAACTATGTGGGCCAACCCTATGCATGTGGTTTTAAAGTAGTGGGAGCTGAATGGTTGGTGCACTATTAGCTAAACAATGAAACAAAAACATGCAGGTCACTTAATGCGGTTAAATTACCAAATTGAAGCTTATTCAATTCACATATTTCTAATACTTATTTATTTCACACGTATTATATGGGGAGATCTCTCCATTTCTCTCACATTAGGCTCTGAGCCACACTCTCCATCCGAAATCTGAATCTATCGCCATCTGTCTCATAAGAACCACATCAGTAAGGGATTTGATACTCGTGGTTGTTGTATTCTATTCTACAACCCTATGAAGTGCTACATTATTGTTATTCTATTTACCATATTTCCTAGGTATTCTTATTAAACATTTATTTCTTCCAAATATGATCAAGTTAGAGGCTGAGATCAGACAATATAGAATCTAATAGTAAGAGGCTAGTGGTGCCTAACTTTATCTTTATTTTCAATCATCTTTTGGGGGTGTGTTATTAAGAATGCCACAAGGTTGTTTGGGAGAGACCCTATAAATTTAATAGATATATTTTAAATCAACTAATTGAACCCATGAGATGCCTATAGGCATGACCCACCATGACTACAAATGGTTTAAACCTGTTGAGAGGTTTCACACCTTGGGAATATTAGGATGAGGGGTTTATTTCAATTAAATAGAATTATATATATTATATGTGACAAGATAAATGGGAACATGATGGAATTTTACCAATGATTCAGATGGTGATTACCATTTTGATGAGGGTATATTATTGGTTAGGTTGGGAGAGGCATGTGATCTATGAGTGATGTTGATAATAGGTTGGGATATTTGGTCATCAAAATGGGGTGATGAGGTCGTTAGGTTTTGGGAATGAACTTTTAATTTTATATTCTATTGATTATCAGGTCATGTGACATGGTAATAGGGGAATAAGTTTTATAGATGATGTTTAGTATGTACTTGTTTGGTGATTGTTTCTCATTATGATTATCCAACATGCCATTAGAGCCGTGTGTACATAGATAGGACTCAGAGGTTGAGGTTTCATTGACCAATAATGTGAGTAGAGGAATATTTTAGACGCATATTAGGGTGATGTTGACCATTAGTATGGTTTTAGGTGCTTAATAGAGAAATCCACATTCATGGTGAGCATTCATTGGACATTGGTATTGAGACCATATGTTGGGGGTTGAGGCTCTCCAAATATTGAGGCTATTAGGATAGGATTATTTGGGAGTTTGAATTACACTATTCCTTGGGATGTTTTCTATTGATCTAATAGTGTAATTATTTATAGAATAGATATCAATGTTCCTACGATGTCTTACTTCAAGATGATAGGGATTCCTCTAAGATGAGGTTTGAGGGACCAGATACCTGATTGGGAGTGCCTTCAGAACATTTGTTATTTGATTGATGGCATGAGGTTCCCAGTGAATCTTTTAGTGATATAACCTGAGGGTCCAGATAGAATTATTTTCATTAGGGTATGCATTTGAATTTATTCTATGGATCCCCACCCAAGAATTTTTACCAGCAATGGGTGAATCAGGTTATTTATGTGATTTTAAGGTGCCATTTTATTTATATTTTGATAAAACTACTTTTCTAAGGATTTATATTAGGAACACATTGGTGGTGGCCTAATGTGATTATTCTCACACACTACATGGGCCCTTAATAATTCATGTAGACTTTATTTTCTTGTGGTCTAGTAAGGGACCAAGATCAAGATATGGGAATTAGAGATTATTTCATATTATTTTTCATGGGATAGATGGAAAGTACATTTGGTTCCTACATCAATTGGAGTTTACTATGGAGACTTTTTATTTTATATGAACATGTTTATTATATGTGTGTACTATGGTCAAAAAATTTGATCATTTTTATTTATTATTTTTTATAACCAAACTTGTATGTATGATTAGCTACAAATGGTATCATGAGGTTTTTTACACTATAAATTGTATGTTTAGATCATTTTTTAAATTATTTCTTTTAATTATTATTCTACTATTGCATGGTAATACCTCCTATATTGAACATTACTGGAAATGTCATTTATAGTATTTATTATCCGTTACTTTTTATATACACAGACCATTGTTATTATCACCACATTAGGGTATAATATCCCAATTATTACCTATTTAAACCTTCATAGCTATTCATCATACTCTTCCATATAGGGAGGAATTCCTAAGGCACAAAGGTCAATTGTCCCTAAGTACTATTTGGGTGGAAATATAGGTCAGGGTGATAGAAGAATCATGTTTTTATTTTGTTCTTCATGACTACTAAATTTTTCGGTTATTTGAGATATGATTAATTGGATCCAGTTCCAATGTAATAAATTAACCACTGGATATGGTCAACTAGAGTTAGGGACTTTATAGTTGGTTTTACAGGAACTTTAATATAAACCTTGAGAAATTGATTTTGGAAAACCTATATTAGGTAATGTAACTGTATGGCGAAATTTAATAATATTCTATAAGAAACCAAGCTTATTATTTTAGATTAGTTAAACATAAATTTCAAATTTATGTTTTGTGTTTATTTAGTTATAAAATTTAAAATTATGATTTATAATTTTATGGTCTAATATACTATATATAATTGTTTAAACATTAAACCTATTGGAAGGAATGGAAATTGTATCAATACACGAAATCCATGTAGGTATTACACCCTTAGATTAGAAAATGAATCTAGAGTTGGAGATGCAGCTAGAGATAAAAAAACTATAACTATTTTGGGTTAGTTTACTTAGATTGTGACCAATAACCATAACCATAAGAAGAAACCTTATATTTCTATAATGTAGTGTAATAACGTTAGACTTTTTCATGTGCGATAAACATTCATAAATTAATGAGGCTTAAAATAAATTTGTATATGAGTAATGGATAAGTTATTTCGAGAATATATTCTCGGATTTGGGTAGTAATGAATATGAGAAGGTTTTTATGGCCGTTTATCATCTCTTAGGGTATGTGGATCAATCATTGTCATTGATTTAAAACACTAATGATGACGATGAAACAACTAGCATATAATAGAAGGATTTTAAATAACTTTACAAAGAAAAATATTTTCCTCATGAACAATGAGTGGATATAGAAAAGAAATTCTTGAGTTTGAGACCCAAAAAAGATACAAATGTTGGTCTGTCTAAAACCATCTTTACAAGGTAAGAAAGTAATGTTAAAAACTATGTACATAGTCCAAATAGTAAGAATAACCATTTATTTGATGACTTAAATACATTCATTCAAAGGGAATTAGTCTCCCAAAAATTATCATCATACAATGACATAGTCTTTTATATTATCAAGATAGAGAATGAATTATCTCGACCTATCACTTCAAGGTAATGCAGGAGATGAAGAGAATGATAAATAAAAAAATGTATAAGGGGAAGAAGATAATAGGGAATATCACAATATGTGATAATTGTGGATGTAAACACCCTGGTACCAATCTAAAATGTAAATGATTTTGCATAATGTGTAGAGAAAAGGCCATCATGATCATGATTGAAAGGGAAGGAAAGAAACTACCAGTGTTCAATGATTAAAATATTAGGAGACAAGGAACTATGAAAATTATTTTCACAGTAATGAATGTAATTTCACCTAGAAAAGGCCAAGGAAGAAAGGATAATGCTTTTGTGATCATAATAGCAGATTTTGATGTTCCTAAAGATATGGTTGTAGTTACTTTAGTTACATCTTCAAAATTAATCAATACTTTATTTGATTTTAGATAATCACACTCTTTTATATCATTCAAGATTCTGAATAAAACTATATATTTACCTAGAAGATTAATATGGGATTTATCAGTAAATAATATTAGTGGAATTCGAACCATAATAAGAATATGTTAGTAAGTTCCCATTATGACAGATAAATGTGCCCTATTTTCTGACATTATTATTATAACTACAATGGATTTTTATATAATCCTTCGTATGGAATGGATTTCAAAATATGATGAAAATATATGTTTCAAAGAGAATGAAATTAAGATGCATGATGAAGATATATAATTACTTATCTTTATAGGAGAGACTTCATCATTTGATTCATGTTTACATCCATCCCTAGTTGTCTTCTAAATTAAAAACACAAAGAAGAGTAGACACAATATTTTTATGGAAAAGGTGATATTCAAATTGAGTTTGTAACTATTTAATAGTAACATACTGATGTATTTCCTAATGAATTACCTGGACATCCACTACATCATGAAGTTGAGTTTTAAATTTATTTAATCCTAGATGTAAGACAAGTAACAAATACTCCCTATAGAATGGAAACTTTTGCATTAGTGGAGTTGAAGAAGAAAACTATAGAATATTTTTAATAAGGGATTTATATTACCTATTGTTTTCCCTTGGGGATCCCTTGTTGTTTCTATTAAGAATAAAGTCTAATTTATGAGGGTTTTCATTGATTATAGGGAAATCAATGATATTATAATAAAAAAAAGTATTTTATACCTCTAATTGATGAATTATTCTATCAACAACAATGAGTTGAATATTTTTTAAAGAATTAAATTCATTCTAGGAATCATTAATTATGATTGATAAATGATTATATGCTAAAGATATAATTTCAAATGAGGTATGGACATTATGATTTCATAATAATGCTATTTGGATTGACTAAAGAACCCGGTGTCTTCATGTAAATAATTAATAGAGCATTAAAATAATATATTGATAATTATTTTATGGTATTTATTTATTATTTATTTGTGTAATCTATAAGTTATGAGAACCATGAGAATCAATTTTGGATCATTCTTGAGGATCTTAGAAGAAAATAGTGATATGGTAAATTTTGTAAGTGTGAATTCTGGCATCACGATTTTTTTCTTGGATATATTTTCTCAAATTATGTAATCTTAGTTAATCTTTTAAAGACAAATGAAGTCGAAGAACAGACTACACCAATGAATATAACTGGGGTATGTGTTTTCATTGGTTTTTTAGGTTTTTATGAGTGATTTGTTAACAATATTTCCCATTTTTATAACCCGTTTACCAATATTACTTGAAAAGGTGTTATGTTTTCATAAAAAAAAAGAATGTGACGATTTTTTTGAATAATTGAAGAGGAGATTGGTTGATTATATGATTTTAACTCTACCATCAAGAAAAATAGATTTTGGATATATAGTGATGCATCAAATAAGAGACATGTTTATGTTAATATTCGCAATGATAAAGTTATTCCTCATGAATCAAGGCTGTTAAATACTCTTGAATAAAACAATCTATTCCATTATATTGAATTAAAATCTATAAAAATTGTTATGAACATAGAGGGACACTATCTCTATAGTAAATGATTTATTGTATATATATATCAAAAGAGTTTTAGGTACATATAATTATAGAAAGTACTCTAGATGATACAAGGAATATGTATTGAGCTACATCAAGATTTTGATGTCTCAATAAATAAACATCCATGAAAGGAAAATAATGTAGATGATGCACTAAGAAAGAAATATCATAGAGTTATGACAAAAATGAGGATTGATAAGGCTATTATATTCACGAATTTTGTAGATATGGATCTATACATTTTAATGGATGGGGAAGAATAACTCCTTTTTAATTTTTTTTAAAAAATATTTAATCGAAAAGTTAAAATTTTATTATCCTAATGATGAGAATCTTTAAAGGAAAATAAATGATGTGAATGACCATAAATTTTTACACTTTGTATATGAATATGGAATTCAAAATTTTTGAAAGATGCTATGAGTTACATCTATATGTGAGATAAAAAGGAAATTATTAGATAATACACAAATCTCAAATTTGTCTATACACCCTTGTAGTACCAAGATGTATAAAGATCTGAAGGAACATGTTTTGTGGGATAATATAAAGCCAGACATTTCTAATTATATATTGAAATGTTTGGTTTTTCAATAAGTAAAGGCTAAAATAAAACATCATAGGTGAGTCATGAAAACCCTTCATATTTCTACATGTAAATAGTGTGATATTACAAGGAAAATTATCATTGGATTACCATATACTCTTATAATGAAAGATGAAATATGAGTTATTCTGGATTAGATAACCAAGTTAGTAAATTTCCTTACAATAAGAGTAGATTTATCACTAGAGTGATCTAGAAGACTATATTATTTAATATATAAGACTTTATGGTTCGCCACTTTCCATTGTGTTTGATCAGGATCCATAATTTACATCAAAATTCTAGAAAAGTCTTCAAAAGGATATTGATAAAATGCATTATTTGAGCACCACTTATCATTTTCAAAAAAATGGGAATTCGGAAAGGACTATGAAAACATAAGAATATATTTTTTAAGTCATGAAAAACTAAATTCCATGGTATTTGGGATCATTAATTACCTTTGGGAGAGTTTTCCTGCAAAAATGATTCCATTTGAGTATTAAAATGGTGATATATGAAGAATTATTGAGAAAGATATTTCATATTCCAACTTTTTGGGATGAAATTTGTGAAATGAAGCATATAAGACCATAACCTATGGAGGGGACAAAGAAAATGGTAATGATTATTCAAACCCATATCAAATAATCTCAAAAAGGGAAAATATCTATGCTGATAACCATAAGAAATATTTGTAATTTAAAGTGAGATATCATGTTTTCTAAATGGTATCTTCATGGTAGGGTGTTATAATATTCAATAATAAAGGAAAACAGACCCTAAGTACATTAGACTGTTTGAAATATTGGAATGAATTGGAGATATGGATTACTATTTGGTAATTCCAGCTGGGCTTTTGAAAAAATAGAATTGGAACATGATTTTTCTTATAGTGAAGAGCCCATCCAGATTTTAGGCATTAGAGAACAAGTGTTATGGAATTAGATGACTCAACGAGTAATGTTTCCTTGGGGAAATCATAAGATAATAGAGGTCATGTGGAAACCTAAGAAAATTATGATGAAGAACTTCCCAAATTTATTCATGAGGTGAAATTATATAAAACTATTTATTTATCCACACATAGTGTCTAAATATTAAAAACTTAAATTTGAGAGTATTGGTGAATTATTTTAATTAAATTTACATATTATATATTCAATAAAATTATTTAACATTCATATATATTTTTTACAATGATTAGGTTAAAAATAAATCTAGTTTTATTCTTAAAAATGAATTATTCAAAAAAGAGATTTTCATTACATTTTGCAAACTTAATTAAAATTAATTTATGAAACTGATAGATGTTGAATCTTGAAAAATTTATTATACATTTTGAATAAGTAGGTTCAAATTTGGTACATAGAACACTTCTATTTTTTTCAATATGAATAGTAACTATGGTAACATTTATTGCTTCAAAAAAGGGAAAATCTGGTTAATCTAGGTCAAAACTAAGTGATAAAGTCATAATATTTCGTCTTAATTGTTATTTTATGAATAAAATTAATCTCTTATAACCATATTATTTAAATTTATATTATTAATATTAACTTTTCAATAAATATGGGAAATATAATAATTATATCAAATAAAGATTCTAAATTCCATCAGTTTAGTTTTAAATATGTATTATATATCCATATAGGGAAAAATAAATTAATGGATAAATTTTAATTTTAATTCTATTCATAATGAAATTATATTCATTATGTAAATTAATTTCTATTTTTTAATGATTTTTTAATTACTTTAAATTTTTTCTGAACGCTAATACAATAATTATTCAATTAATAGAAAAATATAATAAGTGATATTAAAAACACTAAAAGTTATATAATTTGAGAGATTTATACTATTATATGAATATTTTTGATTAACATTACATATTAGTGATCTGTAAATGCATTATATTCGAAATAAAACCTTTTCTTTATATATATTAATTCAAATTAAATGAATAGTGTCAAAAATTGACATTAAAGAAAATTTATAAAAATAGTATTTTATTAATATATTTAAAAATCATTAAAATTTTGAAATAGGAAAATGGGGTAATATATGGTTGAATATGTTACCCATATTCTATTTATGAGTTATTATTTAACATATATTTAATATTATAATCCTTTAAGAGTGTGAAATATGTTACCGTGATTATTGTTAAAATAGGTAAATTGAGGGGTTAAACCAAAAGATAAGTTTTCAAACCACAAATTAATAGATAATTTTTTTGTAGATGTTATTTCGTCTATATACTACCCTATGTTCTAATAAATATTAATTTTGTGTCATTTTATTGAAAATTTATTTATTACAATTTAATATTTTACGACATTTTAAAAGCCCTCACCTCAATTATAAGAGGCACATCTTCGCTCACTTATTTACACAAAATTAATCCTTATATATCGAAAAAACCCTAAAAAGTACCTTTTAAACTTATTTATCTACATTCTATATGTTTTGGTGAAACTAAGAGTCCAATCTTAGGACCCTTAATAGGAGAGTTAAAATATTTCTTTCAAATGAGAGGTAATCACCTTAATTGATCACTTTATTTTTAGTTCACATTTACCAAATCTAAATATATATTACCTATCATAAAATAATAAATTAAGTTTCATAAATATTATTAAATTTTATTACGATTATTAAATCACCATTATCCACCCTCTTTCCCATTAAATTGGAAGTGAAGTTATCGCCCGTGCGTAATTTAGGTTAGCCATCTCCACGCAACAATACAATTAATTTTTCATCATCATATTTCACATATGGATATTATGATGGGATTAATTTATATATATGATAATTGTGACATAATTATGCACTTTTTATTATAAAATCAAGTTTACATTCTTATATTCTAATCTGTTGGAATATAATAACATTGCTTGTGTGTACGTGCGGATAACGACCTCCACGAAGTGATGTGATTTGTTTTTCATTTTACATGGATTTTAATAAGGATGGATTTGATGAATATATATCATTTATAATAAATAATAATTATTCTATAAATTGTTATTATTATTTACCTTTCTTTTGATCAATTTATTGAAAAATTAAATCAACATTCATGCATATCTACAACTTACCGTCTCTATGAATGGTGTAATTTAATTTTCTATATATAAATTTTATAGATGACCTTGAATATGTAAATAATGAATAGAAATTATAATTATATAATTATATAATTAAGTACATTTTGAATATTATATAACCATGATAAAATTAGAAGGACCAAAAATATCAAACCAAAACATACATAAATAATGAACCATTTATGACCAAGAATAATGTTTTTAATAAAGAATTGTTTATAAAAGGTTGAAAAAAGTTTATAAATCATATATGGTATGATATAAATGACTATGTTTATATGATATATTTATAAAAAATCAATATTTTTTATACATTATTTTAAAATACATACTAAGGAAGTCGAACCTGAGTTAAGTGTTTATTTCACAATCTTATCACTATTTAGAATTGTTTACATTAAAGTCTCTACTAGGGGAGTATTTTAATCCATATATTTATTTTCTAATAATTATTTAAAGAATTACTTTAATATTATAAAATTATTTTTTGAATACACCATATACCAATGTTTCAATGTTTATAAAATTTCTTAAAAGTAATCTTCTTGTGATTTTCTGAACAAGGCAATTTTTAGTTTTTACCAAAATTGTAAAAGAAGTGTATTTTTAACATATAGAACATAAAAATAATTTCAAACTACCGTGAAAAATAAATTATGTTAAGATTACCATATAATAATCACAAGGTTATTTTCAAATAAAACTATTTCTTAAATATGCGTGTTGTTTTTAAATTAAAAATAAATGCTTTTAAAAGTAAAAAGGTTAATTTCATGAAGGAATATTCCAATAATCTCATTAATGTATTTTCATCTTTGTCATATATCCTTTTTTTTGAATACTATGTCAAGGGTGTACTTTAACGTTACAATTTAACACATTTATTTGGATGGTTTATGAATAGTTTGGCTTGGGGAATTATTGATATTCTATATGATTAGTTCTTCTAATACAGGTAGTTATTGATTTTTTTAGGAGTGTTGGTTAAGTTACATTGTCTATTTATATAACTAATGTATTAGAATTAGTAAGACATAGGTGTGTCTTTATATATCCTCTAAATTCATTAGTAGGTATCATGAGACAAACTAGACTAGGTTTTGGCTAATCCCTTACCCATTTATTTTTATATGTCTTGATGTATGGCCCTGATGATATTTCTAGATGTCCTATTTATGACTTTGATGGTATGTTACAAATATCCAATGTTATATTAAATTAGTAATTTATGTCCATGAGATTATTTTATTTATTATTATATACATATACGAGTTTCTAGTTCATGTTATTATTTATATGGCCTTATTTTTACCATTATTTGTTCTTTCCATATAATTCATGCCTTATTATCTTTCGCTATATGCATACCCTTAACTATCATAAGAGATCACCCTTTTATTTTTTTTATTTTCCCCAAGATATTATGATTTTTTTATTAATAATATCAAGTATTAATAAACGGTTTGAATCTATATATTTTATATCTACAATGTAATTTAGGAATCATGTTATCATATGCCTTTTCAAGGGTACTAAAAAATTTGTTTTATTGGGATGTGATTAATAGTATCTAGTGCCAATGTAATAAATTAACCAATGTAACTAGGATTATAGATAAGTGATATTTAACATATTAGGTCACATTAACATAAATTAATACTATCCATTGATCAAAAATCTTAATGAAAAAGAGAGAATATAGAGATAACTGGATAAAGGAGAAGATTTATAGAATTTACAAAGAAGTAAAATGTAGTATAATGAAAGGCATAACATAGTGAAAATATGGAGAAAAGTTTTGGAATTAATTGACACGTCACTTCAAAATAAAAGTATGAAGAAATAGTTTTTCAACATTATAAATATAAATATCCTTATTATATAAACTATGGTGTAATATTTATTTATTTTTATCCATAAGATAAATTTATTCACCTTTTCTGCAAGGAATGATAGATTCAAAAAGAGAGTAGTGGGATTTATAAAGGAAAGATATTATAAACCAATAAGTAAAATTCATCTTCAATAAACTACTAAAAATAAGCGAGCATTAGTAAAATTTTTTCATTGGCACATCTCCATTGTATAATTCATAGATGTAGCTTAGTGAGAGTGAACCAAGTAAATTTAATTTTTATCCTATATTTTATTTTTTCATCAATAATGAAGAATAGATATGAGTTACCATTAATTACAAAATGATATCATTTAGTGTATTTTTATGAAATTATATACTCTGATTCACCCCCTATGTGGCTATATTATTTTATGAATCCAATAACTGGTATTGAAGCTAATAATTCTTTTGGAATGTTTATTTATTTATTAATTTTATATGGTAGAGATTTTCAACCATAAAGAAGATTCCTATTATTTGTGGGAATAATTTCAATTATGGAATAATGATATGTATTACTATTTTTGATCACTTCTAATATATTTTTAAATGAATATCATACATAGAAGTATAGAGAATATTAAAAATTAAGTACTCTTGGAAATAGATTGTAAGGAACCAGATGCCCATGCCAATGGACATAGAACTATAAGGTGATATTTTTCAAACACTATATAAACAAATTTTATATCATGTATTTATTTAAAGGCCACATTTTAGAAGTTGTAGAATATTTATAAAGGTAATTCAAAGGATACAGATTCAAAAAATTCATGAATTTTAGAATAAATATAAATATTTGGGGAAGAACTAATTTGAAATAATAGATGCATTATTTTATCAAGTGATTGTGAATATGAAGGACATGTATGGACTTGGTGAGGCACTTTAAGATATAAAAAAGGGAGATTGTATAATGTAATGGACACCACCTAAATTTAATTTAAAGGTTTCTGTGATTTAGGAATTAAATACTAAGAAAATATCCTTGGATAACTTGTAAATTATTATCATTAAATATGATATATTAATTAATAAATATGATCAATAATTCAAGGATATATGAATGGAATAATAATTTAAATAAATTAACAATACCATCATGTAGGATGATGAAAAATTGGAATAAGTTTAGGAAATCATGTAATTACTTTCCTCGAATAATAGAAGGAGAAGTGAAAGTCCAAAGTAAGTATTCTTATCACATTATTTTGACATGTAATGATTAAGAATATCATTGTAAAATGTATAAAGATATTACAAGGTAATGAGGAGATAAATCCATCAATGAAAACATCCTTAAATGTATGATGGTTAAAAAGAATACTAAATAGAATTTATTTTAAAATAATAATTTTCTACCATAAGAAGATGATGGATTGGAGGAATCAAAATCACAGGAGATTAAGTACTAAAAAGAGTTTATAGAATAATTTCATTGAGAAACCAAAAATGCTAGTGGAAATTAAAGGTTAATAAGTAAAATATAAGAATTTTGTGGACATAAAAAATTGATTTAGAGGATTTATTAAACGAGATTGATGATTAGAGAGAAAATATGATATAAGATAATGTAGTGGTATGTGACTCTAAACTATATATAAAAAACCCTGAAAAGAGAAAGTATTGTTGAAGGTGGAGATAAAAATATCAAAGATGAAAATCTAGATAAATTATTGAAAGTTATTTTTCTCAAGATCAATATTGAATAATATACCAAGATCATTGATTATTTGATGTATATGATTATGAAAAAGAGAAAAAATACCAGGGATCATGAAAGATATGTTTTGACATAATCCGGTTGCTTGATGATCAATAAAGAAATATGAATCATGGTATGGAACTAAGTAGTTGGATAACTCACACTATTGTGAAGGTAAAATGGAGTCATGAATATTTATCAAATAATATTAAAGGTTTCATAAAAAATATATATTTCAACATGAAGGAATGGTAGGACTGGGTATTGATGTTAAAAAAATTATATAAATACCAAATAAAGGATGAATTATACCACTCAATGAATGCAGATATATTTGTATGAGAACCAAAATGTTATTACACCACTAATAGAGACATAAAATAATAAACATCGTATTATGTATTATTATCATGGATAAACGAGGAATTAATAAAATGTTTGTTCTATAGGTTCAATTAATTTCAAGGATTAATAATTATATAGGTAGATGAAAAAAATTAAATACTATCATTTTATTATCCATGGTAACTATTTTTGGTGTGTATGATATAGAAATACAGCTACACAATGTTTATTTATAAATAAAGGTGTATTTCTATGAAATATTAGTACTAATCCACAATGAAAATAGATATCTGGTAACCAAGAAATTCAGAATATATTAATAGCTATTTAAAATTAACATTATCCATAATATCTAGAGAATTATCATGATTATAACCCACAAATTATTTTGAAGTAGCACATATATATCAAGAAAAATAAATATTAAAAAATAAAGTGGTGGATATTTATCTAATGGAAACCAATGAACATGTATTTTGAATTCATGATAATGGATGAACTTCCCAAAATATCAGAAATAATAATATCTTGAATAATGTTAAGTATAAATAATTAAATGGTCATATGATTTAACAAATATGAAGGTTAGGAGATTGTTGGATCTATGAAAGAAAAAAATAGAGGTAAGGAGGCCGATGTCTTAGTGATAGAAGGTCTTAGTCGAAATCAATTTATCATAACAAAATTATGTGACTCTGTATATGATATTAATTTTATCATGAATAATTAAATTATCAATGTAATAAATAGTAAAATTATGATGTAAGGAAAGATTAAAAAGTAAAAATAGAGCGTTATAATTTAAGAAAAATATTTTTTATTTATTATAAAGGGATAAAAATAAATTATGGCACAAAAATCATGGCCAATTGTGCCAAAAACGATTATATGACTTAGTAAAGCATGATAGTTCTTGAGAAACGTCTAGGATTATACGTCATCACACTCATACAATTGATTTCAAAAATGGTAAAACTAAATCATTGATGTAAAGTTGATATAAAATATTTCACCAATATTACTTTAATTATTGTATGTAGATGTTTGTGTGCCGATAACACCTAGGGATATTGATGGTAGGAGGTACCATATAATCTTTATTGATGATTACAATTGAATAACATGGAAAAAATACTACTCATACATATGAAGTGTTTAATTTTATAACACATTATTAAAGGTTCGTTGAGAATATACTTAGAAATAAAATTATAAAATTTTGAAAAAAAAATGAAAACATTTTTATGAATCAACAAGTGGAATATTTTATTGATAAAAAGGATAAGGAACCATGTTTTAGTAGTGATAACTCTTTAACCAACCCAATGTTTTATAAGGATAAATTAAATAATAAATACCATAGACTGAACTAAGATTATTGAAAAATACAAAATATTTTTTTAAAAAGAATGTGGTCTCAATAATAATATATATCATTACTATATATTTTTTATATCCTAATGAATATAAGACCCCATATGAGATATGTAATGTTAAATAGAGAACATTGAATTAATTTAAAATTATTATAAGTAAATGCTTCATTCTCATTAAAGATAAAATCAATTGGAATTTTGAATATTAAAAGAATGATGGTATTTTTCATGTAAATTATACAAATACAAATATATATAAATATAAAAAATTTCCTAAAGAAATGAAATTTAAAATGTCATCATTGTGTAGAACAAGTAGATTTATCATAAAAAATTATGATGAAATTCATGAATAATTAGGTTCTAACATGAACAAGTTAAGGGTATTATCGAATCCTGATAATTATTTAGAGGTAATCATTGATGATTATGATACTAACCTAGGTATGTTGTTACCTATAAAATTAAAGAGTGGAGCTAAAATCAATGAAAAAATATTTTGGTGAAAAAATATCTCTAATTAAAGCTCAAATGATGTGATCTCTATATAAAAAATAGTAATAATATTTTTTATATATTTAATGAGAATTATTATGAGGATACTTAGTGTAAGAGTTGGGTTTAAACCATGAATGCAGTTTTGGAATAAATTGAGAAAAATAAGTCATGAGAGATTATTTTTAGGCTGTAAGAAAATAATGGCATTTGAACAAAATGTGTTTTATAAAATAAAATCAATAAGAAAAATATAAAAATTAAATAAATGAATTTGGAATATGAGATAATCCCATATTTAATGAATAAATAATTTTTAGATGTTTTCTCCCATGGACTGATTGGATAAAATTCATTTTTTCTTAAATATCAATGTTTTAGTAATTTTTAGGGTATTCGAAATAGATGTAAATAAAAATGATTATATGTCCCTTAACGACTTTTAACTACCTTCTATATGATCATGTGGAATTATAAGGACACTTCATCTCTAAAAAAGTCGAAATAGTTCTCCCCTAAATAAAAATCATTCAATATTTATCTCTTATTTATTCTTGAACTAAAAAGAAAACCTTAAACCATTAGAAACTATATTTATAAGCTATGTATGAAAATGTTATTAAATTAGAGTTCATGAGAAAACTATATTTGGGTATTATATAACAACATGATCTAAGTGGATATCATCAATTAATCCTTGTAGAAATTTACCACTATGGATCATTGGAATTTAAAAAAAATATTTGTCACCTTCGTTTTCACCAAATATGATATTATAGAGAGATAACTAATATGGAAATAAATATCTATCTTTGATATATGATATGAAATCCCACCTTTTTATTACATAACATTTCATTACATTTTACAAACAGAGGATCTTCAAAGTCTAGTGTCTTGGAAATACGGAACATAATACATGAAAACATCATAAAACATTCTTCTAAAAAACTTGTAAGGCTTCATAATTGGATCATAATACATATAATTACTGAATCTCACATCCTCAAGAAATAAATCAATGGAAAGGGTGAGCAGAAGGCCCAGTAAGGGTAAACAAGGAAATCAGTGTACTAGTGATATCAATAAGGACTTGAATAAAAACATAAATAAATTAACAATAGAAGTATAGGCATATCATAATGAAAAGAACATGGAACATAACTTGAATATGTGGCTACACCATTTCATTTATACATTCATGAACATATCACCAAGGTCCATCCCCAAGGTGTCATAAAAATTACCACGGTTATTCACCAAGGTATCCCAAAACTTGTCATCTCTAGAGATTAAATCTTTACCCAATGCATTGGAGTGATATCAGGGCGCACCATTAATATGCATTTACTTTCATGTGATAAACATATATCACAATCAAAAATTTCATAAATAACCCAAGGATATTAAAAGAAATGGGTTTCATTTCAAGATCGTGGTGTTTTAAAAGTTCTTAAAAAAATAAGATCATTATGTCATTTATAATCCATGGAAAAGGAGTGCGGGCTATATGTATGTCAATTCATGAATCATATAAATCATATCTATATATTTATGAACACCCAATGAAACTAAATATGTCTTGGTATACACATAAATAAAACAAGATAATTTTTGGAGAGAAAGAGATTAAAATTTTGAGGTGAAATTTCTACAGCATAATGACTATATAACATGGTTTTTGAAAACATTGAAAAGAGAGGGTAAAAGAGTAAACCAATCCTAAATAAATTATATTAAAGTATAAATACAAAATAACATGGAGATAAGAACATGGTATAGAAATTTAATGACATACCACATGAAAAGGAAACATGAAAGAAAAGAGAAGACGCGATTCCTTTTACAAAAAATTCGGCAGCCTAACGACATCACATAAAAAATCAGAGAACAATTATATGATAGAGAAAAGGGTATCTCAAAAATTAGACATTAAAGGTACAATAATTAGAACATAATTAACATAAACTCAACAAAAATATATGGAAACTAGAAGACACAACAAAAAGGAAGTCACGACTTAAAAAAGGAGGGTGAAAGATTCTCTTACCTTGAAGAGTAACTTCGACAACATGAAAGTCAGGACGTAGGGAGGCTTGAGGGAACCTTGGGAGGCTACTTGGGAGGTAAAAAGGCCAGAACTTCGTTGGGGAGTATTTATAAATGAAATGATTGAGGAAATGGATTGGTATTTATAGGAGGAGTGAGGGGAAAAGACATTAATTGCTAAGGGATACCTAATAAGTGGTATTGGAAAAACCATGGGCTTACCCATGGTATTGGCCACTTGGGACACCTCATACATTATCTTACTATTCTTAATTTGACCAGAATTATTGCATAATTATTGCATCTTTATTGATGTCATTAAACACTCGAAACTCAAAACTGTTTTTTCACTATTCACCGAAAATTCAACTTTCTCAGAAACTCCAAACACTTCATCTTAAAAAAATATTGATGATATGAATTAAATAATGAACTTTATTTTATGAAGATAACTTTCTAAATATTTTTAATTTAATTTTTAAATAAAAAAACTATTCACTAAAAATTCAATTATTTCAGAAAAATCCCTAAAATTCAACTTAACCAAATATGGATGCTCTGAATTCAAAAATGATCTTCATTTTATGAAAAAAATTGTAATTATTTTAATTTATTTTTTAAATAAAAAACACTATTCACCAGAAAAAACTAATACTTAACAAATAATTTCTGAAATAGTTATTTACCTATTTTATTGAATCACATTACTCAATCAAGGTTCCTAAAATATATTAATACTCTCTTATGTTAGGCTACTTAAGCCATTTGGTAACATTACTAATTATAAGCGTAAAAACGCTATTCATAATTTACTATTCACCAAAAAATAAAGTTGATCTTATTAGACTCTAAATTTCATACTGAACACAACTTTAGAAGACCATTTTTTAAAAATCATTATAGATTTTTAATTATTGAAGGTTTACATAAATATTTTAAAATATCCTTTTTCCACAATTCATCAATAATATACATCCTATTTTTATCCGAAGATTTGAGATTTACCAAGTTCACCATAAGATGAAATAAAATTTTCTATTGATCTCAAAGGACTACATTAAGTAGCTAAGGTCTCGTTACAAATACCCTTATAACACCAGCATATAACCTAAATGTATGGTGTGATAAGGTTATAGATTCATTGGGCGGCTCGGCCAACATTGCTCGAGTGGTAATTTTTATTAACTTGTACTTCTTTCTATGGAGATTCCTTTTCAGCTTCACACGATGAAGTTCGGCTTGGGTTTGATCTAGATAAAAGCCCAATGGTGCTACCTCTTTCCCAAGTTTCATCATATGGGCTCCGATTGGCCCGAGACTACTAGACAAGGCCATCAAATCTTCTTTCTGTATTAATTGACCAAAATCATTTGTATTTATAGACACTAATCATAACATTTGGTTTCCAATGGTCATATTGACCAACAGTGTTATAACAGTCGAAACCCAATGGTATCATTGAAATTATACTCATTTCAATAAATGAAATAGTTTTGTTGAGTATAAAATAAAACTCAAAATTAGGAAACAAAAATTATTAAAAAGTTCAGGCCATTACATTCTTCCACCCTTAAGAAATTTCATCCCTAAATTTTTTAACTCGTACCCTCAGAAGAGAAAAGATGTGGGTACTTCTGCCTCATAGACTCCTCTGGTCCCACGTGGATTCTTCAAATTTGTGGTTCCTCCACAACACCTTAACAAGGTGGGTAGTCTTATTGCGTAGAACCTTGTCTCTCTAATCCAAGATCTCCACCGGATGCTTCTCCTAAGAGAGTCATGTTCCAGTTATACCACCTCTAGGTTTAGTACATGTGAAGGGTCAGGTATGTACTTCCTCAAGAGGGATACGTGGAAGACTCATGAATTTGTGCTAGATTTGGAGGAGGTGCAAGAAGATAGACCACCGCTCCCACACGATCAATGATTTCATAAGGGCCATTGTACCTAGGGCTAAGCTTCCCTTTCTTCCCAAAACCTCATGACTCTCTTCCAAGGTGATATTCGAATAAAGACTCTATCACCAACATTAAAATCCAAGTCTCTTCTATGGTTTTTGGCATAGCTCTTTTGCCGACTCTGAGCAGCCTTAATGTGTTGTTGGATGGCATGGACTTTTTCTATCATCTCTTGCACAATATCAGGCCCAAGAAGCTTTCTCACACCAACTTCATCCCAACATTTATGAGTTCTACATCGCTTCCCATATAGATCTTCATAGGGTGCCATTTGAATTCTCGAGTGGAAGCTATTGTTGTAAGAGAACTCAACTAATGGGAGATGTTGATCCCATCCACCTGAAAATTCCATTGAGTATGTTCTCAAAATGTCCTCAAGTGTTTGAATGGTTCTTTTAGAATGTCCAACATTTTGGGGGTGATAGGCCGTAATGAAATTCAATTCAGTGCTCAGAGCATGTTGAAAACGTTTCCAGAATTTTGATGTGAACCTTGGATCATGATCAGATACGATGGGAAGTGGAAATCCATGCAACCTTACCACTTTCTTAACATAAATCTTGGAAAGTTGATCAAGAGAGAAATATTCTTGGATAGAGATAAAATGGGTAGTCTTGGTGAGACGGTCTACAATAACACATATCACATTGTTTCTTTTGGATGTTCTTGGAAGACCAGTGATGAAGTCCATAGTGATATTGCCCCACTTCCATGCTGGTATGGGTAGTGGTTGTAGTAATCCTTTAGGAAGTTGGTGCTCTGCCTTCACTTACTGACATACCAGGAACCTTGAAGTGCAGTTTGAAATCTCCCTTTTCATATTATCCCACAAAAAATGATCACGAAGGTCCCTATACATTTTTGTGCTTCCAGGGTATATAGAGAAAGTAAAACTATGGGCTTCATCCATCAAATCCTTCTTTATTTCCAGAATTGTTGGAATACATAGTCTTGTACAAAATTTCAGTACACTTTCTTGATCAATATGGAACTCAAGAAACTTCCCATCCTTTATAGCCTTAAACTTCTTCTGTAATAAATGATCTTCTTTCTGAGGTTTCTTGATATTGTCTAGTAATTATGGTTGAGAAATAATTTGGGTTAGGGTTGATGATGTCCCTTCCCTTATAATTCTCATGTCTAGCTTTACTAGGACATTGGTCAAAGGATATTTTTGAATCCTCATCATGGAAATAAAAACTGGGTCATTCCTAGTCAATGCATTAGCAACATTGTTTTCTCTTTTGGGATGATAATGAATTGAACAATCAAAGTCTTTGAGAAGTTCGAACCATCTCCTTTGTGTCATGTTCAACTCCTTTTATGTGAAAATATACTTAATACTTTGATGGTCTGTTTATATATCACATTTCTCCCCATAGAGATAGTGTCTCCATATTTTTAGATCAAAATTCACCACAACCAGCTCTAGATCATGCATAGGATAGTTCTGTTCATGAGTTTTCAACTGTTGAGATGCATAAGAAATGAATTTTTAATTTTGTATGTGTATGCACCCAAGCCCTTTCAGATATGTGTCTCTAAAAATAATGAATCCTTGTCCACTTGAGGGAAGAGTTAACATGGGTGCAGTAACCAATCTATTCTTCAGCTCTTGGAAACATTCCTCACACACCTTTTCTAGATGAACTTGACAAATTTTTGAGTTAACTTGGTTAATGGATTAGAAATTAATGAAATGTTTTTCAAAAACATCCTGTAATATCCTTCTAATCCAAGTAAACTTCGAATCTCAGTCATTGTTTCAGGATGAGGCCACTCCTATACAAATTTTGTCATTTTAGGGTCAACTGTGTTTCCTTTATTGGTAACAATGTTCCCTAGGAAAGAAACTTGTTGTAACCAGAATTCACATTTATGGAACTTTCCAAAAATCCTATCCTTCTGTAGAGTTTACAAAATGACCCTTAGATGATCTCCATTCTCCATGTGACTTTTGGAATATTTTATAATATCATCAATAAAAACTACCAAAAAGTTATCAATATAGTCTTTAAAGAGTCTATTCATTAGATCCATAAAAATGTAAGGTGCATTAGTCAGTTTGAAGGGAATAACAACAATCCCATAATGCCCATATCTTGATCAAAAGGCAGTTTTCAAAACATCTTCTTCATTCACCATCAATTAATGATAACCAGATCGAAGATCAATCTTAGAGAATATTTGAGCCCCACGAGGTTTGTCAAATATGTAATCAATTCTTGGAAGAGGCTATCTTTTCTTCACTGTGAACCCATTCAGTTCTCTATAATCAATACATGGCCGCATTGATCCAACCTACTTCTTCACAAAGATAAATGGTGCTCCCCAAGGAGACACACTGTGTTGGATAAACCCCTTCTCCAAAAGATCTTGGATTTGTTTCTTTAATTCATTTAGATCCACATTTTCCATCCTATAGGGGGGTTTTGATATTGGATGAGATCCAAGTATGAGCTAAATATAGAACTCCACCTCTCTTTTATGGGGAGGTCTAGGAAACTCCTCAGGAAATACATAAACATATTCTTGGATGATCGGGACACTTTCTATCCTTACACTCTCACCTCCTTCTTCTTCTTCACCGATCAAATCCATAAAGAAAGATATAGGGGGTCCTTTTTTACAAATATAATGTTGAGATATCACTCCTTGGAAGATAATATAAGGTTTTCCATTCAAGAATACTGATATTTACTTGCTTCTGCAATTGATCTTAGCATTATACTTTGAGAGCCAGTCCATCCCTAGTATAATGTTGAATTTTAGCATGGGAGTTACTACTAGATTTGCGATAAGATTGTCCCCACCAAAGTAAATACTAGAGTTTCTAAACACTGACGATGCTCAGATAGTCCAACCATGAGTCTTGACTGATAACTATAATTATAGAAAATCAGGGGTCGATTCTAAATTCTTTTAAAAGTTGGAGGAAATAAAGGAATGCATAGAACCAGAATAAAACAAATTATTTGATAGCTTTGAGAGGACACCAAGAGTACCTTCTACCACATAATTCAGAGCTTCTACTTAAGATGTCATCATAGAAAAATCATGGCCTTGATCCCTTAGCCTTTGCTGAGGTTGATGGGGGTTCCCATCCACTGCCCATGGATTTGGACAGTGATTGGAAAAGTTCCCATGTTGTACACACATGAAGCTCTGGACATCAGGTAGGGAATGCACCATCTTCCCCTTGTCATTTGTGTTTGGAAGTTGAGGTTTTACCTCACCATGACAATTCCTCGCAATGTGGCCATCTCTACCACACTTTTAGCACTTCCCACTCCCTAGAAAGAAATTCCCCGAATGCTTCTTCCAACATTTATTACATGTGGGAAGTTATACTTACTTGACTCCTCTTCCTTGATTGAAGCTCCTCCCTAAGCTTGGATCCAACTGTCTCTTCTTGTCGTTTGATTTATGATACCATTGCGTCTCACCAAACTCTAGATCGACTTTCATCACACTCCGCACGATCGCTTCGTAGCTATCATAGTCTCGGTTCACTAGATTATTCCACAGATGTGGTCTTAGTCCACTGAAGAATCTATTAACCTTACCATTTGGATCCATGAAAAAGATAGATGTATATCGTGAAATTCGGGTGATGTTCATCTCATAGCTTTCGATAGATTCATTATCCTTCTGCTTCATCTTGAGAAACCCATTCTCTATTATTGTTCTCATGGAACGAGGGAAATAATTACTGAAAAAGACACCTATGAACTATTACCATTCCATATATTCAACATCTACTCATTGCCTCATGTTTTTGATCAGTTACCACCACTTATCAGCTTCTCCCTCTAAGTGATAGATAGCTAGGGTGACCTTCTCTTACTCTGAACAACATATCACAGAAAATATCTTCCTTATAGAGCTAATCCATTGTTCCGAAATCAATGGGTCAGTCGATCCTCTGAAGGTTGGTGGTTGTTGGTGCATAAAGGACTCAACATAATGTTGTTCCCTTCATGGTGAGATCGGACCCTCATCTTGATTCAATTTATTACTTATAACTTGAGTCAGTTGGTTCATCATTCACATGAATGTTTCCATTCTGACTTCCATCATAGGGCCATCAGCACAGGGTCCATTGTGGTCACCATTTTTACAGTTCCACTTATTTCCCACCATTTTTAAAATAATAAATCCTTCATGAGAAACTTATTTCATTTATGAATCATTTAACTATAAATGATTTTCTTTCTTAAAACATCATGCATAAACCATTATATTTCTCTATAATTCTTTCATAATGATTAATAAAAAGATTGCGATTAACCAAACATATCCCCCGGGAGTGTCATAACCAAGAGTGCACCAATACATGTTATTGTGCACCATATCCTATTCGAGTCTAGCTCATAGTGCTATTTTTGGGTTTTACCCATATGTACATCAGTGCCAGAGCCACCTCTACCTGTTTGTATCTAGACAGGGTTGTATTTGTTTGATAAACAACTAACTCTATACTCACCAAAATAGTAGGATTTTTTCCTATATTTAAACATTTCTGTAGGGTTCTTACTAATGTTTTCATATCCTAATTTCCATAAATACCTAAACTATCCTTTGATACCAACTCTGGCATCCTGCCTTTTTATCACACAACTTTTCATTACATTTTACAAACAGAGGATCTTTAATGTTTAGTGTCTTGGAAATCAGGAACATAATACATGAAAAAAACATAAAAAATTATTATAAACCACTTGTAAGGCTTCATAATAGGTTCATCCTATGTACAATTACTTCATATCAAATTTTGGAGACATACATCAAAGGAAAGGGTGAGCAGAAGGCCCAGTAAGGGTAAACAAGGAAATTAGTGTAATTGTGATATCAATAAGAGCAAGAATAAAAACATAAGGAAATGAGAAATGGAAGTATGTGAATATCACAATGAAAATAAAATGGAACATAACATGAATATGTGGACACACAATTTCATTTAGAAATTAATGAACATATCACCAAGGTCCATCCTTAAGGTGTCATAAAAATTACCAAGGTTATTCATCAAGGTATCGTGAAACTTGTCATCTCTAGAGATTAAATAATTACCCAATTAATTGGAGCAATATCAGAGCACACCCTTAATATGGATTTAATTTCATGTTATCCACATAGATCATAATCAAACATTTCATAAATAACCCATGGAGAATAAAAGAATTGGGTTTCAATTCAAGATTGTGATGTTTTAAAAGTTCTTAAAAAAATAAGATCATTATGCCAATTATAACCCATGGAAATGAGGTGAGGGTTATATATATGTAAATTATAAAATAAAATACATCATATATTTATATTTATGAACACTCAAAGAAATGAAATAGGTCTGGGTATTCACATAAAAAAAATAGGAGAATTTATGGAGAGAAAGGGATAGAAATTTTGAGGTGAAATTTCTTGAGCCTAACAGCTATGTAACATGGTTTTAGAAAAAAATGAAATGAGAGGGTAAATGAGTAACCCAATCATAAATAACTAATAATACTATATAAATACAGAATAAAATTGAGATAAGAACATGGTATGTAAATTTTAATGACATACCACATGAAAAGGAAACATGAAAGAAAAGAGAAGACGTGATTCCATTTACGAAAAATTTGGCAGCCTAACAGCGTCACATTAAAATTTAGAGAAAATATTTATGAGAGAAGAAAGGGTAACTCAACAACTATAAATAAAATAGATATTAATTAGAACATATATTAACATACCATTAACAAAAATAGATGGAAACTAGAAGACACAACATAAAGGAAGTCATGGCTTAAAAGAGGAGGGTGAAAGATTCCCATTCCTTGAAGAGTAACCTCGAAAGCATGAATGTTGGGACCTTGGTAGGCTTGAAGGAACCTTGAGAGGACTCCTTGGGAAGTCGAAATACCATAAATGCATTGAGGAGTATTTGGAAATGAAATGAATGAGGGAATGACTTGGTATTTATAGGAGGAGTGGGGGAACAAGACATTAATTTCTAAGGGACACCACATCGGTGGTATTAGAAAAACCATGGGCTTACCCACGGTATTTTCCCTTGGTATTGGCCACTAGAGACACCTCATAACTTATATTACTATTAATATGTCTACCAGAATTATTGCAAAATTATTTCATCCTTAATGACGTCATGAAACACCCAATACTCAAAACTGTATTTTCACTATTCACCGAAAATTCATCTTTCTCAGAAAAATCTCAAAAATTCATCTTAACAAAATATCAATGCTATGAATTCCAAAATAAAATCCATTTTAGGAAAATAATTTTCTGAATATTTTTAATTTAAATTTTAAATAAAAATACTATTCACTAAAAATTCAACTGTTTCAGAAAAATCACAAAAATTCACCTTAACCAAATATCGATGTTCTGAATTCAAAAATGAAGTCTATTTTATGAAAATAATTTTCTAAATATTTATAATTCTATTTTTAAATAAAAAAACACAATTCACTCGAAAAAACTAATACTAAACCAGTAATTTCTAGAACAGTTATTTACCTATTTTATTGAATCACAATACATAATCAAGGTGCCTAAAATATATTAATACTTTCTTAAGTAAAGTTACTTTATCCAATTGGTCACATTACTAATCATAAGCGTAAAATCACTATTCATAATTTACCATTCACCAAAAATTATTTTGATCTTTTTGACTCTAAATTTTATACCGAACACAACTGTAGAAGACCATTTTTTGAAAATCATTACACATTATTAATATTTAAGGTTTACATAAATATTTTAAAATATTCGTTTTTCCATAATTCATCAATAATATACATCTTATATTTATCTGGTCCTTTGAGATTTACCAACTTCACCATAAGAAGAAATAACAATTTTTATTTATCCCAAAGGATTACATGAAGCATCTAAGGTCTCGTCACATAACCCCTTCTAACACCAGCGT